>JAFJYI010000281.1:0-600000 GCA_019022655.1 Acacia acuminata
CAAAAGATACTCTTATCAAGTTTGAATTTTTTTAGAATATTCTCCGCCAAATTTGAATTTGTCTAAAATATTGTCCGTCAAGTTTGAATTTGCGAAAAATATTGTCCCCTAAGTTCGGCCTTTGTCGCGATAAGTTCAATTTAATTCTATTTTCTTGTGTTATAGAAAAAAAAATTATAAGGGTTTAATATGTCCAAAAACGTCATGATTCACATGAAAACTTGGGTTCCCACCAATTTTAGTGGTGTCTTATCTTATAATTTTAAAGGAAGACTGGTAGCCTAGGAAATAGAATTTAGGAAGAAGATTTGACAAAAAAATGTTCCAAACAATGGAATTTGCCCATTTTCCTTCTTGTCTCACCTGTTTTGTGTAGCAAACAGGCCCAAGGAAATAACTAGCCAAAAAATATATCGAAAAAGATAAACTTTTTACGGATAGTGATAGTTTGCAAATATTTTAATTTAAAATAACAAAAAAACAAAAGATTTTCCCACAACTAGTCGGTTTGTTTGTTTATATATATATATATATATATATTTTGTGCCTATAATTTTTTTCAATATATATATTTTTACAATGAATATTTATATAATAAATTAAATATACGGTCATGTTCTATTCCATAAATAATACCTATATAAAGAATTAATAAAATTTTATGATATCCATATGCAGTCTTATTAGCCATACAATCTGATGACAATTTTGTATAACACTGATGCAACGTAATTTAAAAAACCTTTTGGATTTAAATTCGGCCAAAAATGTAAAGGATTTTAAATTATCTATCTTAAAACCAACATTTTATTATAGTTTTTAACAATTTTAGAAATGCCAAAGTATACTTTTGGCCCAAAACTTCAACACTTAACTTTACTAATGAAAAACGGCGACTCGGTGACCTTAAGTGAGGATTGTGCAGCTAACAAAGTTGATTTAAGTTTTAATATTTTCTTAAAAAAGAAAACTTATAATTTGAAAAAACAAAAACACTTGTAATAAAAATCCCAAAAGAGACTTTGAAGAAGTAGTTTGGGGGTTTTATCATTGATAAATGTTTTCTACTGGGCCTCTTTGGAGTTCCCGTTTGGAAGCATTTGGGCTAGTAACTTTAAAAAGTTTAGTCCATAAACCAGCTTTTTTATTTTATTTTTGGGTTCAGCTTTTTTTACATCTCGACTTCTATCAAAAAGTGGCATTTTATCAAAAGGCACAAGTTCAACTCATTGGGCCAAATGTCCACTAGCATCCCACAATGGGAAATTTTTTTCCATGGGTCCCAAAAACATTTCTAAAATTGTTCAGCCTCACCCAAAAAGTATTTGATTTCTAAAAAAAAAAAAGATTTTTAATCTCAATTTCTATAGGAATATTATTTAGTTAAAATTTTAATATTTTTATGCTCTATAATATATATTTTGTATGCCTACATTTACAATATATTAATTATTTTATATTTATTATAATTAAGTATTTCAGTATTCAATAACATTCTTGCTATTTTTATTCATTTTCCATCTCAACTCATTTTTCAATTGTTAATCCAAACACGAAAAAAAAAAAAAACCACTTTTGTCAACACCAATCCAAACACAAATCACATTTATAACATGACTTTTTTTCCTATCAAACTTTTGTAAAAGTCAAATAAATAATAAGACATCGCTCTCACCACTAACTCATACGAGGCTACGTAGTTTGGGCCATAATTGTAGTGGCCGGGCGTGGGTGGGAGAAGCAGAGATGCCATGGGCAAAGTATAGGTACAGCAGTAGGAAGTCGTGAAGGTTTATTTTAGTTTTCAAATTTAAAAATATTATATTTAAAAAAGTAAAACTTAAATCTGCTCTCTCAATTGCATAGTTATTACTTAAAAGTCTTTGGAATCCAACGTTTTTCCATTAATAAAGTTAACAACGCTATTAAACGCGTCGATCTTTGGATGTGTAATACCCAAAAAGTTCTATTTATCTTAATGCAATATTTTGATAGTTAAAACCTATTTAAAATAGGTGAATATGTGGTCTCAAATTTTGAGATGTGTTTATTCTATTTTTTAGGTAATTTTTCCTTAGGATTAGAATACCCAATAATTTAATAGGCATCATAAAATACTATAAAATACAATAAATACGCTATTAAACTAGGGTTTATGTAAGATCAAAAAGAGCAAGTGAGTGCTATGAAAATCCTTAAATAAAATTGGAGACAACAATAACAATTAATGACCAATAAGGATCTTCTAAAAATTAAATGAATTTTCCAAACCTTCATAATTAATCAAAGGACCTTAAACACCAATTATTATAATTTATTAAGAGACTAAATTTTCTAATACCTAGTTCATATTTGATTTATAAAAAGCCATAAAGAATTATCAAAACACTTGGGACAATTAATTAAGGGGCAATTACCAACAATTAAAGAGCAATTAAAATTACACTAATGGAATATTTAGGTAATTCTTTACAATTAATGTTAATAGTCACCAATTAAAGATGTATTAGGATAATTAAAGGTCAAGGACCAATAAGGGGTTAGGATTAGCATAAAGATGATTACTAATGATCATGATTAAATTAGTAACCAAGCAAATAAACTTAATAACACCTAAAACACCATTTTAGGATTAATGACCAAAGATTAAGCTAATTAAAGACTAAACCCTAAGAGTATTTTGCTTAATTGCTAACCAATCACCAAAGTCATCTAGTTACAAGTATACTTAGAGTAACTAGGAAATTAGAACACCAAGTTGGGAAGTGCATGAAGATGGAGACTCGGTGACCTTAAGTGAGGATTGTGCAGCCTAACAAAGTTGATTTAAGTTTTAATATTTTCTTAAAAAAGAAAACTTATAATTTGAAAAAACAAAAACACTTGTAATAAAAAATCCCAAAAGAGACTTTGAAGAAGTAGTTTGGGGTGTTATCATTGATAAATGTTTTCTACTAGGCCTCTTTGGAGTTCCGTTTGGAAGCATTTGGGCTAATAACTTTAAAAAGTTTATTCCATAAACCAGCTCTTTTTTTATTTTATTTTTGGGTTCAGCTTCTTTTGCATCGACTTCTACCAAAAAGTGGCATTTTATAAAAAGGCACAAGTTCAACTGTTGGGCCAAATGTCCACTAGCATCCCGGGAAATTTTTTTCCATGGGTCCCAAAAACATCTCTAAAATTGTTTAGTCTCACTCAAAAAGTATTTGATTTCTACAAAAAAAAAAAAAAAAAAGATTTTTAATTTCAATTTCTATTGGAATATTATTTAGTTAAAATCTTAATATTTTTATGCTCTATAATATATATTTTGTATGCCTACATTTACAATATATTAATTATTTTATATTTATTATAATTAAGTATTTCGAGTATTCAATAACATTCTTGCTCTTTTTAGTCATTTTCCATCTCAACTAAATTTTCAATCGTTAACCCAAACACGCAGTTTGGAAAAAAAAATAAAAATCACTTTTGTCAACGCCAATCCAAACACAAATCACATTTACAACATGACTTTTTTCCTATCAAACTTTTTTAAAAGTCAAATAAATAATAAGACACTGCTCTCACCACTACCTCATACATTCTGTAGTTTGGGCCGTAATTGCGGTGGCCCACGGGCGTAGGTGGGAGAAGCGAGATGCCATGGGCAAAGTATAGGTATAGAAGTAGGAAGTCGTGAAGGTTTATTTTAGTTTTCAAATTTAAAAATATTATATTAAAAAAAGTAAAACTTAAATCTGCTCTCGGTTGCATAGTTATTACTTAAAGTCCTGGAATCAACGTTTTTCCATTAGTAAAGTTAACAACGCTATTAAACGCGTCGATGCTGGATGCGATCATCGACCATGTGAAGTTCCTACAGCTTCAAGTTAAGGTCAAAATTAATTCTCTCTCTCCTCTCATTCTGGACTTAAATCTGCTCTCAGTTGCATAGTTCAGGTATTGCTGAGAGTAGAATTCTAATAGAGATTAATCCATGTATAAGAAAGTTCTCTAGGTTTATGGTTGTAAATGTTTTTAGAGAAGGTAATAGTTTTTCAACCTCATGCAAGTTGTCGAAGGTCGAGGTGACACGCAAATATTAACCAACACAACACCGAAACATGCTTTGCTTTTCTAAATAACATTATCTCATTCTTCACATGTTCAATAACAACAAAAATACTCTCTTTTGAACCTTGCACGCTCAATCTAAACAAGGATATCAGAAGCATCGTGTTAAAATGAAATTTTAGAACATTCAAAAAATTCTCAAAAATGATGAAAACTCACAAGGAGGATCTCAAATAAGTAACGTAAACATCAAGTATGGCAAGAGAGACCACTAGCAGTAGCAAGCTGGGCAATCTTTAGACCAAGATCAACACCAAAATTATTCATTGTCCTTCTTGCACACGATTTTCTTAAACAAAAGCAACAAAAGAAGTTGGAAATTCTAGAAAACTTGTGAAAAGAAAATAAGCAGAATGCCAATACACAACAAATCCAACATTGCACAACAAAATGATCCAAAACATATAAGCCGCTAGTAATCAAAATAAAGAAGCACTACTACAGAAATGGGTGACAACATCCATTTTTAAGCTTGTTTAACATCCTTTGCCAGGGGAATGCCTATTTGGGGGGCGTAAAAAGTGGAGACTTAGAGAGTCCTAAATTAATCTAAAACACCATAAGTATATTTTGAAAAAAAAAAATACAAAAGAGATGGAGAATTCCGAACGGATTTTGACTTGCATGCCGGAGGGAAAAAACGCAAAATCGCAAAAACAGATCTAACAAATGCAAAAATGCAGATCAATGCAAATGCAAAATCATAGATGATCTCATCAACGCAAACAAAACAGATCGAAAAGCACAAAATCGCCAAAACAAATCTAACAAACGTAAAATCACAAAAGATCTCACCATCTAACGGACGGAGGGAGCACCTAGCTTCGACTTGAAATGACGGAGGGAGAGAGCACTAAGCATCAAGCTTCTTGTGGCAGATCTGCACGAGACTGATGAAGATGTGACAAGAAGAGAACTGGATCTGAAAGGGCGAGAGAGAAGAGAACGAGATTTGTAACACAAAATTGCCTAGGGCGAGACGAGAGAGACGCGAGAGAGAAGAGTGAAAGTGTGAGAGAGCAGTGAAAGGGAAATGGATCAGCCGATCTGAGATAGCTAGGGTGCATATGAGTGGGGCCTACGAGAGAGACTGTGTGTATGAAATATCACCCTTTTGGCATCCTAATTTTGAATTATGACGTCTAAAATCAAATTTTCTCACATATAATTACAAAAATATCATCGCCTTTATTTTTTAGTTCCTTTTTTATTTTTTAAAAAAGGATGAATTTTAGGAAAGTAAAAACCCTTTTTGTAGTAGTGAAGGCAAAAGTACATAGCCTATTGCACACTATTGAAGCAAAAATCAGTAGTAATAATTTTTGTTTTTTTAAAGGTAAACTCAATCTTTATTCAAAAGCATCAAATATATATTCAAATGACTACCTGACCATATTCAAAGCCAAATTAAATATAAAAAAATTTAAATGGAAATGGTGCGACGGCGCCCAGTACGGGATTAACAACAACGCATGAGCAGACGACGCAGGGAACAAATTCAAATCAAGATTTTTTAATTGTGTTATTTGTTTTTTTTTTCCGTAGTCTTATTTGATCTTTGATGGCATCAAGAACACTTGATTCAGTATACTCTAACAATTCTTACCATTGCAATTAAGCAACACAGCTTTCAGAAAAAGTTATAGGACTTGTTGAATTTATACTAGAGGCTCATATGAACTTTGTAATCTATGAGTTGTCATTTTTATCAATATTCACAGCTCCAAACGCAAGAGTAGAGAGAGAAGAAACAATAAAGATTGAAATCTCGAATCTAAGAAGAACAAGAGTTGCAAGCCCTAGAAAAGTAGAGACATAAAGCATAAAATCCATAAATAGATAGCAAATAAAGAGAGATAAAATAAATTGGTACCTGGGAGAGGTGAGTTGTTAATCAGATCTAGAAATAGGGAGACGATGATAAAAAAAGGGAATTGAGAGGCGAGATGTGATTGTGAGTTGCGGTGAAAAGTGAGACTCTCATCGTGAAAGTGAGACGAGACGAGAGTCGAGCGCAAGACGGAAAGTCGACGGATGCCATGTGTACCATATTGATATGACATGGCAGTTTTCAGAAAAAAGTTAATGGCGAATTAACTACAAAGGGGTTCATGGTAAAAGGATAGAACATTAGGGGGTTAAATTTAAACTGTAAAAATATCAAAGGTTATATACAACTGACCTATAGTTTAAGGGGTTTTGTATAATTCAACCCAATTCTAAATATTGAAGAGAGTGTATGAGGTTGAGTTACTGGAATTTATTAGTATTTTTAAATGGACCAATCTTATATAAAGTTAATTAGATCAAGTACAACTAGGTACCCGATCAGAGCCTGCCATGTGTATTAGTGGTTTCCAAGTTAGCAGTTAACCCATAATACCAACTTAACCACAGTTAACCATGAAAATGGCTAAATAACGAGAACAGAGAACCCAGGGCAATCGTTGTTTCATCGATCGTCGTCGGCGTTCCTTGACGTTGTGATCTGGAAAAAGTTTCATTTTTATAGAAATTGCCGATTGAGCAACAACGAGATCCATACACGCCTGATGCCTCCTAAGACTCCAGTATATTGCAACTTCTAAGCAATCCTGCTACTCTTCCTCACCTACCACAATTTACAACATCTACTGATTTCACAAACCATATTAATTTCCATTTTGTTCCATCCGTACTTTACCTGGCTTTACAATCCTTTATTTATACGTATATCATAAGTTCTTTGTGTAAAGTTATATTTTGTGTTCGTTTAAGAATTGCATTATATTTGCTAGTTTTTCAGGAATTAAGGATGAATCATCAAATATTTTTGCAACGGAAAAGAATAATAGACAACTGAAAAACAAGATAATTAAAAGAAAAGAGAAAACTAAAAAACAAGATATTTTCTTGAATACGAATTCAAGAATTCACCGAACTTTTTGGTTCTTCTTGAGGAGTATAATCACTGTAGACATTGAGAAATTACATTACTCATAAAATTCCAGGAATTAAGGATGAATCATCCAATATCTTTGCAACAGTAAAGAATGAAAGAAAACTGAAAAACAAGATAATAAAAGAAAAAAGAAAACCAAAAAACAAGATATTTTCTTGAATACGAATTCAAGAATTCACCGAACTTTTTGTTCTTCTTGAGGAGGATAAACACTGTCAACATTGAGAATTTACAAGACTCATAAAATTTCAGGAATTAAGGATGAATCATCCAATATCTCTGCAACAGAAAAGAATGAAAGAAAACTGAAAAGCAAGGTAAAAAGAAAAAACAAAACTGAAAAACAAGAAATTTTCTTGAATACGAATCTAAGAAAATAAAGAAGAAGTTTGATGAGTTGATTAATCAAAGGAGCAACCTGGATGTTGTCTACGAAGTTGCTCTTGTTCTTCAGAAGACAAGTCGTTCTTTATGTGAAAGATCTTTCGAATTTGTGAGACAGTCATTCCCTTCATCAAATCCGCCGCAGTTTGACAAGCCAAATCATACAAGCCCTCAATACGTAAATAGTTGGCCGCCATTAATATATGAAATAGTATATCCTCCATGTCCATCTTCATGAACTCTATGTCCCATTTCTTCAGCTCCTCCGCATCGGAATCTGAGGCTCCGCTGTTGGCCCTGGGGGCGTGCTTTTCACAGTACTCAATCACTTTCACTAATGTTTTACTATTCACTTCAATTATAGGGACTTCGTCGCAATCATCAGAGACGCAAACATCCTCCAGCATCCAATTTAATGGCTTCGATAGTTTCGCCGCACTGACGGTTATCTTGAACTCGTCGCCGTCACTGCTCAACACAGTAATTGCCTCCACAGATGACGACATTGTAATTGTTGTAGGGAATAGGGACCTCTTGATTATTAATTGCTCTGTCGAGGGAGGGATTATTCTAAACCGCAAAGCCATTAAGGCTAGGGATCCCTTATTTATAATGATAATTTGAATGGATTTTCATAGTTTTATTCAAGAAATATTTCGTTGAAATAAATATTTATAAAAGAAATAAAATATATATGAACCTCTCTTCTGTTCCATATAAAATATTGTTATACAAAATTACACACACATATATGCAATCTTGTTAGACACACATAATGACTAATTCTGGATAACATTCATGCAACTTCATTTAAATTAATATTTTAAATTTAAATTCCGCCATAAATCTAAAGGATTTTAAATAAAAATTATTTGAATCACTACTAGAAAATACCACAAGGGCAACAGAATTTGCGAGGGGAAAGATATTCGTCGCCATTTGCAACAAAATTTGCAACTGTCGAAAAACTATGACGGAAAACAAGCTAAAATTCCACCACGAAGCTACCATCGTAGAGTCCGTGGCAAGTTTGTCGCTAGACCATTGCTAATTGTGATGGAAAAAAAAACCATCGCAAAAACAGAATTTTGTGACAAAGAAGGTGGTAATTTGCGATGGAATTTATTTTCGTCATAAATAATCCTAACGTCTTCATCTTACCCATTCAGTCCCCTTCTTTCTCATTTTTCTCCATGACCAAACCCTAAATTCCTTCCACCATTATCTATTGACTCACTCTCACCCACATACCAGATCACACAGTGCCATAAGTTTGAAGCGGCGACCTTCTTCTTCCATGCTTAATCTTCTCTGTCACTTGATCTTCACAACCCTCTTCTATTTTCTGTTAGTTCTCAGATTATAAATTTTGATGATAACAAACACTTGCAATGAATACAGACTTGATTATTCAAGTCTCTCAAGTGTATATTAAAAAGCACTCGAGTGGACAATTGAGTTATTGAAACCAAAATTTGAATCAAAAAGTAATTTCAAAGTGTTTTGGTATGGACACACTCGAGTGTTACTCTAAACACTCGAGTGTTGGCTTGATACTCATAGGAAAAGTGCCTGACAGTATCGGTCAAAACTGTATATTTGTAGCGGTTATGACCGCTACTAAAGACAGCAGTAACGGTTATACAAACTGCTACAAAAAGCACTTTGGCAAGCTATTTTGTAAGGGTTAAAAAAATCCGCTACTCAAGTAACCTAACCGCTATTGATCGTAGTGTATAGGCCACCGCTTCTGAGAATGACGGATGCGGGACATATCATTATGTTGTCAACTAGATGATTTTTGATTATGAAATGAATGTTGATGACTATAGACGGAATGTTGAGGGAATACTACTTTGGAAATAAAAAATAGTTAGTATGAAATAATAATATGAATATAAAAAAAATTTAAAATGAAACAACCAAAAAATATTTACCATATTTGATAAACTTGATCAAGTACTTAAGCTTGAGAAAACATTTGGGAAAAAATAAAATGAGAGAGAAACTGGGGAGGAAGAAGTGAAAAAATGAGTGAAATGAGGTGTTGTGGTGGTATTTATATGGAGATATTTGTGTAGAACGTGTAGCGGTTTATCATATTGTTGTTGTAGTAGTTGTTATTTGTAGCGGTTTTAAGACCGCTATAAAAAGTACAATTTTTTTATATAAAAAAATATTGACGGATTATGGGAAGATAAACATGTTTTTAAAACAATCTTCGTCGCCATCATTACAAAAAAAAAAGATGGGGAGAAAATGTTAGAGTTGATTTTAATACGTTTGAACACAAATGAAACGTAAATTAATTGATTAGAAAGCGTAACATAAAAAATTGTCCGAATGATAGATAAACTCTCAGAGCCTTTAGGGAGGAAGTCTTTGAAATTGGCAATCTAGAACAACTCACTCTTGTAGGCGACATTATCACCATCGCCCATGTCGTAAAGGTCCCGAGGCTTTAAGTGAACCACCATATTCCAATCTCCGCGCCTCTCGTCCTCGACATAATAAACTTGGTGTGCCTCTGAAGCAAGAATATATAGCTCATTATCTTTGAACTGACCGGTGTGAATTGGCCGAGAGAAAAATTAAGCGATCGATGCCTAAGTCGTCGGGTTGTGAGTCCTGTGGAAGTTGTCTTATTTGCCCACAAACACTTGAAAATGGCCTTGGTAATTTATTTCGACGACATCACGAAGCTTTTCATAATACGGGACATCTTTGAACTTCATGTTGCCGTCACTGCTGCTCGAATAACTCCTTGTCCTAAAGGTGCCATAAACACCCAAGTTTTGGGCTAGCAATCCTTGATCTCATGAAACCGTGAAAAATTTGAAACTATTGATGTTATATGCCATAAACCTAGTTTTATGGTCAAGAAGGCTGAGTGGAAGAGCTTTGAAATCAAGTGAGTACGTGTTGTGGTCATTTAATATTCTCCATGCAAATCATCCTGGGAATTCTCTGTGGACCTTTCTGTCAATTTTGGATGATGTTTGTGTACGGATCCTGAGTTAACGCTTCACATGACTTCTGAATTCCTTGCAAATGATCATGATATGATGATAATGAAATGTGAATATGAAATGTAAGGAAATATATAGCATAACATATGAGTGTACAATGTGTAATACCCAAAATTTCTTATTTGTCTTAAATACAAATAGATCCTATTTAAAATAGGTGAATATGTGGTCTCAAATTTTGAGATGTGTTTATTCTATTTTTCTAGGTAATTTTTCCTTAGGAATAGGATAACCAATGATTTAATTTATCTTGTTAGGCATCATAAAATACCATAAAATATAATAAATACCATATTAAGCTATGGTTCATGTAGGATTTAAAGGAGCAAGAAAGTGTTGTGAAAACACCTAAATAAATTTAGAGAAATCAATGGCAATTAAAGACCAACTAAATCTTCACTAAATTAAATAAATTGTGCAAGACTTCACAATTAATCAAATGGGCTTAAGCACCAATTTTCATAGTTTGTTAAGAGACTAAGTTCTCTAATAACTTATGATTAATACCTAGTTCATATTTGATCCATAAAGGGCCATAAAGAATTATCAAGACACTTGGGACAATTAAGGGGCAATTACCAACAATTAATGAGCAATTAAAATTACACTAATGAAATATTTAGGTAATTATTTACAATTAATACTAATTGTCATCAATTAAAGGTGTGTTAAGCTAATTAAAAACCAAGAACCAATAAGGGGTTAAGTTTAGCACTAAATGAATTATTAGCAATCATCAACTACTCTAGGAACCCCTAATACAATAATCAAGAGGTAATTAAGTTTGGGATTAAGATGATAATCAAATATTAATCAAGAGTTGAAAAGTCAACAATTTCAATTATGATCTAAAGGCCAAGAATTTATCCCATAAAGCTAATCTAATGACCCTAATTCATTCTAATAAAGCTCAATCCAAGTGCATAAGGGAACAACCAATGGCATAGCTCCCACATGGGGATGTTAAAAGCAACAAAACTCAAAAAGATGAAGCATATGGGGGGGGGGGGGGAGGCATGGTTTAGATGTCTTGGGAGAGAGAGAAATGAGTGTTCAATAAAGCAAAATGCCCACTTGCAAAGGTGAGTCATGAACCAACATAAATGCAAATGAAGACTTTGAAGGCTTTGTCATAAATTATGGAAGAGGATAAAAAGTGAAATGGAAGAGGATAAATTGGTGGGAGAAAAATCAAGAGGAAAGTCAAGTTGTCATCCAATGAGAAGATTACACATGAATTAATTAGATTAATCAATAGGATTAATTCAAGACTTAATCAAAAGGAAACCTATACAAAATAAATTGTATCTTGAGATCCACTAATCACAAATCAAATATAAGAAGAGATTATTAACAAGCATAATTCAAGCTTGAGATTGACTATAATCAAAGTCATTTCCTCAACTTTTGAGGATTGTGTCCAATTGAGAAAATGAGAGATTATGGTCTCTAATTAAAGCTAAAAATCTCAAGAGTTCAAAACCAAAAAGAAAATTTGAATCAAACTTCATTAAGATCTCTAAATGAATTTTGATCTAGTGAAAAACAAAGAATAGAAGAAGGAGATAGTTGGCTTAGGAAAAAGCTAGAACACATAGGATATTTTGCAACTTTAGGAAGAGGATAATGTACTTGGTGGATGAGTCATGAAGCAAATGGAAGAGGATAGAGGGGAGAGAGAGGGAGCACGTTTTTGGGGCCTAAATGGTGAAGATTTGAGCTTCCCAAATGGTCTAGATCCAATGGCCATAATGCAAGATGAGTTGGGTTTGAATTAATTGCCAAATTGCCACACCAATTTACTATAAATAGGGGTCCTTGCTCTTCATATTTCCTCACCAATTCACAAAGCAGCATCTGAAATGTAGAGAGAAAGTGAGAGTGAGAGCCTTGAAGAAAGGAGGAGCAAAGTTCTTGGTAGGTTCTCTAGCTCTAGCTTTAAGTTCTTTAAGTTCTAGTCTTAAATTCTTATAATAGAAGTAGCTTAGATCTTAAATATGCTAGAATAATTTTATTTACATGTTTTTATGGTCAGAATTGGATTTATTTCAAAAAAACGATGAGGGAGGTCATATAGAAAAATTTCCGGAAGAAAATCATCAAAGTAACGAAGTTCTGGCGAAATTTCATCGGTTTCGGAATTTCTGGAGGCAGTGATAAAAACGCCAGAATTTCATATGGAAATTATGGTCACAAAATTCTGAGAAAATTCATGGTTAAAATAGACATATAGGGATTTTTAAATATGTCAAGAACATGTAAAAATGATTTCTGTACAGAGAGATAAAAATCCTCAAAATTAGGCTACGAATTTCTGGAAAAATTCTGGGCAGAGGTCTAAAACTTAAAACCTGGGAGTGATTCGTGAGTTTTGGGAAAACTTGATTATTTTTACTTGAAAATATACATCCTAAGGAGTCCATATAATTTTACAGATCCTCATTTCAATTTTTTTAGATTTAGTTATGATTTTTCAAAGTTAGACGAAAAGCTGCCAAATTGGTACCAGCGTTGTTCTACGAATTTTGAGGAAACAAAGTGGAAAATAAATGTTGCAAGGGCAAAATAGTCATTAGTGGCCAGAATATCCCTTAGGATATTATTTGTAAATTAATAAATATGATATTACCATTATAGGATAGGCGTGATCACCGTCCGACCGTCAACGTACCGACAACACCGACGAAGGTACGGACGCGTCGTAACACTAACTCTAATGTTTACCGTATACCTATATGTGATAGATATGTTCATAAACTGTGACTGTTTTTAGAAAGAATTGTTCATACACATACAGCTTTATACGGGTTATAGTCATGATAACGCCGTTGAGTTTTCCTAGCGCGAGGACACGGATGTACACCGTGGCACCGGTGAATAGTGCATGTAATAACATTCATATGCGGGGGGCTGTGTTGTTATTGCTTTTTATATATGTGAATATAGCTGTGATGTCATGAGATAACTGTCATACATAACTGTACATGAACATGAGGTTAACCGTTACACGAGGTTCAATGGGTATTGAACCTCGGTTCTTACCATAGCTTCGGGATTCGGAATAAACGGGATCGAAGACAAGGGTAAGCAGCAGATGTAGGAACCGGCTGGAGAAAGTCCTATTGACATGTACTTTACGATATCGACATTCCGAAAAAAATTGTAACGCTGTTAAAAGCACATACATTACAGTGGATATTTATCAGTTACTTTTCAATACTATTTACTTCTGATGCTCAACTCTGATCAAGATACTGTGAAAATGCTTTCAAAATTGGGATGTTACAATTTTGGTGTCAGAGCAGACATTCTGGCACGAATTTAACTATGCTACTCCAAATAGTCTGGTGTCTAGAAAGGGTTTTTGTGGATAAGCCAATCGGTCACCCTAGCACGGTGAGGCTCCCATGATATACACCGGCCCGGCGATTATTTGAGTAACGGAGTTAGGTTTGGATTTTTTCAACTAAGAGCATTTTTATCTGGCAAGAACCTGGCTCAGTTATAATAAACCATTGGTGCCGAAGGCAGGGCTAATCTATGTGGGTCAGTCATTCAGTCGCCGTAAAGTCTCGGTGAGACTCCCATGATAGACACCTACCCGGCCAATCGGTTAATTAACTAAGTGAGGCTCTAAGCCATTATCTTAGAGCATCTTTTGAAAACAAGTACTGATAAAACCCTGGTGTTGTTGTGGTGATAAACAGACAAGTTTCCCTACGTAGATTATTGTGGGAGGAGGAGACGTGTAGCACGTCGGACAGCCGTCCCTGGAAACATAAGAGTCAGATTAAACCCAAAACCGAATTTCTCTGTCCCAGAATATCACCCTGAACAGCATGCTGACCCAATAAATGAGCCCAAACCTTTAGCTGATCCAGAACCCGAGTATCATTTCAAACCAGAGTATTTTGACGAATCCTACAACCCTAGATCAGTGTATCATTTTGAACTAGTATATTAATCCGAACCAGTGTACCACCTTGAGTCGGTAGATCACCCAAGCCCTGAGAAACCCCTTGTACCCATTCATAACCATAAACCCTCAGAAATATACCATCCTAGGCTAGTGTACAATCCTGAACCTGTACTTCAACCTGATCAGCTATACCCCACTCTAGAACTTAACCTTGAGCTAATACATCTTTCTGCTCCTGAATATGATATTGCTCCGATAATTGATCCCGAACCTGAATACCCTCGATCCGGAATATCCTTACCAAACCATATATGATCAAGGACCTTTTCATTCAGTATCCCTGAACGTAGTGGACCCAGAACCAATGACTAGTATACCCTCTGAGCCAGAAAAGACCTATAGGATCAGATCATTCATCCGTCAATGATAACCTTGCGTATTTCTAGCTATTAAGCTACCAAGATGATTCCGAAAGTCAATCTTGTTATAAACCCAAATACCCTGCGACGTGTCTTGAGTACACACCAAGAGCTGATAAGTGCTCTACGAACGAACTTTCTAAAGGCAGAACATTTTAGGCAACACGTAAACGAGTAGCCATTAGTACGACAATACAGAAATGTTAAATATGACTGCAGGTATTAAAGCTAGTTAGCTGTTATGGCAGGTATATTACCTCATGTGGAGTATATGTTTGTTTAGAAAATTACAATATTCCTTAATGTGTGTCATTCTTAATAGAAAGATAAGATGGCAAATTTGCAAGGAACTGGAGTTCCTAAAGGCCGAGGTAGAGATAGAGATAGAGTTAGACAACTACGAGTGATAAGGCCACGAAACTTAGGCCAGGTAATAACATTGAACAAGTGAGAGGCCGGAAAATCCCCAGGAGGTCCAAGGGACTATCTCTCAATAGGAATCTACTCTAGGCAATATATGATTCGAGTGCTAATCACTCGTTTATTTCATAGTTATGTATAAGACGTTTAGGCGCGTATGCCTATAGATTATCCTAAAGTAGTTACACCACTAGGTGTGACATCTTTTACTTTTAAAACATGTCTCGAATCGAATTACGTATATGAACAGACGTGAATATATTATAGACCTTATTTGATTATCCTTTCATGACATTGGTGTCATTCTTGATTTCGATTAACTAACGGCGAGCCATGCAAATGATCAATGGTAGTAATGAGAAGATACTATTCTCACAATTACAAAGCAGAGATAGAAATAGGTGTAGAGGTAGAAATAGATAACCGCAAATAAAACCAATTCCAAGTACCTAGAGCAATGTTTTTCATTGGGGTCCCGATTATCATTATGAACCCGGCATAATCATAATCAAGGCATCATTGAGGGCCGTATAGGTGGTCCATTTTGCTCTACCACCCTAAGCCGTTTGTCTTCATAGATAGTACGAGATATCTTAAATGATGAGGGACAAATTAGCTAGTATTGAAAGACTCTTTATGAAGTATGTACTCAAGGAAGAAAAAGTGTTAGTAGACTAATGCCTAAGTATATGAGACAAGTCTAGAAAACAGTTAGTTTCTGTTAATCTGTTGACATCCATACTGGTGTTTGAATAAAAACTTGAAAGTAAATAAGAAGGGAAGTGAGGATTAGGTGGTATATAATATTAAGTTTGGTTTCCTTATATGCACGATTGTTTTTGTTTTAGACATATCTTGCCAAAACTCAAAAAATCCCTTTCTTTATGTTGTTGTGAAGAGATATGTCTTATTGAATAGAATTTAAGCATCATCATGAAGTTTATGATAAATCAAGCAATGCCTTGTATGAACTCTCTCTTATCATTTGGACCATTTGCATGATTAGAATCTAGTGTTCTCTAGTTTGACATTGAAAATCTTTTGTGATCATATGCTTCGCTAAACATGTTTTGTACGATATGAGATTGCATTGGATATTTGCACTTTAAGGTTGTTGTTAAGACTTGAAACTTGTAGGAGTTAATACATTAAGTATGTTACACATATGCCTAAACGCTTACTTTATTTCTGAAAATTTTCAACCAAATATAACTCACAAAGACGTTGACCAATTGTTTGTTCACTTAGAAATCTAACTTTGAGCATTTCACTTAAATTTTCTCAACTAAGCTAGTTTGAAACTATGTTTTTGAAGGTGATTCTTCTTTAAATTTATTAAATCTTGTTAAGTGCACATTGCTAGGGTATTTCATTAAAGTTTATGCATGTAATTATTATAGTCCAACCAAACTAGCTATGAAAATTTTAAATTATGACGCCTGCATAGGATTTTGTGAGAAGTAGTCATATGTTGGAAAATGTGAGTTTGGAAATTTTACTTCATTATACTAGAAAATCTTTAACGAATTGAGTTAATGATAGTGGCTTGGAGTATACTATATTAAGTTCCATTTTATATGTGCACTACCATTCTTTGAATTTTGCTATCACACTTGTGAAGGTCTGAACCAATAAATATTGTTGATATCATTTTTCTCAAATTACTTGACCATCCATTAACTTTGTTTTAGTAATCTCTTCTGTCATAAGTCTGATTGTTAGTTATTGGTGTGTTAAAACGGGATTAGTTCAAAAGGATGCATGTTAAAATCAAATGAAGCCTGATGAATAAACTAGTCTTAACTATTAAAAGGGCACTTGGTTGAATTTTGTGACATGCATTATATAGGGACCCTGAGTTGAAATACATTGTACTTTTGATCCATTCAAATTAAGATTTCTTATACTGTAATGAGATAACCATGCATCATATATCCTTGTTTCATTTTGAAATTTTGATGAGCGTCTTCAAGTTAACATACATGAACTATTTGGCTCGGCAAATTTGAATTTATCTTTGGTGCTTGGTAAGAACAAAACCGTAAGGATTATATTCCTGGATTTTAAAGACATAAAGCTCTAAATATGAAATTTTGAGTGTACACTCTAGTAAATCTGGATTAATTAAGAGTTAGTATTGTTATTGTTGATGCTCCTGAAACCCTACCTTAGTACACCACCGTACTAATATGTTTATGTTGAACTCATGTCAATTTCAGGTATATAAAACATAAAATGGAATGTGTAGATTACTGTAGTAACTGAAGTTGAATTTTTGTCTTCTTATTATTTGCATCTGTTGATAAGTATTGGACATGAAGTTTGTAGTAGCATGTGAATTTCATAGTTTTGAATTTCGTTGAAACTATTTTTTGGTTCCTTCAAGAATAGTACATTGACTTTTCCTCACACTTGATAAAAATGCTGAGAATTTAAGTCCTCATCTTATGTTAAAGTTTGGCGTAGTGTTTACTTTGGCTAAGAAAAGATTTGCTAATACAATCAATAATTCTTGTGTGGGAACTAGTAAAAACCTTAAAGAACTAAGGAATAGTTGGGCTTCTAAAATAGTTTGAGAGCCTGAATAGGAAAAACTCAGATAAAATAGACGAGCAAATGCTCGAGATCTAGGTGTACAAATATACATGAGGCGGTATCCCTAGGCCTTAAGGCAGTGGTACCTAGCACTGTGTGAAATGCAAATTGTCATAGTGACCTTAGACTAGTATGTCTAACAGTACGAGTCTAGCAAAATATTCACTGTACCAGGTAGTAGGGCTAAGGTCCCTAGTGTTGTGGTAATGAATTGAGCCGGAAGGCCAATATGTGTCAAGCCGAGAGGCTAAATGGGTCAGGCAGTAAGGCCTGCGTAACCAAGCACGATGAGGAAGGACGAGAAGGTCCTATGTGTGAATACTATACCTAAGTACAAAAAATGAATAAGATTATTATTTGAATATTAGAGTGTGTGCTAAGTAAGCATAGTACAAGAATAGACTAGATGTCTAGAGTTTTCCGAGTTTGTACGATCAGATGACAAGGGCGTACGTGTCAGTCACCCTTATCTGAGCATAAATTGCTTTGGCCAGATCTGGTTGACTAGACCTCCGAACAAATCGTTTTATTCAAAAGACAACTTCTAGCAGCGCAAAGCGAACAGAAGAGCTACGACGACAAAAGGGAGAAGGCTTCAGGGGCGAAAATTTAGTCCACGTTACGTAAGACCATTGGAAAATTTTAGTTAAACGTGAACCAGTCACTTACCAGATAACCTTACCCCCGAACCCGATTAATCTGCATAACATTTCCTGTGTTTCTCAATTATACCAATTAGATCGTAATCGTGACATAGAGTATGAGGTGTCTTAAGTGGCCACCGTGTGTAGGTGCCACGGAAACATTTTTGTTATGTCAAGGTACGACATGGCCATACCTTCGTAATTAAGCCGGAGCAAATTCTCGATCACCGAAAGAAGTGGCGTAGACATAAAAACATTTCGTTAAAGTACATTTCCATGATTTATGGTTCAAAGTCCAATTAGTATAGAGCAAATTTCGAGGACGAAATTTTATTTAACAGGGGGAGAAATGTAATACCCAAAATTTCTTATTTGTCTTAAATACAAATAGATCCTATTTAAAATAGGTGAATATGTGGTCTCAAATTTTGAGATGTGTTTATTCTATTTTTCTAGGTAATTTTTCTTAGGAATAGGATAACCAATGAATTAATTTATCTTGTTAGGCATCATAAAATACCATAAAATATAATAAATACCTTATTAAGCTATGGTTCATGTAGGATTTAAAGGAGCAAGAAAGTGTTGTGAAAACACCTAAATAAATTTAGAGAAATCAATGGCAATTAAAGACCAACTAAATCTTCACTAAATTAAATAAATATTGCAAGACTTCACAATTAATCAAATGGGCTTAAGCACCAATTTTCATAATTTGTTAAGAGACTAAGTTCTCTAATAACTTATGATTAATACCTAGTTCATATTTGATCCATAAAGGGCCATAAAGAATTATCAAGACACTTGGGACAATTAAGGGGCAATTACCAACAATTAATGAGCAATTAAAATTACACTAATGAAATATTTAGGTAATTATTTACAATTAATACTAATTGTCATCAATTAAAGGTGTGTTAAGCTAATTAAAAATCAAGAACCAATAAGGGGTTAAGTTTAGCACTAAATGAATTATTAGCAATCATCAACTACTCTAGGAACCCCTAATACAATAATCAAGAGGTAATTAAGTTTGGGATTAAGATGATAATCAAATGTTAATCAAGAGTTGAAAAGTCAACAATTTCAATTATGATCTAAAGGCCAAGAATTTATCCCATAAAGCTAATCTAATGACCCTAATTCATTCTAATAAAGCTCAATCCAAGTGCATAAGGGAACAACCAATGGCATAGCTCCCACATGGGGATGTTAAAAGCAACAAAACTCAAAAAGATGAAGCATATGGGGGGGGGAGGCACGGTTTAGATGTCTTGGGAGAGAGAAAATGAGTGTTCAATAAAGCAAAATGCCCACTTGCAAAGGTGAGTCATGAACCAACATAAATGCAAATGAAGACTTTGAAGGCTTTGTCATAAATTATGGAAGAGGATAAAAAGTGAAATGGAAGAGGATAAATTGGTGGGAGAAAAATCAAGAGGAAAGTCAAGTTGTCATCCAATGAGAAGATTACACATGAATTAATTAGATTAATCAATAGGATTAATTCAAGACTTAATCAAAAGGAAACCTATACAAAATAAATTGTATCTTGAGATCCACTAATCACAAATCAAATATAAGAAGAGATTATTAACAAGCATAATTCAAGCTTGAGATTGACTATAATCAAAGTCATTTCCTCAACTTTTGAGGATTGTGTCCAATTGAGAAAATGAGAGATTATGGTCTCTAATTAAAGCTAAAAATCTCAAGAGTTCAAAACCAAAAAGAAAATTTGAATCAAACTTCATTAAGATCTCTAAATGAATTTTGATCTAGTGAAAAACAAAGAATAGAAGAAGGAGATAGTTGGCTTAGGAAAAAGCTAGAACACATAGGATATTTTGCAACTTTAGGAAGAGGATAATGTACTTGGTGGATGAGTCATGAAGCAAATGGAAGAGGATAGAGGGGAGAGAGAGGGAGCACGTTTTTGGGGCCTAAATGGTGAAGATTTGAGCTTCCCAAATGGTCTAGATCCAATGGCCATAATGCAAGATGAGTTGGGTTTGAATTAATTGCCAAATTGCCACACCAATTTACTATAAATAGGGGTCCTTGCTCTTCATATTTCCTCACCAATTCACAAAGCAGCATCTGAAATGTAGAGAGAAAGTGAGAGTGAGAGCCTTGAAGAAAGGAGGAGCAAAGTTCTTGGTAGGTTCTCTAGCTCTAGCTTTAAGTTCTTTAAGTTCTAGTCTTAAATTCTTAGAATAGAAGTAGCTTAGATCTTAAATATGCTAGAATAATTTTATTTACATGTTTTTATGGTTAGAATTGGCTTTATTTCAAAAAAATGATGAGGGAGGTCATATAGCAAAATTTCCGGAAGAAAATCATCAAAGTAACGAAGTTCGCGAAATTTCATCGGTTTCGGAATTTCTGGAGGCAGTGATAAAAACGCCAGAATTTCATATGGAAATTATGGTCACAAAATTCTGAGAAAATTCATGGTTAAAATAGACATATAGGGATTTTTAAATATGTCAAGAACATGTAAAAATGATTTCTGTACAGAGAGATAAAAATCCTCAAAATTAGGCTACGAATTTCTGGAAAAATTCTGGGCAGAGGTCTAAAACTTAAAACCTGGGAGTGATTCGTGAGTTCTGGGAAAAATTGATTATTTTTACTTGAAAATATACATCCTAAGGAGTCCATATAATTTTACATATCCTCATTTCAATTTTTCTAGATTTAGTTATGATTTTTCAAAGTTAGACGAAAAGCTGCCAAATTGGTACCAGCGTTGTTCTACGAATTTTGAGGAAACAAAGTGGAAAATAAATGTTGCAAGGGCAAAATAGTCATTAGTGGCCAGAATGTCCCTTAGGATATTATTTGTAAATTAATAAATATGATATTACTATTATAGGATACGCGTGATCACCGTCCGACCGTCAACGTACCGACAACACCGACGAAGGTATGGACGCGTACTGTAACACTAACTCTAATGTTTACTGTATACCTATATGTGATAGATATGTTCATAAACTGTGACTCTGTTTTTAGAAAGAATTGTTCATACACATACAGCTTTATACGGGTTATAGTCATGATAACGCCGTTGAGTTTTCCTAGCGCTGAGGACACGGATGTACACCGTGGCACTGGTGAATAGTGCAGACCGTAATAACATTCATATGCGGTGGCTGTGTTGTTATTGCTTTTTATATATGTGAATATAGCTGTGATGTCATGAGATAACTGTCATACATAACTGTACATGAACATGAGGTTAACCGTTACCTGAGGTTCAATGGGTATTGAACCTCGCCTCTTACCATAGCTTCGGGATCCGGAATAAACAGATCGAAGACAAGGGTAAGCGACGAGATGTAGGAACCTACTGGAGAAAGTCCTATTGACATGTACTTTACGATATCGACATTCCGAAAAAATTGTAACGCTGTTAAAAGCACATACATTACAGTGGATATTTATCAGTTACTTTTCAATACTATTTACTTCTGATGCTCAACTCTGATCAAGATACCGTGAAAATGCTTTCAAAATTGGGATGTTACACAATGCCTACTGAAGAAAGGGTTCAATTTTAGTGCAATTAATCAAGACATGTCTATGTGCTTGCAACTTCTTAATTGCCGTCAGTTTAAATCTCTCATTTCTTCCAACTGGTTTATCAACATAAGGGATTAATAACTTTCTTGTTGATAGCTCAGGTTTGGGTTCAAGACAATCGTCTACACGAGGCGATTGGTTGAAAGACATCTCAATGTCATCGAAGTACCTTGAATAGAAATAAATGATCTCATCCCCTATATAGCCTTCAGCTATACAAGCTTTTGGCCACGACTTTTTAATGACGTAAGATTTTAATTTCCCAAGAGGCCTATAAAATTCTAAGAAGGAAAAATGTTCATAAATGCTAAAATATACGACTAGAAAATTTAAAGAGTAAAGCTGATGCGCATAAGTAAAATGAGTACCTCTCAATCAGATACATCTACCAATATTGCATTGGGCGAGCTAGCTTTGTTTCATGAACAAGGTGTACTGTAAGGTAAACCTGTTAGACTTGGCTATCACCCAAGAGGGGAGTGAATTGGGTGTCTGATAAAAATCTTTTCGCAACTTACTTAAAGCAGTTTGTATGACAATAATAATTGTAAAGTGATAGTCAAATCAATCAAACAAATATCTTTGGAAATATAAGAGTATAGGGAAGAGAATATGCAAATAGCGATTTATACTGGTTCGGCCCAATCCTTGACCTATGTCCAGTCCTCAAGCTCCACTTGAGATTTTCAATCCACTATCTCCTTGTTTAACCGGGCACAAGAGAAAAGCCTTTACAATTTCACAAGTTTAGTCGGGCACTTGTGCAGCCTTTACAATCTCTTACCGAGATACTTTCCCTTACTCACTTTAAGGATACAATTACAAAATCTGTAAACGAAGGATAGTCCTTTCACTCTAAGGGCCCGTTTGGTATGGGGAAGCTTTGAGGAGGGGAAGGAACTTAGAGGAGAGAAAGGAAGGGAAGGGGAAGGAAGATTTTAAGGGATGAGCGGGAAAATGGCTTGATGGAAGGTGAGTTGTTTTGTATGAAGAACATGAAAGGGTGATATGTGGTAAGAAAATCATGAAATACTTATTTTACCTCAAAATTAATTAATTCAAAATGAAAAGGAAAAATATTTTTTTCCTAAAATATATATTTTAAAAAATATCCTCTTATCAAGTTCGAATTTGTCTAAAATATTGTCCCCTCAAGTTTGAATTTATCTAAAATATTCTCGCCAAGTTCGAATTTATCTAAAATATTCTCCTGTGCAAGTTCAAACTTGTCGCATAAGTTCAAATTTAATCATATTTTCTTGCATTATAGAAAAATATTTTAGGAGAGGTAAATATATCTAAAAACGCTATTGTTCATGTGGGAACTTGGGTTCCCACTAATTTTGGTGAGATCTTATCTTATCACCTTTAAAAGAAGATTGGTGGACCCAAGTAGGTCTCGGAACTTGAGTTATTAGGAAGATTAAACACAAAAAGTGTATCAAATAAAAAGAATTTACTCATTTTCCCTTCCCTTCCACTTATTCCATTTACCAAACAGGTCCTAAGGAAATAACTGGCTGAAAAATTATATCGAAAAAGATAAACTTTTTACGGATAATTATAGTTTGCAAATATTTTAATTTAAAATAACAAAAAAACAAAATATTTTCCCGCGACTAGTCGGTTTGTTTATATTTTATTTTGTTTGTTTGTGGCTATAATTTTTTTCAAGAAATATATTTTTACAATGAATATAATAAATTAACTATACGTTCATGTTCTGTTCCATATATAATACCTCTATAAAGAATTCATAAAAATTTATGATAGCCATATGCAATCTTGTTAGCCATACAATGTCATGATAATTTTGTATAACACTGATGCAACGTAATTTAAATTAACCTTTGAATTTTTTATAATGTAGAACATAGATGTCTAACGCCCGATGGACTAGTATATTGATATTGGATCAAGTAGATACCCCAAGATATCTATTAGACAGATTCCAAAGGGAAGATGATTGCTTAAGGATATCTATAAGGCAGATACCAAGTAGAATAATGGATCACTGTGCATCACTGTGCACGTATATGGCGTTTAGCTAAAAAGGAGTGGTGTGTGTGCATAGTGAAGCTGAATAGTAAATAGGATGAATAGAGAATGTGTAGTTTTTAAATTAACCTCCTATTTATAGATATTACCTTTAGGGTTTGGGTCCTTGGGCTTCGTGCGTCTTCTGGTCCATGCTTCAGACGCCTCCCCTGCAACTGGCATCCCTGATTAGGGTTGTTCCTTGATTAAAGCATTGATTATAGGCCGATTAGGATCCTCATTCATTATAGCAAATCCCGGTGTACTTTGCCCTTATTGGGCCTCGTGGTGCATGGCCTCTTATACGAGTCCATAACAGAATTTAAATTCGGCCAAAAATCTAAAGGATTATAAACTATCTATCTTAAAATTAACCAACATTTTATCATAGCTTTTAACAATTTTAGAAATGTCAAAGTATACTTTTGGCCCTACAATTTTAACACCTAACTTTACTAATGAAAAATGTTGACTCAGTGATCTTAAGTGAGGATTGTGCGACTAACAAAACTGATTTAAGTTTTAATATTTTCTTTAAAGTAGAGATGCCATGGGCAAAGTATAGGCCTCGGAGGAGGAAGTCCTAAAGGTTTGTTTTAGTTTTAAAATCTAAAAATATTATAGGACAAAAAAATATACTTTATAAATTTAAAGGACTTAAAGTATACTTTAGCCAATTAAAAATGCTCCTTTAAATATTTTAAATTACTTAATTTAATTTATCTAAAAATAATATTTTGTCCCCATAACCTAATTTTCCACACTCTATCCATCTAATTGTCCCTGTAATTAGGCCAAGCTCAGTTTTTAATTTAATTTAATTTATGTTTATTCATGAAATATTTTGTTACATTGAATATTTATATAAGAAATCAATCACGCGCCCATTTTCTGTTCCATTATATAATACCTATATACATAATTAATAAAAATTTACGATATTATCCATATGCAATCTTGTCAGCCATACAATTACAATTTTGTATAACATTGATGGAACGTAATTTAAATTCGGTCAAAAATATAAAGGAATTAAAATTAAAAAATTATATTTCCTTAAAATCAACATTTTATCATAATTTTTAACAATAAAAAACTCCTTTAAAGATTCTAAATTACTTAATTTAATTCATTTAAAAGTCGAGTATTTATATATACTAGTTTAGAACCCTCACAATGCTCGTGTCCAAAGCAAGAAAAATATAATCTTTGAAAAAAGACCAAAATCCCATGGTAAAAAGAAGACAATACTCATAACATCTCATTTCTTAATAACCTTTTTCCACCCAAACAAATATTAAAAAAACGAGTAGGAACGGTTTAGTTGTCCAACTCCATCTTGTATATGGCTAGCTAACCTCTATAAATGTTAATACAATATGTCATTTAGATGTCATCTTGTAATGGTGATACCAAACCACTACAGTTTCAGTAACGGTTTCAGTATGTCAGTCGTGGTTTTTATAAACCGTTACAAAATAACTTGTGACGGTGCATTTTGTAGCGGTTTGTTTAATTGTATGCATGTCGTTCGTAGAGGTTAAACTTCTACCAATACCCACTTTTAACCACTACAAAATGATCTTTTTTTTTTTTTGTAGTGACTTCACCGCAAATTTGAGATTCAAATGGACCATTTTGTTATATTTTCTCTTGCTCAGGACCTAGGTGCATTTTTTCCAAAATAATAATTACTTGAAAATTATTAGATTATATAGGATGCCACATAGGTTGCCATGTGTTCCATATTGATATGACATGGCAATTTTCATTAAAAAAAAAAGTTAACGGCGAACTAATTGCAAGGGGTTCATAGTAAAAGAATGAAACATTAGGTGGTTAAATTTCAACTTTAAAATATTAGAGGTTATATACAACTGACTTATAGTTGAGGAGGTTTTGTATAATTTTGTCTAATTCTAAATATTGAAGAGAATGTATGAGATTGTGTTACGGTAATTTAGTATTTTTAAATTAAATGGACCAAACTTATATGTAGTTACTTAACTCAAGTACAACTGAATACCCAATCAGAGCGTGCCACATGTATTATTGGTTTCCATATCAACAGTTAACCCCTAATAGCAACTTGACCACAGTTAAGCTAAAATTTGCTAAATAAAGGTTTTTCTTTTCTTTTTCTTGCTAAATAAAAGGTTTTTTTTTTTTTTTTTTTTTTTTTTTTAAAAAAAAACAATAATAGAGAACCTAGCCAATTGTCGTTTCGTCGATCATCGTCGTGGGCATTCCTTGATGTTGTGATCTAGAAAAAGTTTCATTTTTAATACAAAATGCCGATTAAGAAACAACGAGATCCATACATATGCATGAGAAGGGGGCACTTTTGTCTCTTCCAAAAAAAAAAAATTTGTTGATAAATCCTAATTTTATATATTTTATCCCACCTTATTCATTTATTTTGGAGATTATTTTAGGCTAATTTAGATATATTAGATAATATTTGGATTGTTAGCCAATTTTAAGACATAATATAAATCTGAATTAATTATAAGATTATTGGGCTTAAATTATTAATATCATCATTGATATCTTGTGATTAAATAATATCTCTTAAGATATGGTAGATTATGATTTTATCATATTAGAAGATCCTATGGTGCAGAATTTTACAAGGAAGCTAAAAGGAAATCTAAAAGTGGAATTTTATTAGGCTTCTTATATTTTGATGGGCTCAATTGGTACCCAAAAACCTTCTCTTCCTTCCATAAAATTAACCTAGCCGCCTATGGATTATTCACGCTCTCATTGAGAGCCGAAACATTCACGCTAAAAAGGAGCCGCAGACCGACACGCTGGAAAGACGCGAGGCTGAAAGAGGCATCGGCTAGAATCATTGAAGCACGCTGGAACCAGAGATTAAAGCCATCATCATATCCATTTACTTCCTCTCTTCTACTCACGCACAGCCACGTTGCTTCCCTTGAATCAATTGAATCATTGATTCATCAATTCATCAATTTGAATGGCTGGGAGCTGCGTGATGTTTGGTGGAGAACTTGAATTCATGGAAGCTTAAGGTTCTTTAGAGGTAACTTAGGAGCAACATGGAGGAAGCTAAAGCCTAGGAACTTACATTTAAAGATTACAAGGGAGTGTTGTTTTTTTTATCTTTTTGATTCAAACTTGAGGTTATTTAGTTTTAAAAGATTTGAGTTGTGTTAATTAAGAACAATCTAGTTTTAGATTGTAAACTTATTTCTTTTGGAATAGACTGATAATTTGAAGTTTTTATTTTATTCTTTGGATTCTTGTTTACAAATTCAATTGTAAATTTGGTTTATTACCTTAATTGTTTAATTGAGTTGATAAATTATCTAGTTGTTCAATTGGATAATTGTAAATAAGATTTCCAAGATTATTTTGTGATTGGTTTTTAATGAGTTTAATCCGCCACTGCTTATTTCATTATGAGTATTCTAGTGGAATATGTGTTATTGAACTTGAGGGTTTCTCATGTTTCAATTAGGTAATTAAATTCATTAATGTCTCTTTGATCTAATTAATAAAATTGGGCTCATAAGTTAACTTCATGCAATTCCTAAGTAGTCCCCTTCACCATCATAACTGAACTAGATCTTTGTTGTTTGATTTGATTTGCTTTTAATTTCTTTACTTAGGATTTTAATTCTCCTTTCATAAAATCCCCCAGAATTGCATTTGCATCTATATTAGTTCCATTCTCATATAGGTTTTAGAGTCATTTTCATCTTGCATTTGATTTGTTTAGTTTCATTTCATTGCATTTTTATCACCTAAATTCAACTTAAGGAAAAACCTACAGATTGCTCCTTGGGAGAATGACCTAGGTTGACCCTAAACTGCATAATTAATTAGGACCTAGTTTAATTGATTGTTTTAGCGACAAAAGTAACAACATCAATTGTTAACGATATATCGATAGCATTGATAATAAGGCAATTATAATAGAATTCCAAAAAATAAGGCCTAGAAGGATGACATTGTAATTATTTTTATTGTAATATACTTTTGTTATTAAAATATATATACTTGAACTTATTGAGTGCTCACCCTTCATTATAATTTATGTAGCGCTAAATAGCACTTAGCCTTGATTTTCTAAATGACAGGTTAGTAAAATAATTGTATCTCTTATTACATCATCAAGTATTTACTAGATTTCATGAATATTTTTTTGATATTCTTTTCTTTTCTTATTTATATTATTTTGTTTTTAAATGTATTTAAAACTTTCCTATAAAAAAAAAAAAAAAACCCCGAACCTGCCACTAGTATCCCCTTCATTATTTTTTTTGGGTTCCTCACCTACCACAATTTACAACATCTATTGATTTCAGAAACCATTAATTTCCACTTTTTCATCCGTACTTCACCTGGCTTTACAATCCTTTATTTTATACGTACCACTCTGGTCTTATTTATAAGTTCAGTTTGACCAAATCTCACATACCAAAGAGAGGTGAGTATCTATTATGGAACAAATTTCCAACTTTACCCTCATTTATGGATGGGTACCTTTTAAAATTGATTGTCAAATCTCTCTCATCTTTTTCTCTTTTCAACATAGCTAGTCAATCTCCCTCATCATTATTACTATGGGTAAAATTGTCACAATTTTATTTATTTGATCAAAATAGACTTACAAAAAGGACTAGAATCATATATCATAAGTTCTTCCTTACCGAATAAAGCAACCAAATCCAAAGTAAGATGCTTTTAAGCAAATGACGTAATACTTCCCAAACACCATAAGAAACAGAACAAGCTTCTCTCACTAGAAGTCTCGAATAGGTACTAAAATCTAAAGGTCAAAGTTATATTCTGTGTTTAATTTGTCAAAGAATTGCATTATATTTGCTAGTTTTTCTTCCACTACGAATTTTCCAGAATCACCCAGGAAACAAAATTAAAGAAGCACAAAAAAAAAAAAAAAAAAAAAAACCAATGGGGGTTGGCACAAATGGTAAGTAGCTTGTGTCGCTTAAGCAAGGTTTCGAGTTCGAGCCTTGTGAATGTAGAAAAGCTCCGTTGGAAGACTCACCTACCATAGCCAGGTGTGCGACCCAAGCTCCGCTGGGAGACTCACCCACCATAGCCAAGTGTGCGACCCGGGTCGGATACGGATTAGTTAGGGCGAAGTTCTGGATACCGGATGGGCAACCAAAAAAAAAAAAAAAAAAAAGCACAAAAAACCAAAACAAAAGAATCCCACAATAATAAATCACGCACCAGAATCAACGATTGCCCAGTGCTCTCTATTACTATTATTTTTTTTTTAAAAAAAAAAAACACCAATTTTTGGGTTTAATTGTCGTTAAGTTGCTGTTAGCGGTTAACAGCTGACATGGAAACCACTGATGGTCTGATAGCACGATCTGATTGGATACTTGGTTGTAAGTAAATATAAGTTTCGTCCTTTTTAAATTTATATTTTTGAATTTATTCTTTCAAGACATAAGAATTTAATTATTAAATTAATTATATAATAAAATTGATTAAGAGAGGGAACATATCTAAATCGGAATCTGTCCTTATATATTACGGCACAAAATCAAATCAAATTAATATTTACAATACTCATAAAATTTCAGGAATTAAGGATGAATCATCCAATATTTTTGCAACGGAAAATAATAATAGAAACTGAAAAACAAGGTAAAAAGAAAAAAGAAAACTAAAAAACAAGATATTTTCTTGAATACGAATTCAAGAATTCACCGAACTTTTTTGTTCTTCTTGAGGAGGATAATCACTGTCAACGTTGAGAATTTACAATACTCATAAAATTTCAGGAATTAAGGATGAATCATCCAATATGTTTGCAACAGAAAAGAATGAAAGAAAACTGAAAAACTAGGTAAAAAGAAAAAAGAAAACTGAAAAACAAGATATTTTCTTGAATACGAATTCAAGAATTCACCGAACTTTTTTTGTTCCTCTTGAGGAGGATAATCACTGTCGACATTGAGAATTTACAGTACTCATAAAATTTCAGGAATTAAGGATGAATTATCCAATATGTTTGCTACAGAAAAGAATGAAAGAACTGAAAAACAAGATATTTTCTTGAATACGAATTTAAGAAAATACAGAAGAAGTTTGATGAGTTGATTAATCAAAGGAGCAACCTGGATGTTGTCTACGAAGTTGCTCTTCTTCTTCAGAAGAGAAGTCGTTCTCTATGTGAAAGATCTTTCGAATTTGTGAGACAGTCTTTCCCGTCATCAAATCCGCCACAGTTTGACAAGCCAAATCTGACAAGCCCTTGATATTCAAATAGTTGGCCGCCTTTAATATATCAAATAGTGTATCCTCCACGTCCACCTTCATGAACTCTATGTCCCATTTCTTCAGCTCCTCCGCATCGGAATCTGAGGCTCCGCTGTTGGCCCTGGGGGCGTGCTTTTCACAGTACTCAATCACTTTCACTAATGTTTTACTATCCACTTCAGTTATTGGGACTTTGCACTCATCAGAGACGCAAACTTCCTCCTCCAGCAGACCATTTAATCGCTTCGATAGCATCGCCGCACTGACGGTTATCTTGAACTCGCCGCCGTCACTGCTCACCACAGTAATTGCCTCCACAGATGACGACATTGTAATTGTTGTAGGGAATAGGTACCTCTTGATTATTAATTGCTCTGTCGAGGGAGGGATTATTCTAAAACGCAAAGCCATTAAGGCTAGGGATCCCTTATTTATAATGATAATTTGAATGGATTTTCATAGTTTTATTCAAGAAATATTTTCTTGAAATAAATATTTATATAATAATTAAATATATATGAGCCTCTCTTCTGTAGTTCCGTTCCATATAAAATACTGTTATACAAAATTACACACACATATATATATCCGTATGCAATCTTGTTACCCATACATAATGACTAATTCTGGATAACATTCATGCAACATCATTTAAATTAATATTTTAAATTTAACTTCCGCCATAAATCTGAAGGATTTTAAATTAAAATTATTTGGTTCACTATTAAAAAATACCACAAGTGTGACGGAATTTTTGAGAAAAAAATGCATCGCCATTTACAATGGAATTTGTGACTGCTGAAAAACTTTGTAGGAAAACAGGCTAATATTCCACCATGAAACTACCATAGCAGAGTCCATGGCAAGTCTGTCTCCAGACCGTCGCAAATTGCAACAGAAAAAAATTCCGTCACAAAAATAGGATTTTGTGATGGAAAAAAATGGTAAGTTGCGACGGAATTTATTTCCATCGCAAATAACCATAACCTCTTCCTCTTACCCATTTGGTCCCCTTCTTTTTCATTTTTCTCCATGGCCAAACCCTAAATTCCTTCCACTATTATCTATTGCCTCACTCTCACTTACATACTAGATCGCACGTTTGTGACTTTGAAGTGGCAACCTTCTTTTCCCCGCTTAATCTTCTCTCTCGCCCAATCTTCACAACCCTCTTCTATTTTTGTCTTGTCTTCAGTCGTTCCCTCACCCAAATCCTTCATCATCCACTCTCTCTGTCTTGCCTACGAAATCTATTCATCCCCTGTGTTCGTAAAATCTTCCATTCTCAAAAGCAAATGCGCCTTTGCTCTCTAACAAAACCTAAACCAAGTGTTCACCGTCCTCCTTCCTTTGCCATCGCTATCCCTTCAATTCCTCACCCTCACACCCTCCCCTGCTTCCTCTTGTCAGGTTCGACGACACAGTAACGGTGTTTTAGCCGCCGTCTCTCTCTCTCTCTCTCTCTAATCATCATTCTCTGTCGTGCTCTTTTGGTCTGTTCGTGTTCTTCTTCTTCTTCTTTTGAGGTAAAGTTCGTGCCTTTCTCTATTTTTGGGTTGGGTTTATTTAGAATAGAGTTGAGTTTGATGGCAGTAGTAGTATGATGCCTTTATGGTTTTGATTAATTGTTAAAGCATGCTAAATTGAAGCTTGAATAGATGAGTTTTGATCTGAGGGTTATTAAGTTTTGCATTCCTTGCTTGGCTAGTCTCTAAAAGGCACGAATACAATTTGGCTAATTGCATTTAAACATTTCTTGCTTGAGCCAAATGTGAGCTCCTAGATTTGGATGGTGGCTTCGTTTGAAAGTTGTCAACATTCATGACTCGTTGAGACTAACAACTTCTGTCTTAATTTTGACCGTTGCATTAAGCTAATCTTACTAGAACTCATTTCTAGTTTATTTAAGTAGTTGTTGTGGAAGAGCCCTAATAATTATAATTTTTGTTTTCTAATTCATCAATTTGTGACAGATTCTTTTCATATTCTGTCGCAATTTGAACGGATTCACACAAATTTTCAAATGTGGGCAAGCATGTATGTTGCGATGGATTTACACAATTTTGCGTCTTCAAATATATCTGTTACAATTTGCTACGGATTTTGGATAACAAAAAATCCATTGCAAATGAGGGTTTTTGCGATGACCGTTTTTCCCACATGAATTCTACCACAGGCCTTTTTTGCAATGGATTTTGTCTTTCTGCCTACAATTTTGTCCATTGCTAAAGGCATTTTTTTTTTGGTAGTGGATATATAATCTTAAGTTGTGGTAAACAAGTCGTGCTATTAAAGACAAACTTGGCAATATGATAAGTTTATATATATATATATATATATGGGTTTAATGTTTACGCTTTTTCTTTGTATAAGCATTTTTACGCCACACTCACATAAAAGTGAGTGGTCCCAATAATATTTTCTCTCTCTTCTCTTTACAATGAGACATAATCACTTTTATATAAGTGTGAGAAAAATGTTTACGCAACAAAAAGCGAAAAACATTAAAATCATATATATATATATATATATATATATGATTTGGTCCTACGCTATAGGTTTTTAGTTTTTTTATTTTTGTAGTGTATATATAAACTAAAATTGAGGGAAGATGGCTTGATGGAAGATGAGTTGTTTGATAGTTGGTAAAAAATCAAGAAATACTTATTTTACCTCAAAAGTAATTAATTCAAAATGAAAAGGAAAACTATTTTTTACTAAAATATATTTTTTTAAAAAGATACTCTTATCAATTTTGAATTTTTCTAGAATATTCTCCTGCCAAATTTGAATTTGTCTAAAATATTGTGCCGTCAAGTTTGAATTTGCGAAAAATATTGTCTCGCTAAGTTCGACCTTGTCGCATAAATTCGAATTTAATTCTATTTTCTTGCATTGTAGGAAAAAAATTATAAGGGTTTAATATGTCCAAAAGCGTCACAGTTCACGTGAAAACTTGGGTTCCCATTTTAGTGGTGTCTTATCTTATAAATTTTAAAGGAAGACTGGTAGGCCTAGGAAATAGAATTTTTAGGAAGATTGGACAAAAAAATGTTCCAAACAATGGAATCTGCCCATTTTCCCTTCTCGTCTCACCTGTTTTGTGTTGCAAACAGGCCCTAAGGAAATAACTAGCCAAAAAATATATCGAAAAAGATAAACTTTTTATGGATAGTGATAGTTTGCAAATATTTTAATTTAAAATAACCAAAAAACAAAAGATTTTCCCACGACTAGTCGGTTTGTTTATATATATATATTGCGTCTATAATTCTTTTCAAGAGATATATTTTGACAATGAGTTATAATAGATTAAATATACGCTCATGTTCTATTCCATAAATAATACCTATATAAAGAAGGGAAAATTCCATTTAAATACCAGATGAATTTGCAAAACCCCCAAAAGTCCTCCGAATTTGTAAAAAGACTCAGAGGTGATAAGGACTTTTGTGGGTTATGCAATTTCGTGGGAATTGACCCTAATGCCCTTCCTTCCTCTCTTCCTCTTCCCCCTTCCTCTCTCTCTGAACAGAACCACTCGCATTTGCACGTTCGTTCGCCACCGTCTCCGCCGCCGTCGCGCCAACGTCGCACCCTCCACCTTGGACGCTGCACCCGCCGGCACCGGTGAAAAAGAAAACAAAAAATTGAAACACGAAACACGCGAGAAAACTAGAAACAGTATTTTGTTTTTTATCGGTCGATCCGGAAGAAATTGGAACAAATTGGAAGAAGAAGACGTGAAGGAAGGAAGGAAGGAAGAAGAAAAGGAAGGAAGGAAGGAAGAAGGAAGAAGAGAAAAGAAAAAAAACAGAGTCTGAGAGTGCACTTTCATTGGAGTGTGTTATAACACACTCCAGTGAACACTTCAAGTGTGTTTTAAAACACTCGAGTGTTATTATTATTATTTTTTACTCGCCTTGCATGAAATGGTAAATGGCGTTTGTGAAATGGTTAAACTGTCATTTTTTTTGTTATCCATATGAAAGAGTAAAAAATGGCACCTGGGAAAACAATGGTAATTGGCAAACGCCATTTACCATTGTTTTCTCAGTGCCATTTTTACTCTTTCATATGGATAACCAAAAAAAATGACGGTTTTAACCATTTCACAAACGCCATTTACCATTTCGCAAACGCCATTTACCATTTCATGCAAGGCGAGTAAAAATAATAATAATAATAACACTCGAGTGTTTTAAAACACACTGAAAGTGTTCACTCGGAGTGTGTTATAACACACTCCGGTGAAAGGAGTGCACTCTCGACTTTTTTTTTTTTCCTTTTCTCTTCTTCCTTCTTCCTTCTTCCTTCCTACTTCCTTCCTTCATTCCTTCCTTCCTTCCTTCCTTCACGTCTTCTTCTTCCAATTTATTCCGAATCGACCGATAACAAAAAAAAATTACTGTTTCTAGTTTTCTTTTCTCGCGTGTTTCATGTTTCGATCTTTTGTTTTCTTTTTCACCGAAGTGCCGCGGGTGCGGCGTCCAAGGTGGAGGGTGCGACGTTGGCGTCGACGGTGGAGGTAGACGGTGGTGAACGAAGCGTGCGGCGAGTGGTTCTAGTTCGAGAGAGACGGCGGGGAAGAGGAACGAGGAAGGAAGGGCATTAGGGTCATTTCCCACGAAATTGCATAACCCACAAAAGTCCTTATCACCTCTGAGTCTTTTTACAAATTCGGAGGACTTCTAGGGGTTTTTGCAAATTCATCTGGTATTTAAATGAAATTTCCCCGTAAAGAATTAATAAAATTTTATGATATCCATATGCAATCTTGTTAGCCATACAATCTGATGACAATTTTGTATAACGCTGATGCAACATAATTTAAAATAACCTTTTGAATTTAAATTCGGCCAAAAATCTAAAGGATTTTAAATTATCTATCTTAAAACCAACATTTTCTCATGGTTTTTAACAATTTTAGAAATGCCAAAGTATACTTTTGGCCCTACAACTTTAACACTTAACTTTACTAATGAAAACGGCAACTCAGTGACCTTAAGTGAGGATTGTGTAGCTAACAAAGCTGGTTTAAGTTTTAATATTTTCTTAAAAAATAAAACTTATAATTTGAAAAAACAAAAACACTTGTAACAAAAATCCCAAAAGAGACTTTGAAGAAGTAGTTTGGGGGTGTGATCATTGATAAATGTTTTCTCTGGGCCTCTTTGGAGTTCCCGTTTGGAAGCATTTGGGCTAGTAACTTTAAAAAGTTTAGTCCATAAACCAGCTCTTTTTTTATTTTATTTTTTGGGTTCAGCTTCTTTTGCATTTGACTTCTACCAAAAAGTGGCATTTTATAAAAAGGCACAAGTTCAACTGTTGGGCCAAATGTCCACTAGCATCCTGTTGGGAAATTTTTTTTCCATGGGTCCCACAAACATCTCTAAAATTGTTTAGTCTCACCCAAAAAGTATTTGATTTCTTAAAAAAAAAAGGTTTTTAATTTCAATTTCTATAGGAATATTATTTAGTTAAAATTTTAATATTTTTATGCTCTATAATATATATTTTGTATGCCTACATTTACAATATATTAATTATTTTATATTTATTATAATTAAGTATTTCAAGTATTCAATAACATTCTTGCTATTTTTAGTCATTTTCCATCTCAACTCACTTTTTAATCGTTAACCCAAACATGCAGTTTGGAAAAAAAAAAAAAAAATCACTTTTGTCAACGCCAATCCAAACACAAATCACATTTACAACATGACTTTTTTCCTATTAAACTTTTTTAAAAGTCAAATAAATAATAAGACATCGCTCTCATCACTACCTCATACAGGCTACTGTAGTTTGGGCCGTAATTGCAGTGGCCACAGGCGTGGGTGGGAGAAGCAGAGATGCCATGGGCAAAGTATAGGTATAGCCGTAGGAAGTCGTGAAGGTTTATTTTAGTTTTCAAATTTAAAAATATTATATTAAAAAAAGTAAAACTTAAATCTGCTCTCTTAGTTGCATAGTTATTACTTAAAGTCCTGGAATCAACTTTTTTCCATTAGTAAAGTTAACACCGCTATTAAACGCGTCGATGCTGGATGAGATCATCGACCATGTGAAGTTCTTACAGCTTCAAGTTAAGGTGAAAATTAATTCTGTCTCTCCTCTCATACTGGACTTAAATCACTTAAATCTGCTCTCAGTTGCATAGTTCAGGTATTGCTGAGAGTAGAATTCTAATAGAGATCGATTAATTCATGTATAAGAAAGTTCTCTAGGTTTATGGTTGTACATGTTTTTAGAGAAGGTAATAGTTTTTCAACCTCATGAGCAAGTTGTCTGAAGGTCAGGTGACACTGCAAATATTAACCAACACAACACCAAAACATGCTTTGCTTTTCTAAACAACATTATATTATCTCATTCTTCACATGTTCAACAACAACAAAAATACTCTCTTTCGAACCTTGCACGCTCAATCTAAACAAGGATATCAGAAGCATCATGTTAAAATGAAATTTTAGAACATTCAAAAAATTCTAAAAAAGGATGAAAACTCACAAGAAGGATCTCAAATAAGTAACGTAAACATCAAGTATGGCAAGAGAGACCACTAGCAGTAGCAAGCTGGGCAATCTTTAGACCAAAATCAACACCAAAATTATTCATTGTCCTACTTGCACACGATTTTCTTAAACAAAAGCAACAAAAGAAGTTGGAAATTCTAGAAAACTTGTGAAAAGAAAATAAGGAGAATGCCAATACACAACAAATCCAACATTGCACAACAAAATGATCCAAAACATATAAGCCGCTAGTAATCAAAATAAAGAAGCACTATTACAGAAATGGGTTCCAACATCCGTTTTTAAGCCTGTTTAACATCCTTTGCCAGGGGAATGCCTATTTGGGGGGCGTAAAAAGTGGAGACTTAGGGAGTCCTAAATTAATTTAGGACACGTAAGTATATTTTTAATATATATATATATATATATACAAAAGAGATGGAGAATTCCGAACGGATTCTAACTTGCATGCCGGAGGGAAAAAACACAAAATCGCAAAAACAGATCTAACAAATGCAAAAATGCAGATCAATGCAAATGCAAAATCACATATGATCTCATCAACGCAAACAAAATAGATCTAAAAAGCGCAAAATCGCAAAAACAAATCTAACAAACGTAAAATCGCAAAAGATCTCACCATCTAACGGACGGAGGGAGCACCTAGCTTCGACTTGGAATGATGGAGGGAGGGAGCACTAAGCATCAAGCTTCTTTGCGCATCCGCACGAGACCGATGAAGATGTGACAAGGAACTTTGACCTTCGAGCTTGGACGATGCGCTTCGAGCTTTGGCACCGCATGAGAACGGTGACGCTTGGAGGAGAGGGAAGAGAGACCACCGTGGGGCAACGGAAGAGACACTACCACAAAAAACGGGTTTCGCGTCCCAAAAGACGTCCTTTTTTGAGAAAAGGAAGTAAAAAAATAAGGCGGTGGCATTTTTGTAAATAAAAGTTGACTTTTGGAGTCTAAGTTTTAAACTTAGACTCCAAAAATCTCTGCTGAAGGTCATGTCATGCAGCAGGGGGTCACGTTGTGCAGCAGGGGGTTATGTGTGGGGCCCACGAGAGACACTTTTGGAGTCTAAGTTTAAAACTTAGACTCTAAAAGTCAAGCTTTTGGAGTCTGAGTTTATAAAACTTAGACTCTAAAAGTCACGTCCTTTTCTATTTTTAATTTCCTGCTCCTTTCATATCATATCAGAGACCAGTGACTTTTGGATTCAGATATCCCAATCTCCCATGCCTCAGTACTCGTGACTTTTGGATTTCAAATCTCCCACGCCTCACTTCCAACTTGCTCAAATCTCATCGCAGAGTATTCTTCAACTTTGTCATGGTGAAGGCGACGGTGGACGGTGTAGTTGACGATGGACAATGAATCGATCCAGATTTTTCAGCCGCCGGGAAGAGAGTTTCAACAGAGGGAGTCGATCTAGATTTTTCAGCTGCGGGGAAGAGACCTTCAATGGAGGGATTGAACCATATTTTTTAGCCGCGAGGAAAGAGAGCTTTGACGGAGGGAGTCGATCCAGATTTTTGTAGCCTCCATTTTTGGTGTTGTCAGACGACAACGCTAAGCTTCGACGATGCAAAAGGGGGGAAAGATGCTTTAAGCTTTTTCAAGCCAAAGCTTCAATGGAGGAAGTGGATTGAAGGATCTGGTTTTCTTTCCAAGCTTTTTCAAGCCATCAAGCGTTTCTGATTTTGTTTATGATATTATTGATAGTTTTCTGTTTGATTTGCCCTTTTTCTGTTTGATTTTATACGTATATCATAAGTTCTTCCTTACTGAATAAAGCAACCAAATCCAAAGCAAGATGCTTTTAAGCAAATGACGTAATACTTCCCAAAAACCATTAGAAACAGAACAAGCTTCTCTCACTAGAAGTCTCGAATAGGTACTAAAATCTAAAGGTCAAAGTTATATTCTGTGTTTGTCAAAGAATTGCATTATATTTGCTAGTTTTTCTTCCACTACGAATTTTCCAGAATCACTCAAGAAACAAAATTAAAGAAGCACAAAAAACCAAAACAAAAGAATCCCACAATAATAAATCACGCACCAGAATCAACGATTGCCCAGTGCTTTCTATTATTATTTAAAAAAAAAAAAAAAAAAAAAATCACCAATTTTTGGGTTTGATTGTCGTTAAGTTGCTGTTAGGGGTTAACAGCTGACATGGAAACCACTAATGGTCTGATAGCACGATCTGATTGGATACTTGGTTGTAAGTAAATATAAGTTTCGTCCTTTTTAAATTTATATTTTTGAATTTATTCTTTCAAGACATAAGAATTTAATTATTAAATTAATTATATAATAAAATTGATTAAGAGAGGGAACATATCTAAATCGGAACTTTCCTTATATATTACGGCACAAATTCAAATTAAATTAATATTTACAATACTCATAAAATTTCAGGAATTAAGGATGAATCATCCAATATTTTTGCAACGGAAAATAATAATAGAAACTGAAAAAGAAGGTAAAAAGAAAAAAGAAAACTAAAAACAAGATATTTTCTTGAATACGAATTCAAGACTTCACCCAACTTTTTTGTTCTTCTTGAGGAGGATAATCACTGTCAACGTTGAGAATTTACAATACTCATAAAATTTCAGGAATTAAGGATGAATCATCCAATATGTTTGCAACAGAAAAGAATGAAAGAAAACTGAAAAACTAGGTAAAAAGAAAAAAGAAAACTGAAAAACAAGATATTTTCTTGAATACGAATTCAAGAATTCACCGAACTTTTTTGTTCCTCTTGAGGAGGATAATCACTGTCGACATTGAGAATTTACAGTACTCATAAAATTTCAGGAATTAAGGATGAATTATCCAATATGTTTGCTACAGAAAAGAATGAAAGAACTGAAAAACAAGATATTTTCTTGAATACGAATTTAAGAAAATACAGAAGAAGTTTGATGAGTTGATTAATCAAAGGAGCAACCTGGATGTTGTCTACGAAGTTGCTCTTCTTCTTCAGAAGAGAAGTCGTTCTCTATGTGAAAGATCTTTCGAATTTGTGAGACAGTCTTTCCCGTCATCAAATCCGCCACAGTTTGACAAGCCAAATCTGACAAGCCCTTGATATTCAAATAGTTGGCCGCCTTTAATATATCAAATAGTGTATCCTCCACGTCCACCTTCATGAACTCTATGTCCCATTTCTTCAGCTCCTCCGCATCGGAATCTGAGGCTCCGCTGTTGGCCCTGGGGGCGTGCTTTTCACAGTACTCAATCACTTTCACTAATGTTTTACTATCCACTTCAGTTATTGGGACTTTGCACTCATCAGAGACGCAAACTTCCTCCTCCAGCAGACCATTTAATCGCTTCGATAGCATCGCCGCACTGACGGTTATCTTGAACTCGCCGCCGTCACTGCTCACCACAGTAATTGCCTCCACAGATGACGACATTGTAATTGTTGTAGGGAATAGGTACCTCTTGATTATTAATTGCTCTGTCGAGGGAGGGATTATTCTAAAACGCAAAGCCATTAAGGCTAGGGATCCCTTATTTATAATGATAATTTGAATGGATTTTCATAGTTTTATTCAAGAAATATTTTCTTGAAATAAATATTTATATAATAATTAAATATATATGAGCCTCTCTTCTGTAGTTCCGTTCCATATAAAATACTGTTATACAAAATTACACACATATATATATCCGTATGCAATCTTGTTACCCATACATAATGACTAATTCTGGATAACATTCATGCAACATCATTTAAATTAATATTTTAAATTTAACTTCCGCCATAAATCTGAAGGATTTCAAATTAAAATTATTTGGTTCACTATTAAAAAATACCACAAGTGTGACAGAATTTTTGAGGAAAAAAATGCATCACCATTTACAATGGAATTTGTGATTGTTTAAAAACTATGAAGGAAAACAGGCTAATATTCCACCATGAAACTACCGTAGCAGAGTCCATGGCAAGTCTGTCTCCAAACCGTCGCAATTTGCTTGAAAAAAAATTCCGTGGCAAAAACAGGATTTTGTGATGGAAAAAAAATGGTAATTTGCGACGGAATTTATTTCCATCGCAAATAACCATAACCTCTTCCTCTTACCCATTTGGTCCCCTTCTTTTTCATTTTTCTCCAGGGCCAAACCCTAAATTCCTTCCACTATTATCTATTGCCTCACTCTCACCTACATACCAGATCGCACAGAGCTGTGAGTTTGATGTGGCAACCTTCTTCTTCCCTGCTTAATCTTCTCTCTCGCCCAATCTTCACAACCCTCTTCTATTTTTGTCTTGTCTTCAGTCGTTCCCTCACCCAAATCCTTCATCATCCACTCTCTCTGTCTTCAGCTACTGAAGCCTTTGCTCTCCAACAAAACCTGAACCAAGTGTTCACCCTCCTCCTTCCTTTGCCACCGCCATCCCTTCAATTCCTCACCCTCACACCCTCCCCTGCTTCCTCTTGTCAGGTTCGACGACACAGTAACGGTGTTTTAGCCGCCGTCTCTCTCTCTCTCTCTCTAATCATCATTCTCTGTCGTGCTCTTTTGGTCTGTTAGTGTTCTTCTTCTTCTTCTTTTGAGGTAAAGTTCGTGCCTTTCTCTATTTTTGGGTTGGGTTTATTTAGAATAGAGTTGAGTTTGATGGCAGTAGTATGATGCCTTTTTGGTTTTGATTAATTGTTAAAGCATGCTAAATTGAGGCTTGAATAGATGAGTTTTGATCTGAGGGTTATTATGTTTTGCATTCCTTGCTTGGCTAGTCTCTAAAAGGCAATAATACAATTTGGCTAATTGCATTTAAACATTTCTCGTTGAGCCAAATGTGAGCTCCTAGATTTGGATGGTGGCTTCTGTTTGAAAGTTGTCAACATTCTTGACTGAGACTAACAACTTTTGTCTTGATTTTGACCGTTGCATTAAGCTAATCTTACTAGAACTCATTTCTAGTTTATTTAAGTAGTTGTTGTGGAAGAGCCCTAATAATTATAATTTTTGTTTTCTAATTCATCAATTTGTGATAGATTCTTTTCATATTCTGTCGCAATTTGAACGGATTCATCACACAAATTTTCAAATGTGGGCAAGCATGTATGTTGCGATGGATTTACCCAATTTTGCGTCTCCGGATATATCTGTTACAATTTGCTACGGATTTTGGATGACAAAAAATCCATTGCAAATGAGGGTTTTTGCGATGACCGTTTTTCCCACATGAATTCTACCACAGGCCTTTTTTGTAATGGATTTTGTCTTTCTAGCTACAAATTTTGTCCATTGCTAAAGGTTTTTTTTTTTTTTTTTTTTTTTGTAGTGGATATATAATCTAAAGTTGTGATAAACAAGTCGTGCTATTAAAGACAAACTTGGCAATATGATAGTTTATATATATATATATATATATATATAGGTTTAATGTTTCTATTTTTTTTGTAGAAGCATTTTTTTTTCGCCACACTCACATAAAAGTGAGTGGGTCCCAATAATATTTTCTCTCTCTTTTCTTTACAAAGTGAGACATAATCACTTTTATGTAAGTGTGAATAAAAATGTTTCGCAACAAAAGTAGAAACATTAAAATCATATATATATATATATATATATGATTTGGTCCTCGCTATAGGTTTTTATTTTATTTTTATTTTTGTAGTGTATATATAAACTAAAATTGAGGGAAGATGTCTTGATGGAAGATGAGTTGTTTGATAGTTGGTAAAAAATCAAGAAATACTTATTTTACCTCAAAAGTAATTAATTCAAAATGAAAAGGAAAACTATTTTTTTTCTAAAATATGTTTTTTTTATAAAAAAGATACACTTATCAAGTTTGAATTTTTCTAGAATATTCTCCCGCCAAATTTGAATTTGTCTAAAATATTGTGCCGTCAAGTTCGAATTTGCCAAAAATATTGTCCCGCTACGTTCGACCTTGTCGCATAAGTTCGAATTTAATTCTATTTTCTTGCGTTATAGAAAAAAATTATAAGGGTTTAATATGTCCAAAGCGTCACAGTTCAAGTGAAAACTTGGGTTTAGTGGTGTCTTATCTTATAAATTTTAAAGGAAGACGGGTAGGCCTAGGAAATAGAATTTTCAAGAAGATTGGACAAAAAAAAAGTTCCAAACAATGGAATTTGCCCATTTTCCCTTCTTGTCTCACCTGTTTTGTATAGCAAATAGGCCCTAAGGAAATAACTAGCCAAAAAATATATCGAAAAAGATAAACTTTTTATGGATAGTGATAGTTTGCAAATATTTTAATTTAAAATAACAAAAAACAAAAGATTTTCCCACGACTAGTCGGTTTGTTTATGTATGTATGTGTGTATATATATATATTGTGCCTATCATTTGTTTCAAGAGATATATTTTTACAATGAATATTTATATAATAAATTAAATATACGCTCATGTTCTATTTCATAAATAATACCTATATAAAGAATTAATAAAAGTTTATGATATCCATATGCAATCTTGTTAGTCATGCAATCTGATGACAATTTTGTATAACACTGATGCAACGTAATTTAAAATAACTTTTTGAATTTAAATTCGGCCAAAAATCTAAAGGATTTTAAATTATCTATCTTAAAACCAACATTTTATCATAGTTTTTAACAATTTTAAAAATGCCAAAGTATACTTTTGGCCCTACAACTTTAACACTTACCTTTACTAATGAAAAACGGCGACTCAGTGACCTTAAGTAAGGATTGTCCAGCTAACAAAGCGGATTTAAGTTTTAATATTTTCTTAAAAAATAAAACTTATAATTTGAAAAAACAAAAACACTTGTAACAAAAAACCGAAAAGAGACTCTGAAGAAGTAGTTTGGGGGTGTGATCATTGATAAATGCTTTCTACTGGGCCTCTTTTTGAAGTTCCCGTTTGGAATCATTTGGGCTAGTAACTTTAAAAAGTTTAGTCCATAAACCAGCTCTTTTTTTATTTTTTTTTTTGGGTTCAGCTTCTTTTACATCGACTTCTACCAAAAAGTGGCATTTTATCAAAAGGCACAAGTTCAACTGTTGGGCCAAATGTCCACTAGCATCCCGCAGTGGAGAATTTTTTTTTTCCCATAGGTCCTATAAACATCTCTAAAATTGTTCAGTTTCACCCAAAACGTATTTGATTTCTAAAAAAAAAAACAAATTTTAAATTTCAATTTCTATAGGAATATTATTTAGTTAAAATTTTAATATTTTTATGCCCTATAATATATATTTTGTATGCCTATATTTACAATATATTAATTATTTATTTATTATAATTAAGTATTTCGTATTCAATAACATTCTTGTCATTTTTAGTCATTTTCCATCTCAAATCACTTTTCAATCGTTAACCCAAACACGCAGTTTGAAAAAAAAAAAAACCACTTTTGTCAACGTCAATCCAAATACAAATCATATTTACAATATAACTTTTTCTTATCAAATATTGCAAAGTGGCCGTAAAAGTCAAATAAATAATAAGACATCGCTCTCACCACTAACTCATACAAAGCATCGTAGTTTGGGCCGTAATTGCAAGGGTGGGAGAAGCGAGATGCCATGGGTAAAGTATAGGTATAGCAGTAGGAAGTCGTGAAGGCTTATTTTAGTTTTTAAATTTAATAATATTATATTTAAAAAAAGTAAAACCTAAATCTCTCTCTGTTGCATAGTTATTACTTAAAGTCCCGGAATCAATGTTTTTCCATTAGTAAAGTTAACAACGCTATTAAACGCGTCGATGCTGGATGAGATCATCGACCATGTGAAGTTCCTCTGACTTCAAGTTAAGGTGAAAATTAATTCTCTCTCCTCTCATATTGGGCTTAAATCGCTCCTCGTTGCATAGTTCGGTATTGCCGAGAGTAGAATTCTAATAGAGATTAATTCATGTATAAGAAAGTTCTCTAGGTTTATGGTTGTACATGTTTTTAGAGAAGGTAATAGTTTTTCAACTCTCATGAGCAAGTTGTCTAAACGTGAGGTGACACTGCAAATATTAACCAACACAACACAACACCGAAACATGCTTTGCTTTTCTACATAACATTATCTCATTCTTCACATGTTCAACAACAACAAAAATACTCTCTTTCGAACCTTGCACGCTCAATCTAAACAAGGATATCAAAAGCATCGTGTTAAAATGAAATTTTAGAACATTCAAAAAATTCTAAAAAATGATGAAAACTCACAAGGAGGATCTCAAATAAGTAACGTAAACATCAAGTATGGCAAGAGAGACCACCGCAGTAGCAAGCTTGGCAAAATCGTAGACCAAGATCAACACCAAAATTATTCATTGTCCTTCTTGCACACGATTTTCTTAAACAAAAGCAACAAAAGAAGTTGGAAATTCTAGAAAACTTGTGAAAAGAAAATAAAGGAATGCCAACACACAACAAATCCAACATTGCACAACAAAACGATCCAAAACATATAAGCCGCTAGTAATCAAAATAAAGAAGCACTACTACGTAAATAGGTTACAACATCCGTTTTTAAACGTTTAACATCCTTTGCCAGGGGAATGCCTATTTGGGGGGCGTAAAAAGTGGAGACTTAAGGAGTCCTAAATAAATTAGGACACCATAAGTATATTTTTTTTAAAAAAAAAATACAAAAGAGATGGAGAATTTTGAATGGATTCTGACTTGCATGCCAAAGGGAAAAAACGCAAAATCGCAAAAACAGATCTAACAAACACAAAAATGCAGATAAATGCAAATGCAAAATCACAGATGATCTCATCAACGCAAACAAAATAGATCTAAAAAGCGCAAAATGGCAAAAACAAATCTAACAAACGTAAAATCGCAAAAGATCTCACCATCTAACGGACGGAGGGAGCACCTAGCTTCGATTTGGAATGACGGAGGGAGGGAGCACCGAGCATCAAGCTTCTTGCGGCGGATCGCACGAGACTCGATGAAGATGTGACAAGGAACTTTGACCTTCGAGCTTGGACGATGCGCTTCGAGCTTTGGCACCGCATGAGAACGGTGACGCTAGGAGGAGAGGGAAGAGAGACCACCGTGGGGCAACGGAAGAGAACTGGATCTGAAAGGGCGAGAGAGAAGAGAACGAGATTTGTAACACAAAATTGCCTAGGGCGAGGTGAGAGAGAGGCGAGAGAGAAGAGTGAAAGTGCGAGAGAGCAATGATAGGGAAATGGATCGGTGGATCTGAGATAGCTAGGGTGCATACGTGTGGGGCCTGCGAGAGAGACTATGTGTATGAAATATCACCCTTTTGGCATCCTAATTTTGAATTAGGACGTCAAAACACGCTAAAAGTTTATTTTTGGCATCCTAGTTCTTAATTAGGACGCTAAAAGTGGTGCTTTTGGCGTCCTAATTTTGAATTACGACATTGAAAATCAAATTTTCTCACATATAATTACAAAAATATCATCGCCTTTATTTTTTAGTTCCTTTTTTTTTTTTAAAAAAAGGATGAATTTTAGGGAAGTAAAAACCCTTTTTCTAGTAGTGAAGGCAAAAGTACATAGGCTATTGCACACTATTGAAGCAAAAAATTAGTAGTAATATATTTTTTTTTAAAAGGTAAACTCAATCTTTATTCAAAAGCATCAAATATTCAAATGACTACCTGACCATATTCAAAGCCAAATTAAATATAAAAAAATTAAATGGAAATGGTGCGACGGCGTCCAAAGACAGGATTAACAACAACGCATGAGCGAGACGACATTGCCTTATTTGTTTTTTTTTTTCCGTAGTCTTATTTGATCTTTGATGGCATCAAGAACACTTGATTTTGTATACTCTAACTATTCTTACCATTGCAATTAAACAACACAGTTTTGAGAAAGAGTTATAGGACTTGTTGAATTTATACTAGAGGCTCATATGAGCTTTGTAATCTGATGAGTTGAGATTTTTATCAATAATTACAGCTCCAAACACAAGAGTAGAGAGAGAAGAAACAATAAAGATTGAAATCTCGAATCTAAGAAGAACAAGAGTTGCAAGCCCTAGCAAAGTAGAGACATAAAGCATAAAATCCATAAATAGATAGCGAATAGAGAGAGAGAGAGAGAGAGATAAAAAAATTGGTAACTGGAAGAGGTGAGTTGCTAATCAGATCTAGAAATAGAGAGACGATGATAAAAAAAGGGAATTGAGAGGCGAGATGTGATTGTGAGTTGCGGCGAAAAGTGAGACGAGAGTCGAGCGCAAGACGGAAAGTCGACGGAAAGGTAGAATGAGATTTCTGGTTTTTTAGCTCGTGTGCTATCCTTCAGACGCAACGGGATGAAGCATTTTCCTACACCATGGAGTTTTCCCAGAAAACCAATTTTGGTGCTTTCCCTCTCTCTATTTATTCAATGGGTGTATTTGTATCTTTTAACAGTTCGAATATATTGTAAAAAAGTTTCACGGAACTTCACCGTAAATTTGAGATTCCAATGGACCATTTTGTCGTAGTTTTCCTTACTCGAGATCTAGGTGCAATTTTCCCAAAATATAATTACTAGAAAATTGTTTAATTATATGGGATGCCATGTATACCATATTGATATGACATGGCAGCTTCCAGAAGAAAAGTTGACGGCGAATTAACTACAAGGGGTTCATGGTAAAAGAATAAAACATTAGGGGGTTGAATTTAAACTGTAAAAATATCCGAGGTTATATACAACTCACCTGTAGTCTAGGGGCTTTTGTATAATTCAACCCAATTCTAAATATTGAAGAGAGTGACTGAGGTTGTGTTACTGGAATTTAGTATTTTTAAATGGACCAATCTTATATAAAGTTAATTAGATCAAGTACAACTAGGTACCCAATCAGAGCGTGCCATGTGTATTAGTGGTTCCCAAGTGAGCAGTTAACCCCTAATACCAACTTAACCACAGTTAACCCTGAAAATTGCCAAATAACGAGAATAGAGAACCCTGGGCAATCGTGGTTTCATCGATCATCGTCGGCGTTCCTTGACGTTGTGATCTGGAAAAAGTTTCATTTTTATAGAAATTGCCGATTGAGCAACAACGAGATCCATACATGCCTGATGCCTGCTAAGACTACAGTAAATTGTAACTTCTAAGCAATCATGCGACTCTTCCTCACCTACCACAATTTACAACATCTACTGATTTCACAAACCATATTAATTTCCATTTTTTTTCCATCCGTACTTCACCTGGCTTTACAATCCTTTATTTATACGTATATCATAAGTTCTTCCTTACTGAATAAAGCAACCAAAGAAAAATGCTTTTAAGCAAATGACGTATAAAGTTATATTTTGTGTTCGTTAAAGAATTGCATTATATTTGCTAGTTTTTCAGGAATTAAGGATGAATCATCAAATATTTTTGCAACGGAAAAGAATAATAGAAAACTGAAAAACAAGGTAAAAAGAAAAGACAAAACCAAAAAACAAGATATTTTCTTGAATACGAATTCAAGAATTCACCGAACTTTTTTGTTCTTCTTGAGGAGGATAATCACTGTAGACATTGAGAATTTACAATACTCATAAAATTCCAGGAATTAAGGATGAATCATCCAATATCTTTGCAACAGAAAAGAATGAAAGAAAACTGAAAAACTAGGTAAAAAGAAAAAACAAAAACTGAAAAACAAGATATTTTCTTGAATACGAACTTAAGAAAATACAGAAGAAGTTTGATGAGTTGATTAATCCAAGGAGAAACCTGGATGTTGTCTACGAAGTTGCTCTTGTTCTTCAGAAGAGAAGTCGTTCTTTATGTGAAAGATCTTTCGAATTTGTGAGACAGTCATTCCCTTCATCAAATCCGCCACAGTTTGACAAGCCAAATCTAACAAGCCCTCAATATTGAAATAGTTGGCCGCCATTAATATATGAAATAGTATATCCTCCACGTCCATCTTCGGAATCTGAGGCTCCGCTGTTGGCCCTGGGGGCGTGCTTTTCACAGTACTCAATCACTTTCACTAACGTTTTACTATTCCCTTTATCTATTTGGACTTTGCAATAATCAGAGCCGCAAACATCCTCCTCCAGCAGTCCATTTAATCGCTTCGATAGCATCGTCGCACTGACGGTTATCTTGAACTCGCCGCCGTCGCTGCTCACCACAGTAAATGCCTCCACAGATGACGACATTGTAATTGTTGTAGGGAATAGGGACCTCTTGATTATTAATTGCTCTGTTGAGGGAGGGATTATTCTAAAACGTAAAGCCATTAAGGCTAGGGATCCCTTATTTATAATGATAATTTGAATGGATTTTCATAGTTTTATTCAAGAAATATTTTCTTGAAATTAATATTTATATAAGAAATTAAATATATATGAGCCTCTCTTCTGTTCCATATAAAATACTGTTATACAAAATTAAACACACACACACACATATATATATATATATATATGATATCCGTATGCAATCTTGTTAGCCATCCATAATGACTAATTCTGGATAACATTCATGCAACGTCATTTAAATTAATATTTTAAATTGAAATTCCGCCATAAATATGAAGGATTTTAAATTAAAATTATTTGGATCACTACTAGAAAATACGAAGGGCGATCGAATTTATGAGGGAAAAAAACTGTCGCCATTTGTAACGAAATTTGTGACAGCCGAAAAACTGCAACAGTAAACAGGCTAAAATTCTGCCACGAAACTGCCGTCATAGAGTTCGTGCCAAGTCTGTCCCTAGACCGTCACAAATTGCGACGGAAAAAAATCTGTAGCAAAAACGGGATTTTGTAAGGGATTTTGTGACAGAAAAAAGTGGTAATTTGCAACGGAATTTATTCCCGTCATAAATAACCCTAACCTCTTTCTCTTACCTAACACTATACAATAATTTGAAACTTTCGGTGTCTTTTTTGAAATTTCATCCAATTTTGTAGCGTTCTGAACCTCTACAAATTGTTGCCGCCATTGTTAAATTTTTTGGTGATGTCTTTAGCAAAGTTACATAACCGCTACAAATATGGTAAATATCATATTGTAGCAGCTCAAAACCACTACAAATTCTTCAGACACGATGTCATCCCAGCCTCATACAGTAGCGATGGTGAGAAACCGCTACGATTAAGAGCGGTTAATTTATATGTAGTAGCAAGTTTATATAACCGCTACAAAACAAGCTTTTGCAATTGAGTATTTTGTAGCAGTTTTTCCAACCACTACTAATGTTGTTTGTAACGTGAAAACCGCTAGAAATACATCATTTTAACCGCTACAAATAGTTTTTTTTTTTTTTTGGGGGGTCGTGTCTTTGCAAAGTCCTACGCTCTGAATTTTGTGCACTTGTGAGCTGAACTTTGTGGAAGTCTCGAGTACACAAGGTTGCTTTTGGAATTTGTCTTAATACAAAATGCTCGAATTTTTATGAAGAGTTTCTACGGAGTAAATGTAATGCGTCTAAGCTTAATTGTTTTACATTTTTACTCCTTGGTCCATTTAAAAGTACAAAAAATAAACTTACTTTCTAATGATGTATTTGCAGATGATCTTAAAAGAATGAAGGCATTGGAGTAGCAGCTCGGTGCTACCTGTAATACCCAAAATTTAATTATATTTCTCATAAATCCTTGCGAAGTGAAAATCTACCAATGAGAGTTTTTCTTCTGGATGATTGTGAGGTAATTGAAACACCAAATTGAAGAGCAAGGAGGGAGTAAAACATGGTTTGCATATCCTTGTGGGTGAAGAATACAAATTGATTAAATAAACAAAATACATATGCTAAAATAAAATCACCTGCAAGACTTAATGGTGGAAGAGGACAATGTACTTTCAATTACGAGACTTAATGACCATGGAAGAAGATAAGCATGAGAGAGAAGAGAGAGGGAAGGGGGCGGCTACTATGAATTGTGTGTGTGTGTGTGTGTGTGTGAGAGTTGTGAGTCTAGTGTAAGTGAGAGAAAGTGTTGTAGTTCAATGAATTGTGAGTTAAAAACATCGGGATAAATTCAAGACACAAGTAAATCAAAATCTCTAGAGAATAAATTGAATCATGAGGAATCTTAATCATAGATCAAATATAAAGATTAATCTTGAACAAGCATATTTTAAGCTTGGGAGTAAGTATCTTCATAATTTTTTTCCCAAACTTTTGCAATTAATCTTAAAAAGATTAAGGGGCTGTTAGAGACTTCTAATGAAACTATGAATTTTGAGGTTTGAGGATTAAAGAAGAAAACTTGAATAAACTACAAATTAACCCTAAGTGTATTTTTGTTTGATCGTTAACCAAACTATCATTTCTCATCTAGTTACATAAACCCTTGGGGTAACTAAAAATTGAATCAAATAATTAAAAGAACCCGGGGGGGGATGGATAGGAAGCTTGGAAAAGGGGTAGATATTTGTTTAATATATGTATTAAAACACATGCAAATTCAAGCATTGATGAAGGGAGCAAATTGGAGAGAGGAATGGTACTTAGGATAGGATGCATCGATGAAATGGAAGAGGATAGGGTTGTGAGAGAGAGGGGGTGGTTTTGAGAGAGTGGAAGGTGAGGATTGAAGCTTGGATTTAACCTAAATCCAAAGGTGGAGAATGAAGAAGAGGGAGTTCAATAGAATTACCATACTTGCCATACCTAATTGCTATAAATAGGGGGCTTTGGCCTTCACAAAATTCGCACCAAAACAAGCAAGAAGCATCTGAAAATAGAGTGAAGAAAGTGAGAGTGGGAAGCTTGAAGGAGAGGGATCAAAGTTCTAGGAAAGCTCATGAGCTCTAGCTTTCATGTTCATAGCAATTTTCATGTGTTTATGGTTAGGAATGGATTTATTTCGAAAAACTGATAAAGTGGGGGTTGGAGCAAAATTTTTGGGAGTTAAAGATCAAAGTAGCGAAGTTCTGACAAAATTTTGTCGGTTAACGATTTCTGGAGTCAGTGTTAAAAACACCGGTATCTTATGTGAAAAATGAAGTTATAAAATTCTTCCAAAATTCATGGTTAAGTTAGACATATAGGCCTTTTCAAAAATACCTAGAATGTATTATTTTGAGCACTGTACAGGGCAGAGGCTCAAAGCTTTAAAACTGGGAATGACTCAAGGAATCTGGGAAAAAATGAGTATTTTTAATTAAAAATAGACATCCTAAGGATTCCGAGAAATTTTACGGATCCCCATTTCGATTTTTGTAGAATTAATTATGATTTTTCAAAGTTAGGCGAAAAATCTGCCCTAAATGCTGTAATTAGCGTTTTTCTACGAAAATTAAGAAATAAATGGAGAAATAAATTCACCAGGGGTGAAAAGGTCATTGGTGGTTAAAAAATATCTTAGGATGTTATTTATGGATTAATAAGTGCGATATTACTATTATAGGCGATCCGAGAACGCATACCGACCGACGTACGTACCGCTGTCACCGGCTAAGGTACGGACGCGTACTGTAACCTTAACTCTGATGCTTATTGTATATTTAGATATGATAAATGTATTCATAAACTAAGACTCTGTCTTAAATTATTCATTATACATTCAGCTATACATGGGTTATAGTTTTGATAATGCCGTTACAGTTTTCCTAGCGCTGAGGACACGAGTGTACATCGTGGCACTAGGAGTGTGCAGACTATAATAACATACATGTGCAGTGGCGGTGTACTGTTATTATCTTGTATATGTGTTTAATGCTGTAATGTCATAAATATCTGTCATACATAAACTATTACATAAGCATGAGGTTAACCGTTACTTGAGATTCAATGGTCATTGAATCTCAGCCCTCACTATAGCTTCAGGGTCCAGAGGAACCAGGACTGAGGACAAGGGTAAGCAGCACGCGTGAGGACATGGCGGAGAATTTTATTTTGAATTTGTATTATCGTATTATATTTGGATAATTGTACTGCTATATAAGCAACCAGATACAACAACAATGAATGTTTATCAGATACTCGCTCTTTTAAATTATTCTGATGCTCTACTCTGATCAAACTATTTTGGAAACGCTTTAGAAAATTGGGGCGTTACAAGATGCTACGACACAACTAGTGAATCAGCTAGCAGAGATGATGAAGTAAATGCTGGAACAACTCTAGGCTCTATTGAAGAACAATAAGGAAAACAACAAGGATAACGGGTGGGTTCCGGGTGATGATGATGAGGATGACCAGGCTGCTAGTATATAGACCTTATTTATGATTTTTGTGCTTTTTAGTTCATTTTGTTAGCAACATTGTTATTTATATCTTGTTTTGTTTATGTATAATTTTTTAAGATTTCTATTGTATATATTTCTTCATATACACTTTTTTATACATTAGTCATTATTGTTTATTTCGTAATATTTTTTTCTTTATTTGCTAATTCTTTGTGGAAAAGCCCTAATAATTATAATTTTTTTTTTCTAATTCCTCAATTTGCGACGGATTTTTTCCATACCACTTACTATGTCTCGTAGACACGTATTATTGTGGAACAATGAGTATATCGTTTGGATGATGAGTAACTAATAAAATGCACATGCATAAACTAATATATTAAATGATCCCGAAGGAATATTCATGTGATACACTTATCCAGAACTTTTATAGTTAAAACTCTTGACATAATAATTATACAATCTTAAATCAAGCCTTCACTAGTGCAAAAAAGGCTTTTAAGACCGGACAAAAGAGGCATCATAAGACCGGACCCGCGACCGGTCTTGTTCCAGCCAATATTAAAAGTCTACATTTAAGACCGGACAACGACCGGTCTTAAAGAAAATATTTTAGACCGGACATTTAAAACATTGGGTCTTAAAAGTCGTACTAAAATAAACCACGAAATACTTTTGTTTGGTCCTAAAACTCAACTTTTAAGACTGGCTAATTATTAGGCCGCTCTTAAAAGATAGAATTTTAAGACCGGACAAAAATAAATATGGTCTTAAACTTAGCGGCTACTAAGACCTGACTAATTATACGTGGTCTTAAAAGATTGACTTTCAAGACTGGATGATAAATAAATGCGATCTTAAAAATTTTTATTTTAGACCGCATGTATAAATTTACCGGTCTTAAAAAGACCGACTTTTAAGACCGGGCGCTTACGACCTTTAAGACCGTACATATAAATACATCCGGTCTTAAAAACTCACCATTTAAGACCGGCGCATTTATTTGCGGTGTAAATTTTCCTGAATTTTTCCCATTCGTTCTTCCCGATTGTATTACACACAAATCCACCACCCAATCCAAGACATAAAAGTCAATATTTTAAGTCAGTTAGCTATGAACAATTATTTGAATAAATTGAATTGGAAAAAGAATACAAATATTATTCACCATGAGTTATTTGGCTTCTTAATTAATGTTTATTCTATGACTACAACACCCAAATTAATTCATACAATAAGATAACTTACTTACAAATACAATAAGTTACAAATACAACACACATGCCCAAAATAATATTCACCATGCCTTCATCGATTCCCACCCAACAAAGTAACATCCTCTTTTATAACATGCCCCTTTGGATCGGATCCCGCCACAAAAATAAAACAAGAACAAACTTCATAGTCGTGACATTGTTTATGAACATAGAAGGAATATAATATAGTTAAAACCTTAAGTTTTTCAAAGAAATCTACATATGAATATTACCTTATGAATTGACTTTTTTATGAAGTGCTATCTTCCCATATCCCTTCTTGATGATCACTTCTTATGCCGGGTTCATTATCCACTTCATCTTCTTCGTTTATGTCCAGGAGACCCCTTGAAAAAGGAGTACTCTCAGGAATACCATAATTCGAATTCATTTCCTCATCAATATCAATGACCCTCTTTCCTTGGAGAGCTACGAGACCACATTTTATTTTCTTGATCGGTGATATAGAACACTTGTTTTGCCTGGTTTGCCATAATAAAAGGTTCATCTCCAAAACTTCTACCATGGACATCGACTAATGTAAATCCTAGCCGATCGATCCGAACACCATTATTGACATTGACCCACTTGCATTTGAAAATGAGAAATCTAATTTTCACATAGTCCACCTCCCAAATCTCTTCAATAACCCCATAATATGGCATGACTGCCAATAAAGGGCTCTTGTCTTTCGAACTGGAGAAGTGCATAGATTCAGCCTCTAACATAACACCACATTCGGATTTGTGCTCCTATCATCTAGGGACTTCGTGTAAAATGTATAACCATTGATCACATACGAATTCCAACTTATGACATCGACCTCGGGACCACGTGCTAACCATTTGATTGTATCGAAACACATTCCTCTCCCTCGACCTTTTGTTTGAACCAGTTTGCAAAATTTCTGTTATGCTCCTTAATCAACCTTTGTTCAGTCATTCGATGATTTTCTTTCATTACAGCTTCTTTATGTTCAGCTATCGGCTTGAACTTCATCAACATTATTCAAGATGTATAAGTGGACTTGTGACAATTCATCGGGATCCACACTCTTTATGGAAGCCCTCGTCTACCCCCTTGACAAGATGCGACGTTTTGGAAGCCCAATATGTCTTACTTTGGCCAAATAATTTTGACAAAATTCCATGGCTTCTTCGAAACATATTTCGAACAATCGATGCTTCCGGCCGGTATGCGTTCTTTACGTACCCTTTTAGGAATTTCATAGATCTTTCAATTGGGTACATCCACCGTAAATGGATAGGGCCGCACATCTTTATCTCCCTCACTAGATGAACAATTAGATGAACCATGATGTCAAAAAATGTAGGAACAAAAAACTTCTCAAGGTGGCACAAGATAAGATATCCTTCATTCTCTAATTCATCCAACTTTTCAATCTCGAAAACTTTACTACAAAGCGAATTGAAGAAGACACAAAGTCTAGTCAAAACGACCCGAAGATCATATTCGGCGATGCCTCGAATAGCTATTAGGAGTAGCTGTTGCATCAAGACATGACAATCATGAGACTTTTGGCCTACTAATTTCAAGTCCTTCATCGACACAAGCCTCTTCAAATTTGAAGAATACCCGTGGGAACTTTTGTGCCATGTAAACACTCACAAAAACTTCGTTTCTCATCCTTAGACAAAGTATGAGAAGCCAGGGGACAATAAGTTCTCTTCCCATCTAGCCTTGGGTGTAACTTTTCGCGTATTCCCATTGCTATCAGATCCAATCTTGTCTTCACACCATCCTTGGAACTACCTTGTATGTTGAGAAGCGTGCCGACAATACTATCACATACATTTTTCTCCACATGCATGACATCAATCTTTGTGTCTCACATCAAGATTGCGCCAATATGGAAGATCGAAGAATACAGATCTCTTTTTCCATATATTTGTTTCTTTTCTACTCTTTGCAGTCTTACCGAAGACGACATTGATATTTTTCACCTTTTCATAAACTTGCTCCCCAGTCAATGCCACCGGAGCATCTTCATACTCTTGGCCACCAAAAAAAGCTTTCTTTAATCGATGATATGGATGGCCCCATCTAAGAAATCTCCTATGTCCAAGATAAACTGTCTTTCTTCCATGTTGAAGTTGATGGTAGCGTGTGCCTTCTTCACAAACCGGACATGCTTTATGGCCTTTTACACTATACCACGACAAGTTCCCATATGCTGGGAAGTCGTTTATAGTACAAAATATCATGGCTCACATTTTAAACACCTCCTTCTTGAAAGAGTCAAAAACATCAACATCTTCTACCCACAACTTCTTCAAGTCTTCGATCAAGGGCTAAAGGTAAACATCAATGTCATTTCCGGGTTGTTTCGGTCCCGAAATCAACATAGACAGCATGATGTACTTTCGTTTCATGCATAACATTGAAGATAAGTTGTAAATAATCAGTAGTATAGGCCATGAACTATGTATGCTGCTAAGGCTTCCATAGGGATTCATGCCATCCGTGCTAAGGGCAAGCCTAAGGTTCCTAGGTTCTTCGCCAAACATCGGAAATAATTGATCGATTTTCTTCCATTGAGAAGAATCGGCCGGATGTCGAAGCTTTCCATCAAAAATCCTCTCATCTGCATGCCACCTCAAATTTTTTGCATCATTTTCATTCGCAAACAACCGCTTGAACCTTGGTATGATTGGAAGATACCACAACACTTTTGCAGGCCCCTTATTTGACTTGTACCTTGGGGTTTCACATTTCGGACAATTACGCTTCTCTTCAAACTCTTTACTATACAATACGCAATCATTCGGGCATGCATGGATCTTTTTGTACTCCATCCCCAGTGGACAAAGTATTTTTTTAGCATCATAGTATCGATGCGGCAACACATTATCATCCGGAAGCATGTCCTTAAAAGCCTCAAGCATTTCAGAAAAACTCTTGTCGCTCCATTCATGATGTGCCTTCAAGCTTACCAATTTCAATACAGTGTTCAACAATTGGTACTTTTTACACCCACGGTATAGAGGGGTCTCTGCATCACTGCACATATTACCATATGCATGTGATTGATGAAAAGCCTATTCTCCTACATCACGGATAATGTCCTCTATGCGATCATCCATATCCGTGTCATTATCATCTAAGGCCACTTCCCCATGTTGAGACCCACTTGGTATTTTTTCACCATGCCATACCCATACTTGTATAATCTTACAAAATCCTTCACAAATTAAATGTGTGTGTATAACTTCAACACTTAGTCACCTCTCATTCAGACATTTTACACAAGGGCATTAAAACTTCCCACTATCATCATGAGCATTTTGTTTAGCAAATTCAATAAAGTCCCTTACCCCATTCTGATATTCAACACTCGTCCGTAAAGCATTTATCCAACTGTGGTCCATAGTAGTATTCCTATAGATGGAAAGATTTAACATATACATAATCCGAAAAAAGGCAGAGACTTGCATATAAAATAAGCCAACTCCAAATGTATATTTATGCTCAATGTTGGTTATGCATGTCTTTTTTTTTTTTTTGGTTTTACGGAGAAACTTGCCCATTAAATGCATAACAAAGAATCATTTTTGGTCATAAATGTATCACGGTGAATCCAAGAAGCAAAATAAATACATGACAAGGAAATTAAATGCATCGCATGAAGGTCTTGTGGACTCACCTTTGTACCATATAAATTCAAATGCGTTTCTTGAGTCTTTCTTCTCCCGCCACGAACGTTGATGTTGCGAGACAAAGCAAGAGTAACCTAAAAACATTTCTTGGTCAGTTGGGTAGATCTAAAGTGCAAATATAATATTCAAAATACAATACTTATTAACAACAGAGAAACTCACAATAACATTTCATCGATTTCGTTCAACCCATGAAAACCCCAGAACCATTAGAAGGAAAATCATAAAGTTATATAACCGAAACACCTCGTACAGCTTGGTCTATAGACGTTTAGCTAAGGAACCAGAGAGTTAATCTCGAGAGAGGAACGCGAAGTAGCGACGACGTAACATACACTGGAGACAGAACTTGTGTAATCACTTTCGGCGCGACAAGAGAAGTTCTGAGAGGGAAATTTAATTTTCCCCGCGACATAGACATGTCTTTATATTTTAGATTTTAATAAGGCGGTTAATTATACGATTATACGGTCCTAAAGATATAATTCGATTAATAAATTTTTAAGACTGGAGGTTAACAATACTGCGGTCCTAAATTTTAGTATTCATTTAATTTTAAGTAGGAGATTTATAAAGTGTCCGGTCCTAAAAGTCAAACATTTATTAACTAATTTTTAAGACCCGGTTAAGAATACTCCGGTCCTAACTTTCGGTATTCATTTAATTTTAAGACCGGCGGTTATAAGAACTACGGTCCTAAAAGTATTTCGTTTATTAATTAACCAAAAAAAAAAAGAAGAGGTTTGCATTTGGCGAGCGCTAGCAGTAAATCGAGTTAATAAAATAAATTAAAGGAAAACTAGAGAATGTGAATATTAGAAAGACACAAGCTTAGTTTTCTTGCTTCCATACATAACTGGAGAATATGCACGTACACAAGAAAATTAAGAGAGTAAAACAAGCGAGAAAATTATCAAAAACAAGAATCGACTAAACATCCTAAAGCTTATTATCCTCCAAAAGCCTTGGTGATTTCGGCGTGAACAACATTAATTTCCATTTGGAGATCGGCAAGTTTCTATCTTACTCTCATCGGACACAATGCTTCATTAGAGGAAAGAGGAGAGGGGTCAGTAGTAGTCGCGGTTGGGCCAAGAGGTTGGGGAGGGGGAGTGGGACCTTTTCATCATCCAAAGAAATAACAATGGGTCCAACGACCCGAGACTCTTCGTAGCCATAGGACAGACTCTCGATGGAGGAGGCGCACCGTATAACGATCGACGGAAGGCATGAGAATCACGAGTAAGAGCACCCTACGACCGGTTCTCTTGTATCTAACCATGGTTTGGCGGTTGGGGCGAGAGAGGTATGAGGAGTTAATTAATAAAAGCGGTAGAGCTGTTCTCGAGATAGCCACGTACGTAGTTTGGAGTTACGAGGTAGTAATGAGGAATTAATAAGGAGTTAAGGACGAGAGAGATATAAGGAGTTAATAAAGGCAGAGAAACTTTTAAGAGCTGGATTTATAGGTACGCGGTATAAAATTCTATTATTTAATTTTTATTTTAAGACCGACCTTTTATAATATGTCCAGTCCTAAAAGTCTATTTATTTTTAAAATCAATTCTATTACTTTTAAGACCGACCTTTCATCATTTACCTGGTACTAAGGTTCATTCTTTTCAAATTCAGATGGCAGAGTCGTATCCTTACACTCTGTTCAAATGAATGATTCGAGTCTCTTCGGCTTCCGAGATAAACTTCCCAACTAGGCGTCTCCTCGTATTCTGATGAACTATGCGTCTCTTCATTAAAGTTTCAGGTGTTTCACATTATTCGGGATGGGTTCTCTATTTAAACCCGTTGTTCTTGTACTTTCTTCACATTCTTCCCATCACTTCTACACTGACCTCCTCCACCACCTAGCCTCCACTATAATGGCTGCTCCCCGGGTCCTCTGTTTCCTCCTCCTCCTCTTCAACCTCAGCCCCCTTCGCCATTGCCTCCTCTAAATCGATTTGTGAAGCGGTTGGTGCGTCATTAGTGGCCAGCGTCGATCAAATCGATCGACGCTTGGGCCAGTTGGTTCAGCTTGTTCATACCATGAACAACAAGCTGAACATGGTACTTCATGCCAATGACGTGGAGTACGATCCCACCGAAGACGACTCCGACGACTCTGGCTCCCCCTCCCCCTCCGACTACGAAGAAGATTAGTTTTTTTTTATTGTTGTTTTTTTGTTGTGTTTTTTTTTGTGGGTCAGCGATAAAAATTATTATATAAAATATTATGGACTCTTTTTGTTCTCGTGCAAGTTTAGTACTTTAATTAGTTAGTTTATCCATTATCTAAACTTGGAAATCAATAAACAAGGCAATTATGAAAGATGGATAATGGCGGACTCAAAAAACTAAGATGAAAGAATGAAGACTTTTAGGACCGCACACTTAGTAAATCGAGGGTCCTAAAAACACTGCCTTTTTTTGTCAGCTTTGGTTTCCATATTCGATCGCCTTGTCCTTTTCATTATCGTCTTTCTTTTTCCGACAAAAAGGAAACAAACAAAACATTGTCCTCGTGTAAATCAACAATAGAACATACAAAAAACATAAAACATCTTTTATCTTATTTGAATAAAAACAAACACAGTGACAATTCTTCTCAAGGTTGGACCGTCGTTGTCGTCGGTTTTACCTCCCCTGAATTGAAACAAAGTACCTTTTCAATATCTTCCTTCTTTTTCCGACAAAAAGAAAAGAGACAAAGAAAAGGGAAACCGATAATGCTGCTCAAGATCAGGAGAGGTAACATCGACTACAATGAATGACCTAGCTTGAGCAGAACGCCAAAACCTCGGTTGTCTCGAACCATAATGATTTGTCACGAAAAGCGAGTGAACATTTCTATTAAAGGAAGACTATTAAGACCGGACATTTAAAAATTACATGGTCCTAAAGGTTAAGCCAACTTCTAAAATAAAAGTAACTTTTAGGACCACATGTTTACAATGTGGACTTTTAAGATCGGACTTTTAATTAATATGCGGTCCTAAAAATGTCATATTTTTTAAAACGAATATTTTAGGACCGGATGTTTATTATGCGGACTTTTAATTAATATACGGTCCTAAAAGTCGAGATCTTTCTCAAATTTCAAGCACTAAACAACTTTATCCACCATCCAATACATTCAGAAACCTAAAATGGACACAAGAAAATTGTTTGAAAAATTAAAAAAATTTATTTATTGAATTTTACATTGCCTATGTATATTTACAAATGAATATTGTTCGGAAAAATAAACAAATTTACAGAATATTATTGTTGTACAGGATATATTTACAAATGAATTTAGGACATTACTTATTGTCCTGACTTTACCAGGTCATACAGATATTCACAAAATAAATTGTGTATGTGATCCAGGTCATCATCAGAAAAGGGATCAAGGCAATCAAACATCTGTAACATCAAAGACAGAAACTGAATTAGCTTGCGTGCATATTTCATATGTAACATTTAGCCAAACACTGAATTAACTTGTGTGCATAATATGTAACATCAAATACATTTACCGTTGCAGTTAATTTAGTCCTTCCTCCCTGATAATATCATACATGTGTTTCATGACGGGTCTAAAAAGAACAAGAAATATATATAAGAGCATATATAGCTTAATGACCAACTTCACAAGGCAGTATGCCAATGTACAAATATTGTACCAACCTCTGGTGTGTCCCAGATGGGGTCTTTGGCCCGACGCCTTTTCTTTACCTCGGTTTGGAAGGTCTTCATGGCACTATCATCAATATCACAAATTTATCAATGATGTTCACTGAAAATTCACAGCAGAGATTTCAGACAAGAGAATCAAAATGACATGCTTACTCGTTGATGGTCTGCGTCAACGAAGTCAATGGCTCTCTGTGAGTGGAGCATAAGAAGATAACTTTATGCTCCTCCATGCACATGAGGACCACTTGCCAGTGGCGGCTGAAAATTCACAGCAGTAAAGTATACTCAATGATATATGTAGCAGAATTAAGTGAATTGCAGACAAGATTTGTGATATGTACCTATGGAAGAATGGCAACAAGAACACCTTTCTTCTCACTTTACACAACCTCTTTGATATGTACATCTGTCTCTCCTGCATAGATGTTTGACTTGAATAGATAGGGCACAAGAATCCAAAATCATTGCTCCTGCCCTTTTGAACCAATTCTTGATGCAATAACCTACAATAATGACATCGATCAGGGAATTAGTATATATTTATGTGTGTCTAAACGATGCATTTAAATTATGTACTCATAGATAGAAGATACTTACTTCATAAAAATTTGAACAATGGCATCAGTAAGCTCCTGTCGAGGAAGCAGCAGGGACTCAACATCAACGGTGTCAACTTGAACGGGAAGAGGATGAAGGACGCCTAATACTTCATTGACAGGCTACGATTTATCTTTAAAATATCCACTCTTCACCAGATCGGATATTTTTTCCGTGCCAGTCAACTTAGCAGTAGGGGATAGAGCTTGAGGAGGGGATGGATCTTGACGAGGGGGTGGAACTTGAGGAGGAGGGGGTGGAACTTGAGGAGGAGGGGATGAAGCTTTAGGAGGAGTAAAGACATGTACAAGCTTGCTCGGCCAAGAGATGAAGGTTCCCTTGACATGACTCACAAGCTTCGGTGATCGGTTGGGAGAGGGAGAGGTGCATCAATGATCACCTTTTCAAGCGACACTCGACTTCATCATCGGCCATTTGTTGGTGGTATACGGTTGATCCCAATAAGGCGTGGACAGTCCCTTTTGCAACTAATCGTGCGGGACGATCACGATCCTCCACATATAGGTCACAAGGTTGCTCTGACTGTCCAACAATGCAGCTCCCTCTAGTGCTATGCTACACAGGTGTCGGTGAATGTGTGAAGGGAACACTGGTCTCTGGACGATTGCTCAAAAGCAGCTTCATCTGATTCAATTCCTCCCTTATCGGCTCATCGATTCAATTCCTCCCTCATCGGCTCATCTCGGATTGATACCTTGCTTCTTTAGCCACTTGCATCCTCACTTAATTTGGCCACCGTCTGTTCCATCTCCTCCGGGTAACCATACTTTGTCTATGGCGTTTGGATTTACCAAAGTATTCCTTCAGAGCCTACCCGTCCTCCAATTCCCCTTACACGCCCACCATGATCTAGTTTTTCGGCCGCAAGCGGTCGAACATCACTCCTCCGTCCGACACAAAAGATCCCTGCTTCTTTCTTTTTAAGATCTTCTGTAAGATACAGATAACGAGAAGCTTAGTAATGAAACATGTTTAGTAACTAAAAAATAATAATAACAATACTTACAACTCTTTTAGCAACTACACAAGTTTGTTCACTTGTGTAGGCGCCGCTTGGCTTTTTCCAAATGTGCAACCACAACTCCTCATGACGTATTGGAGATGGTGGATCATGTCTGCATGAAGGATTGGATTACTGCTTCATCATCCAATCTCTTCCGCTTGGCCACCATCAATTCTTCTTCGGAGCTTTTCATATCCGTCGCGAGAAGCCTATGCGGGCAATCATTCTTTCTCCTATCTCCGTGCTCGTTCCCTTCTTTCTTGTGAATCGGCATTGAAAACAACTATTAATTATGAATTCCAGCCATCTCACTAACAGAAATTAGAGAACTTACGCTTGATATGAACCTCAAACACTAGTCAAATTCACATCAAGTTTCAACATTTTATGTAAGGAAGATGTAGAACTGTAGAAGAAATTGGAGCTATGTCTTGTACTGTTAGATAGATAGGTTAAGAAACAAAAGAGAATTATGCTTATAGAATAATACAAACTTGACCCTTTTTAAGGCATCCGATTAGGATCGGCGAGTCCTCATTAGATAGTAATAGAACTAACAAAGCAATGTCTAACCACTACCTACTATAACAGAACTAGGACTATAATAATGGCTTGACTCTTATGCCATTATTATTTCCCTAATTACCTTCTTAGTATTTTACCTTTTCGGGGTTTACATATCGGACTTGCATAGACAAAGGCGGGGAAATGTATACTTCTATTCACACACCAAACAATTTAACTAACAAGATTAGATGAATACAATAACATTCACATATCAGCACAGGTTAATAAGCAAACAAAAGGGCAAAAAAAACTAAATATAAACTCACCAGAGCTTCAGGAGTGGTCCGCAACTGAACAAATTGTTGCCAAGTTTGTTCATCAATAAATGTGTACTTGTCCCAAGGCTTTTGGTCAGGCTGAACCTCGGCAAAAATATACTTGTTAGCGAGAGAGGTCTTAAACTTCCTCCACCGATCAGCGCAATAAGACAATGTCTTGTCTTTCAACTTCTCAGAGCCAGGGACAGTGTATGTAAGCTGGATAGTGTCCCAAATAGGTTGCTTTACTTTGCCGAAGTCCACATTTTTCCACTCATCGGTCAAGATGCTAACCTTCTTTGCGTGCAAGATAGCCGACAAAACTAGTATATTTGCTTTTATTAGGACCAGAAAGGTTGCAACTTTTCATCAAAGCTGAATCTCGATTTGACCTAGAAGTCCGACTTATGGTTACATCCATCATTCTTGTGCCTCTTCTACCACGGCGTGCGAGAGGTTACGAGGCACATTTTCGAGATGAAGAGGGTTCGTTCGACTCACACCGATGCGGCGTTCCGGAACATGAATGCAATCGTTTTCACCGTTCATTTTGAGACGGGGAAGAGAGGAATGCCGAGCAAATGAGAGCGTAACGAGAGGCTAATGGTACGTGGGCGAGGAAGAGAGGTAATGCAACGGGAAGAGTGGTTTCACAACAAGAAGAGGGGTTTGAGTTCGGAGGGACAACGTAAATTGCAAGGTAACGTTTCGCGTGGGCGAGGAAGAGAGGTAATGCAACGGGAAGAGTGGTTTCACAACAAGAAGAGGGGTTTCGAGTTCGGAGGACAACATAAGTCGGAAGGACCGTTTCACACGAAGAAGAATATATTTGGCGCTTTATTTTTAAGACCGGATGAACTAAAAAGACGTTCTTAAATGTTAAGTTTTAAGATCGCCGTTTATTAAACTCCGAACTTAAAAGCAATAAACTATTTAGTACCGGTCACAATTTATGTCCGGTCTAAAAAGTATAATCTTTAAGACCGTCACGTTATATATATCCGGTCTTAAAAGTTTATTTAATTTTTTCCTCATTATTTTGGACCGCGAGAAAATATAAGTCGACCTATTCGAGACTTCTCTATAAAGAAATTTGAACTTTCAGTTTTTTTCAATAACATTTTTAAGACCGTTTGTTTTGTTAAGCGGTCTAAATAATATATTTAAGACTCATTGATAAAGGATGCGGTCCAAGAAGTTCTTTATATTTACAAAACTGCCACCGGTCATACTATTAAGACCGATGCTCATTAGGATGCGGTCCAAGAAGTTCTTTATATTTACAAAACTGCCACCGGTCATACTATTAAGATCGGTGCGTCATTACTCCGGTCTAAATGAGGCGGTCTTAAAGCCCTTTTTTCCACTAGTGTATATTAAATCATTGTTCTCTAAGCGTAAGTAAAATGTTTCATTGACCTCCAGCAACTATATCTCGTTAATCAGGCATTTGAAAGGAGGAGTAATCTGCAAACACATAAAGAATTTTGCACGGAAGAATATTTTTGACAAACCTATTTTGATTTTTAATTTTTTTTAAAAAAAGTCACATCATGTAGAAATCATTTACACAAAGAACGATTTCTAAAATTTTTCTTGTGAAGAAAGATTTTTGCTTATCAGATCCAAACTCGTTATTTGCAAGAGTGACTTCTTTATTACTTGAAATCCTTCTTCACAAGAACGATTTTAAATGTATCATTGCGGTAAATACTTTCTTCTTCATAACATCTTGATAATATTTTTTTACTGTTTATAGTATTCCAAAAAAAAAAAAACCCAAATGTATCGATAATAATTGATAGAAACTGGACATAAATGCGAGACAGGTTACATATAGGAGCATTATTGTCAAAAACTAGTGTAAAAACGTAAAAATTTACGTCTTTACTATAGTGATACGTGTTAAGATGCAAGTAAAAACTGTCATGAGTAAAAATTACGCCTAGAAAATGAAAAATGGTAAAAATGTAGTTTTTACCATTTTTACTTAAAACAAAAACTCTATTTTCATTTCCCAAAATCAAAAGACTATAAATGATGTTTTTTTTTTTTTTTTGTGATGGCCAATTAAGATTGGACAAGAAAAAGAAAGCTCAAAACTCTCATGCATATAATTTTGATGATCTTACATCTGATGATGATTGGATAATAGAAAATGAAGAAGATTGAGAAGATGTAGTCAGCTTAGATGTTGATGTCCATGATGAGAAAAGTTTGATTGAAGTTGAAGTAAGGGCACCGATAAATGGTTATGATTTGAACATTCTAAATTTTGCAAATGAACTTGCTATAAGAGCAAGAGAAGAGCACATTGAAGATATGCAAGTTAACATGTGTTTGATTTGAATCAACTTATATAATTTAATAATTGTTAAATTTAATTCTTTTGATGTTTTAGAATTTGGTTGTAGGAGTTGTTAAACTTTTTGTGCTTTTGGATTTATGTTTTATATAGTTATATGACTTATATCTTATAAATATGAAGTTGTTCATTAATTTTTGAGTAGTGATTTATGTTTTTTTTACAGTGTACACACACACACACACACACACTCTCTCTCTCTCTCTCTCTCTCTCTCTCTCTCTCTCTCTCTCTCTCTAAGTAGTAGAAACTTTACATTTTGTGTCGTTTATATGATTTACGTCGCTACCACTCTCTTCCATTTCTACATAAAAACTCGATTTTGACAACCCGAATTGTATATATGAACTGTTATGTTTCACTTTAATAGTGCTTGCTTTTACTGACTGACATAAATGTAACACCCCATTTTTAATAAGCGAAATAATAGAATATAATCAGAGTTGTGCATTTGAGCAAGTAGGTTGGGTTAAATGAGTGAGTATCCGATAAGTATGTGGCTACAAACTAGCTGCGGTGTATCCGGTCTGATATAATAATAGCGGTACATTAATATTTCAAAATAATATACAGCCCAAAAATAAAAACTTCGTCCAAGTCTTCACGCGTGCTGCTTACCCTTGTCATCGGCCCTCAATTCTCCAGACCCTAAAGCTATGGTAAGTGCTGAGGTCCAATACCCATCGGACCTCAAGTAACAGCTAACCACATGCTCAAGTCTAACAATATATGTATAACATATATTCATTATATTACAGCAATAACCAATACATGGCACACATCAGATGTACAGTTACAACAATACATAAGTACACAGCAAATGTAATGTTAACACAACACCCGTACATAGCACACAACACATGTAAAGTCATCCACGTTTGCACTAACCAGTGCCACGACAGCTCCTCGTGTCCTCAGTGTTGGTTATGATTAGTTTTGATGATGTCTTATATAGATGTCATTAAAAGCAAAAAGATTGTATATCATACTTATCTTGTATATTGACTAACTACAATATATTTGATGTAGATTAGTCCAAAATGAATTATGGAGATTAATTAAGATGAGAGATTGAAGAAGGAAGAACTTGCTCTATAGAATGAGAAAATCATCATACAAGTTCCTAGATTGATTCTAGAAGTCCCCACGATGATATGGAAGTTGGAACGGCTCAAATCGAGTGAAAATAAGCAATTTCAATGAGCTAACTCGAGCAGGCAATTTACCTCGAGTTAGAACATCTAGCTACTGATGTTTTGGGCATCTAGGATGTTTACCTCGAGTCACACAACTCACCACCTCGAGTCAGGGTGATTTTTGAGTGATTTTCGCATCTGGAACAACTTAACTCGAGGCAACCAACTTGCGCCTCAAGTCGGGGCCTACCTCGAGTCAGAATTTCTTCGCCTTGAGTTAAAGTGTATTTTCAGCAACTCCGGTGCACTCGTTCCACGTTCAGCTCGGCGACCTTTGGTAATTTGATGATATCTCTCAAACCAGGTATTGGATTGATACGAAACCAGTGGCATATGAAACTAGACATCCAACACGTCATTATGATATATAATATAAGTCCAAATGATCTCAGATAAGAGAGATATGAGTTTTACAAGTTGACACAAACATCACCATCACAGTCAGAACCAAGCTTCAATATTTGGGGTGTATCTCACAAACTACAAATCCAATTGAGCTAAAATCGGTGCCATTGGAAATCTGACACACAGAGCTTTCAATCAAGAGTTGAATCAATCAAAAAGGATCTCAGACCATGGAGATATGGTCCTCGAAATTTGACACACGTGATTCTGGAAACAATTCAGCATAGCCTCGGGTTTCTGCCTATATCACACTTTGAGAAGAGTTATTACCTCGAGTTAGAAGGTGTACCTCGAGTTTTTGGAGCAGACAGAAAGATAGGAACTTTGAGAGAGCTTTTTACCTCGAGTCAGAAGTTCCACCTCGAGTTAAATGGCAACCCGAGAGTTTCAAGAATGCAGAGTCATTTTTGCCTCGAGTTGCTAAGTGTCGCCTCGAGTCTGCCTCTTAAGCATCCTTCGCCAAATTCACACTTCAACTCGAGTCGGCCATAATATTGCCTCCGATCACGTTCGCCTCGAGTCATGGTCTCGCACCTCGAGTCTATGCCCTTTGAAATTCAAAACAATATTCATTCTTCACCTCGAGTCTCCACATATCTCACCTCGAGTCGATCCTACCTCGAGTTGGGACGAAGCATAACTCGAGTCTCAATGTTCCTGATTTAAACGAAGTCTTCTATATTCATCAGAAAACTCGAGTCAGCAGTTTCGGTGCCTCGAGTCAAAAAGAGCTCTCTAAACAGCCTTTTGAATTCAATTAATCGATCACCTCGAGTACGCAATATGTATGCCTCGAGTCAACCGAGATTGTTGAGATTCACCGTATCCGAAATGTTGGGCTCCTATCAAGAGAATCCGGATTAATTCCAAATGATCTTATAAACATTATACAACATTTATTGAAAGAATATTGATCATAATGTTGAGTGATTTTCAGATAAATCAGCAACGGTTAGATCTTCAATCAGGAAACTTTGAGGAACAGAGACAAGCAGAATCAAGTCATTAAATCCAAATTGAGGCGAGATTGGCGTGAATGGTTAATTGCCAACAACGGTCATTTTCAAACAAATAAATTCAGATCCTACAAACGGCTCTTTCTCTCCAACTACTATAAATACACGAAGGACTGAATTCTTCGATGCGAATCGTGCATACACAAAGAAAAATGCTCAAAGCGATCAATCTCTAGTCTCGATCATATCTTCAAATACCTCTCGAGCTTCGGTATTCATTATTTTACTCTATAAGAGAGGTTCATCATTTGCATTTACATTTGTTCAAATCTCAAGGTAGTGGTATCTTGAATGTGGGTATACGATTATAACTTGTAAGGGGGAGTGAGTCCTAGTGAGAAAGGATCATTCTAAGTTGCAGAGTGTGTAATTGTATTTGTTAGATAGTGAAAATCCCGAGTGTCGGGTACCTGGACGTAGGTCAAGAGTTCGACCGAACCAAGTATAATTCCTCTGTGTCATTTCTCTTTTTTTCCTTCTTCGCTTTCATCGTTTATCCATCATACGTCAAAAGAATTTTTGAGAACACCTATTCACCCCCCTCTAGGTGATATTCCACCTTCATTTGGTATCAGAGCGTAGGTTTCTCTGTTGGGCTTAACATCTCGAGAAAGATCATGGAAGGAATATTACCCGATGGAGCTTCTATCAATCGTCCTCTGGTTTCAACGGAGAACATTACTCTTTTGGAAAGCCAAATTTAGAGTCTTCGTTATGGCTCGAATTTGGTTTATGGAATGTGTTCGAGAAAGGTGATTATAAACCATCAGTCACTAAAGATGGAGTTCAAGCATTCAAGCGTGAAGAAGAATACGATGAAAATGATAGAAGACTTGTTACTCTCAATAGCAAAGCTATTCTGATGCTTCAAAGTGCTCTTAGTCAACAAGAGTACTTCCGGATTTGCAATCGACAAGTGCAAAAGATATGTGGAAAGCATTGGAGATTGCATATGAAGGAACCTCGGGTATAAAGGAAAATCGCATCAACACATTGACAACCGAATATGATCTTTTACGTATGAAGACTGGAGAATCCATAGGAGAGTTTCAACTTCGTTTTACCCATTTGATCAACCAATTATCAGCCTTGGGTAAAACATACAAGCAAAATTCTCAAGTCAGGAAAATCCTCAATGTCTTGACTAAAGATTGGGAAGCTAAAGTCACAGCAATCGAAGAAGCCCGTGGAGAATCAATGCAATCAATAGCTGCACTATTCGGAAGCTTATCGAATACGAAGGCAAACTAAAATTCAAGAAGGGCTTGGATGAAATCAACAACAACGAAACAAAGGTGTTGCTCTGAACGTTGTGAAAGAACCCAAAGAGGAAGATGAGGATGACGATGAGATGGCTATGTTCGTTCGAAGATTCAAAAAATTCTACAAAAGGGATCAAGGTTTCAGAAATAGATTCCAGAAAGGAAGCTCAAGCAACAGACGCGAATTCAAAGATAAAGATCAAGTTATACATTACGAATGTGAAAAACCAGGTCATTACAAATCGAATGTCCTCATTTGAAAGATAATGAAAAAGAGAAGAAGAAGAAATTCAATCACTTCAAGAAGAAAGCTTACGTATCTGCCATATGGGGAGATAGTTCAGATGAAGAAAGCGAGGAAGAAGAAGTAGCAGATGTTTGTCTAGTTCTTTGAAGAACAATATGAAAACGACGATAAGGTAAGTGACTCGAGCCTACATATGATGAGCTACTTTCTCGAATATAATGAACTCGCATTTTGAATTTAAAAAAATTGCAAAAGAGCTTATTACTTCAAGGAAGAAAATCAAAATACTTGAGCAACAAGCTAAAAATATTCTGGTTTGCGAAAATATTTCTTGTGAAAAATGTCCGATCTTGAAAAGAAAAACATTAAACTTACACAAACTCTTGAGAAGTTCACTAAAGGCGTGAAATGCTCGAGTTATTTTGAAAGCTCAAAGATTTATGAATGATCGATCAGGCATAGGATATAATCTGTTTTTGACAAAAAGAAAGGGAAAAAGAAAAGTGGTGGAAAATCTTACTTAAAATACTTTCGAAGTCGGTCCATTTTTCAAATCCCTTTGCTCATTGTAACTATTGTAATCGTAAGGGTCATAATACTTCATCTTGTTTTCATAAGAAAGATAGAAGAGATAAACCTATTGGTAATTATCAATGGGTACCTAAGGAAACCTATATATTCCATGAAGCTCGAACTAACCCGAAAGGACCCAAGAAAAGATGGGTACCTAAGGCTTGATCTTATGTGAATCACAGGTATGTCTGAGAGCATCAAAAACCAGTAAGTGGTATATTGATAGCGGATGCTCTAGACACATGATGGGAGATCAATCTAAGTTCATGACGATGAATGCAAAGGATGGTGGCAAAGTGACCTTTGGGGGTAATCAATCCGGAAAGATAGATGGAATTGGCGAAATTGGTGAAAAAGGAAAACCCCTGATCAAAGATGTATATTATGTAGAAGGTTTATGTCATAATATCTTAAGTGTAAGCCAAAGTGCAAACAAGAACAACTGGATCATTTTTGATTCAGAAGAATGTCTCATCGTGAACAAGGATGATCTTCCAATTGACAAAGGTAATCTTAAAACTTTGTTCAAAGCATCAAGAGAAGGTAACTGCTATACCTTAAATCTTCCTAGAGTTAATTCTAAAAATTGTTTTCTTAGCAACTTGAATGAGAGTTGGTTATGGCATAAGCGTTTGGCTCATGTAAATATGTTCCAACTAGACAAGTTGTTAAGAAAAGATTTAGTTCTTGGATTACCTAAACTACATTTTAAAAATGATATGATTTGTGATTCTGTCAAAAAGGTAAAGAGACTAAATCATCTTTCAAAAACAAGTTTGAAATTTCATCTAATAGACCTCTTCAATTACTTCACATGGATTTAGTCGGACCGGCTAGAGTTAAGAGTCTTGGTGGTAATTTATACACTCTAGTTATTGTCGATGATTTCTCTCGATTCACTTGGACTATATTTTTATCCTCTAAGGATTAAACATTTGATCTGTTTGTTGTATTTGCCAAGAAGGTGCAAAATGAGAAAGGTATTTGCATTTCAGCCATTCGAACAGATCATGGAGGAGAATTCGAGAATCAAGCTTTTGAAAAATTTTGTGATGCTCACGGCATTGATCACAATTTCTCGGCCTAAGGACACCACAACGGAATGGTGTGGTTGAAAGAAAGAATCGTGTGCTCTTTGAAATGGCTCGGGCAATGTTGAATGAAAACCATACTTCACAAGTCTTCTGGGCAGGTGCAATGAGCACGGCCAGTTATATCTCAAACCGGGCCTATCTTCGAAAGAAGCTCGACAAAACTCCATATGAACTTTACAAAGGAAGGAAACCAAACTTAGCTCACCTTCACATCTTTGGCTGCAAATGCTTCGTTCACAACAATGGTAAGGATAATTTGGGAAAATTTGATCCCAAATCGACGAAGGTATATTTCTTGGCTATTCTAATAGAAGTAAAGCATATAGAATTTTCAATAAGCGTACTCGTGTAGTTGAAGAATCAATTCATGTTGTATTCTCTGAATCGAAATCTGATGAGCCCCTGGATGACGATGAGGAGACTTCTTACAAAAACCAATTCTTTTCAAAAACTACTCCTGCCTCTCTTGAAAATCCAGAAAATGTTTTTGAAAACAATTCTCAAAACTCTTGTGAAAACCTTGATCAATCTCAACCTAAAGCTTGGAAGTTCATTAGGAATCATCCTTTGGATCAAGTGATAGGGAATTTAAATCAAGGTGTAAGAACTAGAAAAAGCACTTTGAATGAGGTTACATTTTCTGCCTTTATATCTGAGATTAAACCCTCTAAGATTGACGAAGCCCTCTCGAGACAATGATTGGGTGATAGCAATGCAAGAGGAATTACATCAATTTGATAGAAATCAAGTTTGGGACTTGGTACCTAGGCCTAAAGACCACCCCGGTCATTGGCACTAAATGGGTATTTAAGAACAAACGTGATGAATCTGCAATCATAGTCCGTAACAAGGCTAGATTGGTTGCCAAAGGCTATAATCGGGAAGAAGGTATTGATTATGAGGAAACATATGCTCCAAAGTGGCGGATTGGAAGCAATACGAGTACTCTTAGCCTTTGCGTGTATCAAAGGATTCAAACTTTATCAAATGGATGTTAAAAGTGCTTTTCTTAATAGTTTTATTCAAGAAGAAGTATATGTAGAACAACCTCCGGTTTTAAAAGTGAATTTCATCGATCATGTTTTCCGATTGAAAAAGGCACTATATGGTCTCAAACAAGCTCCTAGAGCTTGGTATGAGCGATTGAGTAAATTTCTTTTAGATCAAAAATTTGTTCGAGGAAAATCAGACACAACACTCTTTATTAAAATAATAAGCTTAATGAAATCTTAATTGTGCAAATATATGTGGACGAAATAATATTTGGTTCTACTAATGAGTCTCTCTGTGAGGAATTTTCCAAGAAAATGCAGGGTGAATTCGAGATGTCTATGATGGGCGAATTGAACTACTTCCTCGGTTTGCAAATCAAACAGCGGAAGGATGGTATCTTCATCTCTCAAACAAAGTATCTCCGTGATTTGCTCAAGAAGTTTGGAATGGAACATTGCAATGGAGCCGACACTCCAATGAGTTCAACCGCCTCTCGGATGCGGATGAAGAAAAAGGCAAAGACTTCAACATAACCAAGTATAGAGGAATGATCGGATCATTACTATACCTGACTGCAAGTAGACCCGACATCCAATTCAGTGTGGGTATGTGCGCAAGATTTCAAGCTGCTCCAAAGGAATCACATGCGGAGCATGTGAAGCGAATTTTCCATTATCTTGCCGACACAAAGGAGCTTGGACTCTGGTTTCCAAAAGGTCAACAAGAATTCTTGGTCGCATATTCAGACTCTGATTACGCTGGATATAAAACGATAGAAAAAGCACTAGTGGACAATGTGAGTTTCTCGGAGGCTCACTCGTATCGTGGTTCAGCAAGAAACAAACCACCGTGGTGTATCCTCTGCGAAGCTGAATATGTTGCGCCTCTAGTTGTTGTGCTCAAGTCCTTTGGCTAAAGCAACAATTATCTCGACTTGGGAGTTCATCGAAAGAAATTCCAATCCTTTGTGACAACACAAGCACAATAAGCTTGGCGAAAAATCCGGTTCAACATACGAGAACCAAACATATTGATGTGAGACATCACTTTATCAGAGATCATGTGCAAAATAAAGATGTTAAAGTGATGTTCATTCCTACCCACTTGCAACTTCCGACATTTTCACCAAACCGTGGCAAAAGAACAATTCACATTTATTCGAAGGGAATTGGGAATGGTAAATCCCAATGAATTGTAAGTAAAAATATTATCTAATTATAGTTTTGATGATGGATAATTACTAACTTAAGCATCGGAGTATCTAGAACTTTGTTTTGCGGGATATCGATTGTTGAAAATGAACGATAAAAACTCAACGGGAGATTTTGCCAAGTACAAAAACCTTCCTTAATGCTCTACAAGGAGAAACCTTTACATTAAGTGAAGAAGTTTTGACGCTTAATCACATTGAAGCTGAGAACAGCTCTGCAAAGCTATGGAGATTCAACCAAATTGCATACAACAAGCGAATGAACTTCATCAATCATTCATCATCTGCAGAATCTACATGAGCATTTCTAATCTCTGTCTTTTCTAATCTCTTCCAATTCCTTCAAAATTGTTTTCATAAAAACTTTCCAAATTGCATCACATTTTGAAAATAATGGGGGAGAGAAAATTGTTTTCATATTTGCCTCTCCATCTGTATTTCTTCTTTACCTCAATCTTTTTGCTAATGTCAAATAAGGGGGAGAGAATGGCAAGAAAAATATGTGATCTAATATATTTTCATATTCATACATATTTTTCTTAATGTATTTGCCATCATCAAAAAGGGGGAGAATGTTGGTTATGATTAGTTTTGATGATGTCTTATATAGATGTCATTAAAAGCAAAAAGATTGTATATCATACTTATCTTGTATATTGACTAACTACAATATATTTGATGTAGATTAGTCCAAAATGAATTATGGAGATTAATCAAGATGAGAGATTGAAGAAGGAAGAACTTGCTCTATAGAATGAGAAAATCATCATACAAGTTCCTAGATTGATTCTAGAAGTCCCCACGATGATATGGAAGTTGGAACGGCTCAAATCGGAGTGAAAATAAGCAATTTCAATGAGCTAACTCGAGCCGGGCAATTTACCTCGAGTTAGAACATCTAGCTACGTGTTTTGGGCATCTAGGATGTTTACCTCGAGTCACACAACTCACCACCTCGAGTCAGGGTGATTTTTGAGTGATTTTCGCATCTGGAACAACTTAACTCGAGGCAACCAACTTGCGCCTCGAGTCGGGGCCTACCTCGAGTCAGAATTTCTTTACGCCTCGAGTTAAAGTGTATTTTCAGCAACTCCGGTGCACTCTGTTCCACGTTCAACTCGGGCGACCTTTGGTAATTTGATGATATCTCTCAAACCAGGTATCGGATTGATACAAAACCAGTGGCATATGAAACTAGACATCCAACACGTCATTGTGATATATAATATAAGTCCAAATGAGCTCAGATAAGAGAAATATGAGTTTTACAAGTTGACACAAACATCACCATCACAGTCAGAACCAAGCTTCAATGTGTTGGGTGTATCTCACAAACTACAAATCGAATTGAGCTAAAATAGGTGCCATTGGAAAGCTGACACACATAGCTTTCCATCAACAGTTGAATCAACCAAAAAGAATCTCAGACCAGGGAGATATGGTCCTCGAAATTTGACACACGTGATTCTGGAAACAATTCAGCATAGCCTCGGGTTTCTGCCTATATCACACTTTGAGAAGAGTTATTACCTCGAGTTAGAAGGTGTACCTCGAGTTTTTGGAGCAGACAGAAAGATAGGAACTTTGAGAGAGCTTTTTACCTCGAGTCAGAAGTTCCACCTCGAGTTAAATGGCAACCCGAGAGTTTCAAGAATGCAGAGTCATTTTTGCCTCGAGTTGCTAAGTGTCGCGTCGAGTCTGCCTCTTAAGCATCCTTCGCCAAATTCACACTTCAACTCGAGTCGGCCATAATATTGCCTCCAGTCACGTTCGCCTCGAGTCATGGTCTCTGCACCTCGAGTCTATGCCCTTTGAAATTCAAAACAATATTCATTCTTCACCTCGAGTCTCCACATATCTCACCTCGAGTCAGTCCTACCTCGAGTTGGGACGAAGCATAACTCGAGTCTCTGTGTTCCTGATTTAAACGAAGTCTTCTATATTCATCAGAAAACTCGAGTCAGCAGTTTCGGTGCCTCGAGTCAAAAAGAGCTCTCTAAACAGCCTTTTGAATTCAATTAATCGATCACCTCGAGTCTGCAATATGTATGCCTCGAGTCAACTGAGATTGTTGAGATTCACCGTATCCGAAATGTTGGGCTCCTATCAAGAGAATCCGGATTAATTCCAAATGATCTTATAAATATTATACAACATTTATTGAAAGAATATTGATCATAATGTTGAGTGATTTTCGATAAATCAGCAACGGTTAGATCTTCAATCAGGAAACTTTGAGGAACAGAGACAAGCATAATCAAGTCATTAAATCCAAATTGAGGCGAGATTGGCGCGAATGGTTAATTGCCAACAACGGCCATTTTCAAACAAACAAATTCAGATCCTACAAACGGCTCTTTCTCTCCAACTACTATAAATACACGAAGGACTGAATTCTTCAAGCATTTACGAATCGCGCATACACAAAGAAAAATGCTCAAAGCGATCAATCTCTAGTCTCGATCATATCTTCAAATACCTCGAGCTTCGTATTCATTATTTTACTCTATAAGAGAGGTTCATCATTTGTATTTACATTTGTTCAAATCTCAAGGTAGTGGTATCTTGAGTGTGGGTATACGATTACAACTTGTAAGGGGGAGTGAGTCCTAGTGAGAAAGGATCATTCTAAGTTGCAGAGTGTGTAATTGTATTTGTGAGATAGTGAAAATCCCAGAGTGTCTGGGTAATGGACGTAGGTCAAGAGTTCGACCGAACCAGTATAATTCTTCTGTGTCATTTCTCTTTTCCTTCTTACTGCTTTCATCGTTTATCCATCATACGTCAAAAGAATTTTTGAGATCACCTATTCACCCCCCTCTAGGTGATATTCCACCTTCACTCAGCGCTAGGAAAACATCCCTACGGCGTTATCAAGACTATAACCCGCACAAAACTGAATGAATAGTGACCTAAGACCGAGTCTTAGCCACGGTACATGATCCAAGACAAAGTCTTGTCCATGAAATCATCTATCACATATAAGCATGCAAGACACATCAGAGTTTAAGTTACTAGTACGCGAACATATCTTAGTCCGTGTGGATAGTGGTACGTCTGTCTGTTTGGTACGACCTTGGTTTTTCCCCAGATATCCTATAATAGTATCACTGCATTATATCCCTTATAAATAACATCTTAAGAGATATCTTAGCCACTATTGACCTTTTTACCCCGACGGATTTGTTATTCCAATTATATATTTTTATTTCCTTAAAAAACGCCACTTCAGCATTTCTGGGCAGATTTTTCGGTAACTTTGAAAAATCATAATTAATTCTTAAAAAAACGAAATGAGATTCTGTAAAATTCCTCGGGATCCTTGGCATGTCTAGTTTTGAGGAAAAATAACGATTTGTACTCAAAACTTGTGATTCAATACCATTTTAATGTTTTTCAACCACTGTCCAGATTTTTACCAGAAAACGTAGCTTAACTTCAAGAATTTGTATCTCCTTCTACAGAACTCGAAACACTACGAATTTAGTATTTTTAGAAATTCCTAGATGTCTGCTTTAACCATGAAAACTTTCAGAATTTAATGACTTCATCTTATCCATAAAATGATAGGCTCAACGTTGCTGACTCCAGAAAAACAGCAAACCGAAATTTCTACAACTCTCACAATTTTGATCTATTATTCCCCAAAAATTATTCATTACTATGTTTTTACCTCAGTAGGTATTTTTCAATGCATGGAGGCCTAAAAAGAAGAGTAGGAATTCATTTCCTAAATTTCAAGATTAAAACTAACATTCTACCAAAAACTACAAAAACTAAAGACTAAAGCTTAAGAACTAGAAAACTCACTCTTGAAGAACCTTGCTACTCCTTCCTCCTTCTTGCTTCACTCTAGCTTCTCTCCACTCTTGTTTAGAACGGTTTTTGGTGTGAATAATGAAGAGAGACAAGGTCTCTATTTATAGGAGAAGTCATGGCTTGTGCATTTACCATTTTACCCCTCCTCTTTCCTTCCAATTTCGCCCCTCCCTCTCTCTCTCTCTCTCTCTCCTTATCCTCTTACATCTTTAATTGCCTTATCCTCTTCCATCTTTTAAATTATCCCATGTGCTTATATGATTAAGTCAAATAAACTCCCTCTTCCTTACATGTGCAATCCATCCCCCCTTCCTTGGCTCAAGAATTGTGTTTCTTATGTGTCTAATAATCAATAACCCAAGCCTCCTATTTGTTCATCCATTATTACAAGGATTTATCTTATTTTGGCGATTAACTTGGACCATTGGATTTAACTTTATTAAACTTAATTCTAACCTTCCATTGTTGTCTAGAAAAATCCTAATTAGCATCCCTAATGTAGTGTTTTTATATGTCATTAGGTATAATTGTCATAGTGTGATTGGTTCCTTAATTAATTATGTTCATTAGTGATTTACAGAAGGCTAATCTTGTCTTCTTAATGGTCCTTGATTTTGAATTAACACATCTCTAATCGATGCTTTTAAATTTATCTCTTGATTAATTTTGAAGAATTACACAACCATTTTAACTAGTGTAAGGTTAATTGCCTATTAGCTTTTGTTAATTTCCTTTAACTTGTTAAGTGTTTTATTGACATTTTTATTGCTTATTTTAGCCATAAATAAGTATCATTTTATTAGCTAATTTTATCATATTTTATGATTCCTAATATTGGTCTCATAACTTACCTTTTTTTACTTTAATCTCAAGAAAAATTTGCCTAAAATTTAATTAAGAATTTACAAAAATTTTGAGACACATATTCACCTTCATTTAACATGTATTATTTATCAAAATATAGTATTTAAGATAAATAGGAATTCTAGGGTTTTACAATAAATGCGAGACTAGATACCTGAAACTCTACATTTGCTTCACTCATACCTACTTCCCCTACCTCTCCTTTTAGCCCTACTTCGGCTGCTACAATGCAAACAAACATTTATATAATAAGTGTAATATCCTAAATTTTAGGTTGAGGAATTTGTGGATGAGCCTAAAGTAGGCAGACGACTAAACCCAGTTCAGGAAAGACCCCAAGATGTCTAAGAGATAGAAAGCCTCTCAGAGATTATGTTGTGTGGCCATACTGGGCAAAGGACCTAGTATGCGTAGGATTTAGAATTAAACTAGTGGTGCAGAAGGGCACGAAACGCTTATGCGGTGTCATTGGGTTGGTAAGGAGATGTCACCCAATTATGTTATAATGTATGGCACGGTTGGTAGAGTAAAATGTGTTGGTTAAGTGTACATATGGCATTTCCAGGACAGACATATGTACCCTGCATTTTTGAGAGAATGGAAAAGGATAACATAAACTTGAGATATTTTGGCACATGTTAAAAGGAAAAGTCAACCAGTCAATGGACACATAAGCTTGTCTTGAGATATTTATCCTATTGTGCCACTTGTCTTACTATGGTGATAAGTTCACTAGTCAATGGACACATAAGCTCATGTAATATAATAATGAAGGATGGTGAGTCATTAGGACACCTAAGCCTTCATGCAATCAATGTGTTCTCATCCAAAATGCCATGTGTTACTTTGGGAAAGATGTTTGACTTTTATGGCATAAAAATGACTTATTTGACTTTGTGAAAGGGAGACTTGTCTACCTATATTTAATGTAATTCAAAAACATAATTATTTCCTCCAAGGTCAAGGATTTTGTCTAAGTAGAGACAAAGGGAAAAAAAGGAATAAATGACACATAAATTGATAAGAATCAAGAAGATAATCCCTTAGTTTGACAAGTGTCATAAGGGGTTTTGAAAATAATATTTCAAGACCTTATCTTATATTAATTGCAGCTGAAATCTCCCTCCCCTCAAGTCTTATATTTCGTATAGAATCAATGAGAAAAGGGAAGACCATATTTGTTATATGTGGAAGTAAAAAGTCAAGGAAATAAATTGATAACTTAACAAGTGTCTTTGTGGTGATTAAAGCGGACATAAATGGACATGTTTAATTTATACTAGAAACTCATATGATCTTTGTAATCTACGAGTTGTGATTTTTATCAATAATTACAGCTCCAAACACAAGAGTAGAGAGAAGAAACAATAAAGATTGAAATCTCGAATCTAAGAAGAACAAGAGTTGCATGCCCTAGTAGTAGAGACATAAAGCATAAAATCCATAAATAGATAGCGAATAGAGAGGGAGAGATTAAAAAAAAAATGGTACCTGGGAGAGGTGAGTTGCTAATCAGATCTAGAAATAGAGAGACGATGATAAAAAAAAGGGGAATTGAGAGGCGAGATGCGATTGTGAGTTGCGGCGAAAAGTCAGACTCTCATCGTGAAAGTGAGACGAGAGTCGAGCGCAAGACTCAAAGTTGACGGAAAGGTAGAATGAGATTTCAGGCTTTTTAGCTCGTGTGGTATCCTTCAGACACAACAGGATGAACCATTTTCCTACACCAAGAAATTTTCCCGGAAAACCAATTTTGGTGCTTTCCCTCTCTCTATTTATTCAATGGGTGTATTTGTATCTTTTAATAGTTGGACTTTATTGTAAAAAAGTCTCACGGAACTTTACCGTAAATTTGAGATTTCAATGGACCATTTTGTCATATTTTTCTTTCTCGAGATCTAGGTGCAATTTTTTCAAAATATAATTACTAGAAAATTGTTAAATTATATAGGATGCCATGTGTACCATATTGATATGACATGGCAGTTTCCGGAAAAAAAGTTAACGGTGAATTAACTACAAGGGGTTTATGGTAAAACAATAGAACATTAGAGGGTTAATTTTAAACTGTAAAAATATCAAGGTTATATACAACTGACCTATAGTCTAGGGGGTTTTGTATAATTCAGCCCAATTCTAAATATTGAAGAGAGTGTATGAGGTTGTGTTACTGGAATTTAGTATTTTTAAATGCTGGAATTTAGTATTTTTAAATGGACCAATCTTATATAAAGTTAATTTGATCAAGTACAACTAGGTACCCAATCAGAGCGTGCCATGTGTATTAGTGGTTTCCAAGTCAGCAGTTAACCCCTAATACCAACTTAACCACAGTTAACCCTGAAAATTGCTAAATAACGAGAATAGAGAACCCTGGGCAATCGTGGTTTCATCGATCATCGTCGGCGTTCCTTGACGTTGTGATCTGGAAAAAGTTTCATTTTTATATAAATTGCCGATTGAGCAACAATGAGATCCCCCGATGCTTCCTAAGACTACAGTATATTGCAACTTCTAAGCAATCCTGGGACTCTTCCTGACCTACCACAATTTACACATCTACTGATTTCACAAACCATATTAATTTCCAATTTTTTTTTCCATCCGTACTTCACCTGGCTTTACAATCCTTTATTTATACGTATATCATAAGTTCTTCCTTACTGAATAAAGCAACCAAAGACAAATGCTTTTAAGCAAATGACGTATAAAGTTATATTTTGTGTTCGTTAAAGAATTGCATTATATTTGCTAGTTTTTCAGGAATTAAGGATGAATCATCCAATATCTTTGCAACAGAAAAGAATGAAAGAAAACAGAAAAACAAGGTAATAAAAGAAAATAGAAAACCAAAAAACAAGATATTTTCTTGAATACGAATTCAAGAATTCACCAAACTTTTTTGTTCTTCTTGAGGAGGATAATCACTGTCAACATTGACAATTTACAATACTCATAAAATTTCAGGAATTAAGGATGAATCATCCAATATCTTTGCAACAGAAAAGAATGAAAGAAAACTGAAAAACAAGGTAAAAAGAAAAACAACTGAAAAACAAGATATTTTCTTGAATACGAATTTAAGAAAATACAGAAGAAGTTTGATGAGTTGACTAATCAAAGGAGCAACCTGGATGTTGTCTACGAAGTTGCTCTTGTTCTTCAGAAGAGAAGTCGTTCTTTATGTGAAAGATCTTTCGAATTTGTGAGACAGTCATTCCCTTCATCAAATCCGCCGCAGTTTGACAAGCCAAATCATACAAGCCCTCAATACGTAAATAGTTGGCTGCCATTAATATATGAAATAGTATATCCTCCACGTCCATCTTCATGAACTCTATGTCCCATTTCTTCAGCTCCTCCGCATCGGAATCTGAGGCTCCGCTGTTGGCCCTGGGAGCGTGCTTTTCACAGTACTCAATCACTTTCACTAATGTTTTACTCCCTCTGGTCCTTATTATAAGGCAACAACTTGTAAGTTTATTTGGTCCTTTTTATAAGGTACTTGCTTGTTCCCAATGAGCATTAATTATTTTTTTTCCATGTCTGCCATAATTAATAAGGGTAGTGGGTGAGAGTAATGATTAATATAATATTAAAGTTTAGTGCAATTAGTAGGGGTAGTATTGGAAATTACTTAGATTCTAAGATAACTTTATTGACTTTAACTACTTTTATTGGTTTGTGAGAAAAGTTAGTTGGTGTCTTATAATAAAGACCAGAGGGAGTACTATTCACTTCAATTATTGGGACTTCGTCGCAATCATCGAGACGCAAACATCCTCCAAAGATCCAATTTAATGGCTTCGATAGTTTCACCGCACCGACGGTTATCTTGAACTCGTCGCCGTCCTTTGCTCAACACAAGTAATTGCCTCCACAGATGATGACATTGTAATTGTTGTAGGGAATAGGGACCTCTTGATTATTAATTGCTCTGTCGAGGGAGGGATTATTCTAAACCGCAAAGCCATTAAGGCTAGGGATCCCTTATTTATAATGATAATTTGAATGGATTTTCATAGTTTTATTCAAGAGATATTTTCTTGAAATTAATATTTATATAAGAAATTAAATATATATGAGCCTCTCTTCTGTTCCATATAAAATACTGTTATACAAAATTACACACACATATATGCAATCTTGTTAGACACACATAATGAATTCTGGATAACATTCATGCAACTTCATTTAAATTACTCCCTCCGGTTCTAATTATAAGAGCTATTTACCATAATTTGAAGAGATTAAGGAAGAAAGTTAAATTAGTTAATTATAATTATTTTCCAAAAATACCCCTAATTAAAATTAAAAATTACATCAAGGGGGAAAATGATCGGGAGTCCGATTTTCCTTAGCAGTCCCTAGCCATCTCGTTATCCACGAAATTGATAGGCCAAGATAGGACAACAGCGTTGCATCTGTTCCAATGGTCTTGTGGTGGGCCTCTTGGTTCTCACAAAGACAAGTTCCTTTCACAAACCCCAGTTTATTCTTTACAAGGCTAATTTCATGAGGGGAAAATATTAATCACTTTAGGCGATAGTTACAAAAAAAATGTTTTTAAAGGAATATTAAAATTATTTTATTTAAAAATAAAAAATAAAGTAGAATATTTCATTTGATAGAATATAAGAGTATTGTTAAATTAATTATTGTGGAAGAATTATTAGTAGGGGTGATATGGGAAAAATATGACAAAAATTGCTCAAAATTATTTTATAAGAAAAAAGTATAATTGAGGTGTATATAACATTAATGAGTTGCAAACATTATTTATTTTATAAAATATATAGATGGATTATTAAATTATTATTGTTTTTAATTATTATTGAGAAAGTATAAATAGGGGTATTATAGGAAAAAAAATGACAAATGTTAAAACTTGCTCTTATAATTAGGACCAAAACCAACTCCAAAAAGTGCTCTTATAATTAGGATGGAGGGAGTAATATTTTAAATTTAAATTCCGCCATAAATCGAAGGATTTTAAATAAAAATTATTTGGATCACTACTAGAAAATGCCGCAAGGGCAACGGAATTTGCGAAGCGAAATATATTCGTCACCATTGGCAACAGAATTTGCAGCCGTCAAAAAACTATGATGGAAAACAGGCTAAAATTCCACCACGAAACTACCATCGCAGAGTCCGTGCCAAGCCCATTGTCGCTAGACCATCACTAATTGTGATGGAAAAAAATCCATCGCAAAAACATGATTTTGTGACGAGAAAAAGTGATAATTTGCGACGGAATTTGTTTTCGTTGCAAATAACCCTAACTTCTTCCTCTTACCCATTCGGTCCCCTTCTTTCTCATTTTTCTCCATGACCAAACCCTAAATTCCTTCCACCATTATCTATTGACTCACTCTCACCCACATACCAGATCACACAAGGTCTTTGTAAGTTTGAAGCGGCGACCTTCTTCTTCTTCTTCCATGCTTAATCTTCTCTCTCGCTCCATCTTCACAACCCTCTTCTATTTTCTGTTAGTTCTCGGATTATAAGTTTTAATGACAAAAACACTTGCAACGAATATAGACTTGATTATTCAAGTCATTCGAGTGTGTATTAAAAAGCACTCTAGTGTATAATAGTTATTGAAACCAAAATTTGAATCAAAAAGTAATTTCAAAGTGTTTTGGTATGGACACACTCGAGTGTTACTCTAAACACTCGAGTGTTGGCTTGATACTCATAGGAAAAGTGCCTGACAATATCGATCAAAACTGTATATTTGTAGCGGTTATGACTGCAACTAAAGATAGCAGTAGCGATTATACAAACTGCTACAAAAAGCATTGTGGCAAGCTATTTTGTAAGGGTTAAAAGAATCCGCTACTCAAGTAACCTAACCGCTACTGACACTATAGCAGGTATAGGCCACCGCTACTGATTGACAAATATAGGACATATTATTATGTTGTCAACTAGATGATTTTTGATTATGAAATGAATGTTGATGACTATAGACAGAATGTTGAGGGAATACCATTTTGGAAATAAAAAATAGTTAGTATGAAATAATAATATTAATATAAAAAATTTAAAATGAAACAACCAAAAAATATTTACCATATTTGATAAACTTGATCAAAGACTTAAGCTTCAAAAAACATTGACGGGAAAAAATAAAACGAGAGAGAAATTGGGGAGGAAGAAGTGGAAAAATGAGTGAAATGAGGTGTTGTGGTGGTATTTATGGAGATATCTCGTGTAGAACGTGTAGCGGTTTATCGATGTTGTTGTTGTGCCGTTATTATTTGTAGTAGTTTTAAGACAGCTATAAAAAGTACAATGTTTTTTTTTTTAAAAAAAAATAACATAGACGGATTATAGTAAGATAAGCATGTTTTTAAAACAATCTTCATCGCCATCACTACAAAAAAAAAAAGATGGGGAGAAAATGTTAGAGTTGATTTTAATACGTTTGAACACAAATGAAACTTAAATAAATTGATTAGAAAGCGTAACATAAAAAAGTTGTTCGAACGATAGATAAATTCTCATAGACTTTAGGGAGGAAGTCTTTGAAATTGCGTCTAGAACGACTCGCTCTTGTAGGCGACATTATCACCATCGCCCATGTTGTAAAGGTCCCGAGGTTTTAAGTGAACCACCACATTCCAATCTCCGCACCTCTCATCCTCGACATAATAAACTTGGTGTGCCTGTAAAGCAAGAATATATAGCTCATTATCTTTGAACTGACCGGTGTAAATTGGCAGGGAGAAAAATTAACTGATGTGATGCCTAAGTCGTCGGTTGTGAGTCCCATGGAAGTTGTCTTATTTGCCCACAAACACTGGAAAAGCATCACGCGAAAATGGCCTTGGTAATTTATTTCGACGACATCACGAAGCTTTTCATAATACGGGACATCTCCGAACTGCATGTTGCCATCATTGCTACTCAAATAACTCCTTGTCCCAAAGGTGTCATAAACACCCAAGTTTTCGGCTAGCAATCCTTGATCTCATGAAATCGTACAAAACTTGAAACTATTGACGTTATATGCCATAAACCTAGTTTTATGGTAAGAAGGCCGATTGGAAGAGCTTTGAAATCAAGTGAGTACGTGTTGTGGTCATTTAATATTCTCCATGCAAACCATCCCGGGAATTCTCCGTGGACCTTTCTGTCAATTTTGAATGATGTTTGTGTACGGATCCCGAGTTAACACTTCACATGACTTATGAATTCCTTACAAATGATCATGATATGACGATAATGAAATGTGAATATGAAATTTAAGGAAATATATAGCATAACATATGAGTGTACAAAGCTTATTGAAGGAAGGGTTCAACTTTAGTGCAATTAATTAAGACATGTCTATGTACTTGCAACTTCTCAGTTGCCGCCAGTTTAAATCTCTCATTTCCTCCAACTGGTTTATCAACATGAGGGATTAATAACTTTCTTGTTGATGGCTCAGGTTCGGGTTCAGGACAATCGTCTACACGAGGCGGTTTGTTGAAAGACGTCTCAATGTCATCGAAGTACCTTGAATAGAAATAAATGATCCCATCGCCTATATAGCCTTCAGTTATACAACCTTTTGGCCATGCCTTTTTTCATGACGTAAGATTTTAATTTCCCAAGAAACCTATAAAATTCTAAGAAGGAAAAATGTTCATAAATACTAAAATGTACGACTAGAAAATTTAAAGAGTAAAGCTGATGCGCATATGTAAAATGAGTACCTCTCAATCAGATACATCTATCAATATTGCACTGGGCGAGCTAGCTTTGTTTGATGAACAAGGTGTATTGTAAGGTAAACCATCACCGTGAAAAAAGATGGGGGGAAGATCATCTCTAAAATAACTAGCGTGAGAATGATTTTCTGTCGCAGCTGATTGAGCTTCTCGACAATCAAAACCTTGGAACACAACTTTTGAAAGAAATAACATAGCTCCACCATAACAATTCACACATCAAGAGGTAGCGTATGTTTGATTCCCAGTGGAAGTAACTGTTGCATAACAACATGTGAGTCATGACTCTCTAGCCCAACAACATTTTGAGTCTACATGTCAATACACTTGTTCAATTTGAAACCTGATTTTGTTGTTAGTATTGTATTATATTATAGGTTACAATGAATTCTGGGTAAACAACTTCTCTATTCTCGCTATTTTCAATTTAGACTTCAGAATGTAATTGTCAAGGAAAATCCAGATTTTGTCAACTGGAAAGGGGGTAAACGACACAAATAGTTAACATGAATGAAGTCATTTTATGGTGGTTATGTTCATTTTATTTGGTCATGTTTCACTTATGTTACAATAACTAAGCACTAATACTAATTTATGGAAAGTGCCATACTCTAACAACTGAATGATTGTGCTTTAACTTCTTTATGTTAATTACATATTATTAGTACATTCTGGTTTTATTTATTCAAAATGATAAGGAAACCATACCGAGAGATCAGCCATACTTCATGATTTGAGATATGGTCTAGATGGGTGGTGATATTGATGGTGATAACACAAACAACAGAAATAAAGACATGATTAGAATTAGTTGATTGAGGCAACAAAGTGCTAATGATTTGGATCTAATCTGGGGGCTCTAATTTCTGTTTGTGCTGTAACAGAACTCCTAGGATAAAATATGATCTGAAGCCATAGGTTCGAGTGTTCAAATGGTAGTGATTAGTGTAACCATCTCATGTGTAAAGTTAAATTGAGCTTATTAGCCTGTTCTAGGTTGTTTTATTAATCTCTACTTCAGAGTTAAATATGTTGCTTTGCTTGTGGCTTCAACTTTTTTTTTGAAACCTGATTTTGTTGTTAGTATTGTATTATATTATAGGTTACAATTATTATACTTGATGTAGTTACTAATTAGTATAGTTGACGTAAACTTTTGATTATTCTTTAGGCTATTTTGCTAGTTTAAGCTATTGATTTTGGGTATGGCTTGACCTAATTATGATGAAATGTTGATTATAATTGCTATACTTGATTTATTATTAATGTGCATATTTTTGCAATTGATTTTAACTTTTCATTCAAGCATTCTATTCAAGCATATCAAAAGAGCCATAGAATCATTAGTGAGAAAAAGAAGAGAAGAAAAATAGGAAGAAATAAAGGAAGAAGCACCTAGCTTCCAACAACACTCATAGGTAATTATGCTACCTTAAATCCATTTGTAGGCTTGGTTTTATTATTAGAAGCTTGTTATGGTTTCTAAATACCTCTTGGATATTTGTTGTCAAGAGGGAAAAGAGAAGAGAACAAAGGTCCAAGAAGAGAAATTTTAAGAAACCAAGCTTGGGATTTAGGTAAGTGGTGGATTTCATTGTTGTTATTGTTGATGACGTTGCTTGTGTTGTTTTTTATCTTTGTAATTTTTGGGAAGCTTAGAAAACAGAGGGAGATGCTTTCCAATTTCATAGAAAGTATGGAAGCATGATTTAATATCAAAACATGATTAAAGGTGATTGAAGGTTGAAATAAAGTAGCTAATGAATAATCAATTTCTCCTTCCTTGTGAAAGTCCACTGTCAGAACAGGGCATGAAGAAGGGATTGGAGTTTCATGACTTTGATTCTTCCAATGAGTTTAAAAGGAAAACTTGAGTAGGGTACAAGTGAGAAAACAAGTTTGGAAGCATTAGACATCAAAGTGAACATTTTGCCTCTTTATAAACTAAATTTCAGTTTTGGCCTATATGAAGGGAAAAGAAGTTGATTTTGCTTAATTTGAGCTTAAAAAGGGAATCTACATGAACATTATATGGGAAGAAGCATGTTAGATTAATTTTTTAAGTCTATGAAATTAAAATTGTAAAGTTGACATTTAATTGGCAAGTAAGAGTAGTTTTAAGATGTCAATGATATCAAGGGTCCTAATGAACTAACAATGGATGTGTGATATTTAATTAGGGCGGTTTGGACAATGTGAAAGTTGAACTATAAGCTTGAACAATAAAGCTTCAAGTACATAGGAATTCAAAGCAGGAGAAAAAAGTTAAAGTTTCAAGGTAGCAACTTTACCTTGTTGTATTCAAATTGCGTCTATGTTTTGTTATGCTTCTTAGCTTGCCATGAGTTGAATGACTATTTTATCTTGAACATGTTGAATGTTTTCTTGAATTTTTTCATGGCCATGATTGACAATTGCATGTTTTATATGCATGTTATTAATTGCATGAAAGTTTTGGTAATGCTATTTGTTGATTTTTAATGGTAAAGCATAACTTGCTTACTTGAATGCTAATTGTTTGCTATTGGGGTTATTTGAATCTCACCCCCAATAACTTACCATGCTAGCTTATGAACCTCAAAAAGTGTAGAATCAAAATGAACATTATAAATGTGTTTTCTGTAAATGAACATTATTGGGTCCTCCTTTTTCTATTGTCTCAATGAAGATGGAAGAAGGCTTGCTCGTGACCCTTGAGAACTCACAAGAACAAATCTGTCACTCACTCGCGCTCTCTCTTTGAACTATTTTGAGTAGACATAAGCAGGTCTATTAGCATTATGTGTGCCTTCTATGCTCGCTGGAACCCGCATTCAACCAAGTATTTTAAATTTTTGTCAAATTTTCTTCTACGAGTTAATCACATTGTGTGAGTCCTCACTCTTGAGAAAATTTAATCTCGTAAGTTCTACCTTCTTGGTCAAAGGTTTGAAGCAAACTATTGCACTCTCAAATCAGGTCAATTGCTTTCATTTTATTCACACACACTTCTAACTGAGTGAGAACAACATTTGTCTTATGGCTTCATGGTTTACCATTATGGATTTAAGTGTTTTTAATCTAGTCGTTGAGATTTTTCTGTTGTCTTTCCTGTATTATTAGCTATCTGAAATACATGAACTTGATTAAAACAGTGATGGCTTCATGGTTTATCATTATGGATTTAAGTGTTTTTAATCTAGTCGTTGAGATTTTTCTGTTATCTTTCTTGTATTATTAGCCATCTAGAAATACATGAACTTGATTAAAACAATGATGGCTTCATGGTTTACCATTACCATTGAAGTATATGTTAGTACGAATAATTATAGTGTTCTCTTTGTTGATGAAAGTGTCATTTGGATTTAATAGGCGATATTGTTGGAAATGTCGGTGGTAATAAAATGGTTCATAGTTGGATGAATGCTTTGAGAACTAGTGAACAATATGAGAATGGAGTGGAAGAGTTTATTGAATTTTCTAGGAGGAATGTGGCTACAAAAGATGAGATGTATTTTTGTCCATGTGTAAATTGTTTAAATGAGAGACGACGAGATATTTTCGATACAAGGGATCACCCGCTTTGTGATGAATAAACCTTCGATACACAACGTGGATATGGCATGGTGAGGATGTAAGAACTGCTGCGTCCCACGAAAATGAAGTTGAGGTAGATGATGATGGAATGGAGAGAATGATTCATGATGTTGAGGTCGAATCATTTGCACAATCGCGTGAATATGATAACATGCAGAGTGATGCAGAGACACCTTTGTTCCCTGGGTGTACTAGGTATACACGGTTAACAAGGACCTTATGTTTGGTCAACTTAAAGGCAACTTGTGGGTGGACCGATAGTAGTTTCACAATGCTGCTTGATTTGTTGTGTGATATGTTTCCAGACGATAATGTACTTCCAAATCGTATGTATGAGGCAAACAAAATCTTGTCTGCGATGGGTATGGAGTATAAAAAGATACACTCTTGCCCTAATGACTGCATATTGTACATAAATGAGTATGAAGGCCTTAGTAAGTGTCCGAAGTGTAATACTTCACGATACAAAGTGAAAAAAGATGGTGGTTCTGGAGATGGGAAAAGAAAAAGGCAACCTTTAAAGGCTTTGTGGTATCTTCCAATAATACCACAGTTTAAGCATTTGTTTACTAGTGCATTAATGGCGAAGAAGTTGAGATGACACTCTGATGAGAGAATATCGAATGGAAAATATATGCGGCACCTGGCTGACTCTCCACAATGGAAGAAAATAGATGAAATGTTCCCTCAATTTGGCACTGAGCCAATAAAGCTTCGGCTGGGGCTTTGTACAGATGGCTTCAACCCGTATGGAACTCTTAGTAGCACCCATAGTGCAGGGCCGGTTCTCATTGTAGTATGCAACTTACCTCCTTGGCTATGTATGAAACGCAAGTATGTGATGCTTTTAATGATGATTTCTGGACCAAAACAGCCAGGAAACAATATTGATGTGTACTTGGCGCCTCGGTTGAGGATTTGAAGAAGTTGTGGGATGAAGGTGTAGATGTGTTTGATGCATACAAGAAGGAGTCCTTCAATCTGCATGCAATGATTTTTACCACGATAAACGATTTTCCTGCATACGAAAATTTGTCAGGGTAAGTGTGAAGGGGCATAAAGCATGTCCGATATGTGAAGAAAACACAAACTTCCATCAACTAAAGCACGAGAAAAAATGGTCTACCTCGGTCACAGGAGGTTTCTTCATCGGTTCCACCCATATCGTAGGTTAAGAAAGTGTTTTAACGATTTACCGGAGCATAGAACTGCTCCAAGGCATTAACCGGAGAGGAAGTTTATGGTCAGGTGGAACATATCAATGTCATCTTGGGTAAGCAGCAAAGGATTGCAGGTGAGAAGAACATATGGAAGAAGAGATCAATTTTCTTTGATCTCCCATATTGGCGTAGTCTTGATGTAAGACACAGTCTTGATATGATGCATGTGGAGAAAAATGTTTGTGATAGCCTTGTCAGTACGCTTTTGCACATACCAGGGAAGACTAAGGATAGAATTAGTACGAGATTGGATCTGGTTGAAATGAGAATAAGAGAACGGTTACATCCACAAATAAAAGATGGTAAGAAGGCATACATGGGGCCAGCAGAGTACACACTATCAAAAGCGGGAAAAAAAGTTTGTGTGGGTGTTTATATGACACTAAGGTTCCACAAGGGTATTCTTCTAATGTGAGCAGGTGTGTGTCAACGAACGATTTGAAGTTAATGGGAATGAAGTCCCATAATTATCATGTGTTGATGCAACAACTATTACCAGTAGCTATTAGAGGCATTATGAAAGATGAAGTGCGAACCACTATAACAAAACTGTGTATTTTTTTTTACATACTATTTGTAACAAAGCCATTGTCATTGAAAAGTTGGATGAATTGGAAAATGATAGTTATATTATTTTGTCCCAACTAGAGATGCATTTTCCTCCCGCATTTTTTTGATATAATGGTGAATTTGATAGTGCATTTGGTAAGGGAGGTAAGGCTCTGCGGTCCAATTTACCTAAGGTGGATGTACCCTTTCGAGCGATATATGAAGATCTTAAAAGGGTATTCTAAAAATCCTTATCGACCGGAAGTCTCAATTGTTGAAAGATATGTAGTTGAGGAGGCTATGGACTTCTGCAAAGATTATCTATCAGGGGCCACGGTACAATCATAGCACGACAAGAGGATAAGCAAGGGAACTAGAGGACTCAAAATGAAGAATATGCCTCATGAAGAGTTGTTGCAGGTACACTTATATATCTTGAATAATATGGAATTAGTGCGACCATACATAGATGAACATAGGCAAAGTTTGAAGAATATGAATCCAAGGAAGAATGACATGTAGATAGCGAATGAGCAAAACAAGACATTCATAAAGTTGTTTGAGGAGAAGGTGTCGCACGAGACCGGGTGTTTCGATACAATCGAGTGGTTAGCTTGGGGGCCTTCTCATCAAGTCATCACTTGGAGTGGTTATGAGATAAACGAGTATTCTTTCTACACCAAAGACCAAGATGACAGAAGTTCTATGCAAAATAGTGGGGTGATGGTTGAAGCTAAATCCATGTACTTTTCGAGTTCGAAAGACAAAAACCCCGTATTTGCATCAATGGTCTATTATGGCGTTATTGAAGAAATATGGGAGATGTCTTACAATAAGTTCAAAGTTGCTTTATTGAAATGTCAGTGGGTTAGCAATAATTCTGTTATAGTAGATCCATAATTTGGATTTGTCTCAGTTGATCTTCATAGAGTTGGTCATAGAGATGAGCCATTCATTCTAGCAAGCCGGGCGAAACAAGTGTTTTATGTCACAGACCCTGCAAATAAATCCATGTCCATTGTAATCCAAAGTAGAAAACAAAAGTATGGTGAAGAATCCTTACACCTTGATGATACATCACCTTTCACAACAAATCCACCTACAACAACTGAAGTAGAATTGGTAGATGATGAAGAATATGCTGTAAGAAATGATCATTGTGAAGGAATATGGGAAACCATGTAAAGTAAGACCTTACATTATGAAATAGTACTATGTGATTTTTGTTTCATTTTACCTGTTTGTTTATTTTATTCATTTAATTACAACTTAATAACCTATCTTAGATTTATTTGTCTTAACAGGAATATGGACTACTCTGATGGGTCACATAGTGATGAACCCGAACCCGTTGTGAAAAGGGTTAGAGGTAGCACAAAGATGGGAGCTTTGGTTGCACGTCATCAACAACAATGGGAGAGGCTGCATGTGGACTTCAATGCTAATAAGAATCCAATTGGTGATGAGGAAGACAAATTCATTAGCTATATTGGATATTTACCTCGAACCAAAGTTCACATTGTGTACTCGGACTGGAGATCGGTGTCACAGAAAACGAAGGACTTGATTTGGCAACAACTGTTGGTATATAACTTTCAATATATCTGCATTTGTATCTTTAGTCATATTGCTTGAAATGTAATTATCTTATTATTTACCTTGCAGAAAACGTACGATGTCCTGGACAATAAGGCCATGAAGAAACACTTAATGGGGGCGGTTCGTCTTTGCTAGAAAGATTTCAAGAACAAGATCTCCCGAAAGTTTGTTCGTGAGGCAAGGAGGAACGAGGATCCATGTGTTAAATATACATACATTTCTCCAGAGGACTAGAGGTCGTTTGTGGCATCACGGCAAGAGCCACAATTTATTGTAAAATTTCTTTCAAATCTTAACTTATATTTTATTTCAATATACTTGACATCATTGACTTAGTTTCCTTTGTTTTTGTTTCATAGGAAGTAAGTGAAGCAAATAAAGTGAAGCAAGCATCAAATAAGTACTAGCATTACATGTCTCAATTTGGTTATAAAAAGCTTGAACGAAGGATGATGGCAGAAGAGTTGGAGAAAAGGAAGGAAGCTTCCAAATTAGATCCTAGCATAATTGTTCAGGCCCCAGATCCTCCTCCACCTTACCAAAAATGGAAAGCTGCGAGGCTTAAGGGTGATAAATACATCAATCTAGTTGTTGCTGAGGTTGCTGCAAAGATTGTAAGTAGTTAAAAAAATTTCAAATTGTTTCATACTACTAGTTTTTTATTTTCATTGGATTAAAATTGTATGATACAGGATTCACTTCAAGAGCAGAGCAGCCAAGGTTCATTCACACCGAGTCACCGGATGGACATTCTATCAATAGCGATTGGGAAACCAGATAACCCTGGTTGTCTTCAAGGGGAGCCAAGAGGAGTTGGCGTCGAAAAATATTTTGGACGCAAATCACATTGTTGTTCAAATACTGAACCTAGTCCGGAGCTTATAGCCAAACTTCGAGCGGAACTCCTTGGAGATATCATGAAACGGGTGCGTGGTGAAGTGGCAACTATGATATCGTCGAAGGAACGCACAACCCAGGGTTCCCCGCCCATCCCAAGCACGAAAGACAGTTATAACCCTCCGGAGGTACTACAATGTGAACCTTCTCTCCATCCACAGGGTGGCGAACCTTGCAAGCTATATGTGGATGTCCCACAACTTCGCCAAGTTGTAGATGCCCTTGTTCACTCACAATTCACCACCCACCATAATAAACAAATTCCAAAAAATCAACGTAGGGTGGATGTGACGAGTATTCGAGAGGGGAAGGAGAAATAACCATCCCGATCCTTGATGACGAGGTTCCCAATGGTAATTACTTTGGCCGAAGAGACTTATTGACTCGCAAGTCGGCACCTCCAATGGTAATTACTTGAATTTTAGACTATTGTATCATTATTGATGTGCTTATATGTTTGAGATAAAACATTTTGTGTATGACATCATTTTGTTGTGACTTTGGGATTTTTGTTGTCAAACCTGAAATTGTGTAAATTGTTGTATATTTACATAAACTTGACTTATACAGCTGATTGCTACATTGTCTTGTCAACCTACTCATAATCTGTATTTTATGTTTTACTAGGATGATGAACACCATGCGACATAGTTTCCTTTCTTGGCACGATTGTAACAGGTGTACAATGACATTAAAGAAGTCAGCATGCAGATGCTTGCGGAATTCTTGGCTCAATAGTGCCATCATATCCTTTTACAATTGACAATATAGATCTATTGCAGTTTATTCATTTAGAGGAGCTAGATGTATGCTGGCTTAAACTTGGAGTCCTGTAAGTAAATCTTTCGCCTTTCAATTAATCATGTGATTTTTTCGTTTTATATATTCAACAATTCATTTATCTTTTAAATTCCATCATAGTTTCTTCTACAACTAATGCGTACAAATCGGAAGAAATGACTCATATGGATTTTTATGTCCATCAAACACATCAAGGAGCCATAGTACCTTGGAATTAAGGACATTTTATGTGGGTTCTACAATGGCAGAGTCGAAATTGCCTTATTATATAGCACCAGTTCATGAAGGGTATGTATTTTAGTTTTGTCTATTTAAAATGTTTAAGAATAAATTGCCTTCTTATCTTAACTTCATCTTATTCATTATGTGTTGTTTTAGTTATCATTATACTTTGTGTGTTGTTTGTCCACCCATTAACACCGTCTATTGGTTTGATTCCATGGGTGGGAGGCCGCACAAAGAAATAAAAACCATGTTCAGCAAGTATGTAAATTTTTTGCACAATCATTGATATTCTTGAATTAAATGAATTGTTATAATGTCTGCTCATTTTCATTTTAATGATAGTGCACAGAAGGCATATAAATTGATTTCTGGGAATAAAGCGGTCCATGTAGAGAACCAGCGTGGGTTTATCCGAATGTAAGTAGTTTGTTTCCATTCAAGTTATTTCATTGACAGTGGAATTCGATATGCCTATATTCATTAAAAAGGAATTCAAGTAATCGTTTGCTTTTGATTTATAGTGCCCTCGACAACTAGGGGGTTGGGAGTGCAGATACTACGTTATGCTCTACATGTACTCCATCATTCAGAGTGGATGTACTTCAGATTTTGAGGAGGTACTTTCTCCTTAATTCTCAAATGATAATATTTTTTGAAGTTGTACTTTAGTTGTGTAATTAATTCATTCACTTGATTGATTTAACTTATACCTTGTTTTCTAATTTACAGATTTTTGGTACTAAGGATTCCTACTCAAAGGAAGAAATCGATTTGGTTCGAAACTTGTTCAACAAATAGATGAATGGACATCTTTTGGAACACATAGATGAATGAAGTTAGTCCTTATATTGCTTGATTAGCGAGGTAGCTAGACAACATTTTGACACTTTGTGGTGATTATTGTACATAGAAGTAGTAGTAGTTACCACTTGATTTAGTTAGAGCTAATTGGTTAAGATGATTTGAAGTTAGCCAAGTTTGTTGTTACTACTTTGCTAGTTACTACTTGGCTACCTCTATGTCCAACTCATCATGAACTATGTATATTGGGATATTTGTTATATAAATGTGCATGTCTTCTGTTTCTGTACGTATAAGGTTAGCTGAGCTAACCTTTTAGAACATAGCTCACATTCTGGTGATTGTTTCCTGCTGATATGTAAGAATGTTTTTTTGTAAGAAATTGTGGGATAGTGAATATACAAAGCAATTATTATTATTTTTTTAAAAAAGAACACTTAAGAAGTCTAATTTTCTTAATTAGATGCCTTAAGTCATCACCTAAGGAGCCTAATTAAATTAATTAGACTCCTTAAGTGACTTAAGGCGTCTAACTTTTTAAATTAGACTCCTTAAGTGACTTCTAAATGGGTAATTGTCGTTACTTAAGGAGTCTAAGTCTTATAATTAGACTTGTTAAGTCATGACTTAAGGAGTCTAATTATGAAAATTAGACTCCGTAAGTCATGATTTAAGGAGTCTAATTATATTTATTAGACTCCTTAAGTGAAGGCTGGGACGCAATTTTGCCATACTTAAAGCGTCCTATTCTAATAGTTAGACGCCTTAAGTTATACTTTAAGGCGTCTAATAAGTAAATAGGACGCCTTAAGTTTTCCCTACGGCGCCTCCCAGATATGCGTCTCACAGAAAAAGGACGTTAAATGTACAAAAAATAGGACGTTGTATCTTTGTTTTGTAGTAGTGACGCCTAAAATGTGACTTTAGGTGTCCCAATTCATATTTAAGATGCCAAAAAATTCCCCTTGCATCAAAAATTTCACAAAATGCATCAAATAATTAATTTTAGGGGTCCTGAATGATTTTTGGGACCGTGAATTTATTTTAGGAGTCCCAAAAATTATTTTAGGATACCAAAGTGTTAAAGTTCAAGCAAATAATTACAAGAATGGCACCGCCTTCAGTTTTTACTTCCCTTTTTATAAGAAGAATATCCTTTGGGGAAGTAATATCCCCTTTTTGTAGTAGTGACCACTCTCAACTTGGTCCCGAGGCCGCATGGCGACATTCCTAATAACATCTTCATAGATCGCCCGAGCCGTCTCCTCAACTATCACTTGAAGCATTCGCTCCGTCGGCCTTCTCACGACGGAGGTACTTGCTTGAGAGGTTCTGGCCTTAGAAGTGGCGCTCCTGCCATAGACCATGCTAGGCCTAGCGCCTAGCCCAAAACCCCTACGGCGTCCGAGTGCTCAATTTGGCTCGGACTAGCTTTCAAGGGGCGGTGGGATCCACAAACCCTTGTGACTCGGGCTCTAGGATTGGCACGGCTCATCCGGGCTGTACAATCCACCCCCGGTGCACACATTTTATAAGAAATTAATAAAACAATTGCATTTTGTAAACTAATTACATAAATTATATATATTTTACATATATCACTTACAATGGCTTCCTCGCTGGCCGAGATGTTGGCATCCCATCTTGGTGTTTGTAGGTGTATATGTATAACTCCTTATAGTCCATCTCGGTGATTCTCCTCGAGTCTTCATCACCTATAAGAATTTTAAAAATATCTACTTAGTTGTATTTAAAAAACAATTAATAATTTAACTTTTAAAAAATACCAGCTCACCGTAGGTAACAGTAAAAGTATTGGATCTGGCCGTCTAGTAGATCCTTTGCTGCTCCTAGATCCTAGTGTTCCTCTAAGAAAGAGCCTATATAAGAGAGGGAAAGTTAAAATATGTTTCAATAACAATTATAAAATTTCTAACTATTAAAAATTGTAGAATTAAGTTGAAATGTACCGGCCCTCGGACTCCTCTGTATTGCACAAAAGCCTGACCCAATCATTCGAAGGGACACCGTCTGGGGGGCTAGCGATCAACTGGTCCAGAGGAATCGTCCCATCCTTATCCATCTTGTGGTAGAGACGACTCATCTGATTCTTCTAGTCGTCCCCTATCTTCATCATTGCGCACCTCTTCTTGGATATTATTATAGCCAAATCGGCTTCCATGTCAATGTTTTTGGTTGTTCAACGTAACTTAGATTAACAGAGATGATATATTTGCTTTAGTTTTGAAAGTTCATGTGTATTTTTGCACCTAAGAAAAACATTTGGTATTGGGCGCTCCTCAAGGTAAAACACATGTGTATTTTTGCACCTTCACCCTTTTTGTATGTTTTTTAATAACACTCAATATCTCAAATTAATTCGTTTTTAGTGCATCCAACAACATGGAGCATTTTTTGTAGCACTCATTAACCGGTAAAAAATAATCTATAGTGTTGGATGTACTAAAAAATTATGAATATTGGGTTAAAATAAAAATATATTTAAGGATATTGGGTACTAATGGAAAAATATTTGAGAATCTTGGGTGGTACTAGAAAAATATTTCTGGATATTAGATATACTAGAAATTAATTAATTTAAGATAAAATATTTATGGATACTGAATATACTAGAAATTAATTAATTTGAGATATCATGTGTCAAAAATATATTAAGATCTTGTATATAATTTAATCTAAATAAATGACAATGCATTAAAAAAAATGGATTGCTAACCGAAAAAGGCGAAAACGCTGCGGTTTTGGGGATGAGCATGCCTTGTGTTACTCATAGATCTAGGGCATGTGAACATAGTAGGATAGAGGTTTTTTTTTCCAAAACAAAAAATAAATAAATAAAATGAAATAAAATCTGAATATAGGAGGAAATGAATGGGTTTAGTAAGAGACAATTTAGTATTTTTATATTTATATTTTGTTATTTGGTTATTCAAAATAATTATAATTTTGAAGATACGTTTCAATAAATATAACTTACTCTGGGTATTTTCCTCTTATTTTTCCTCTATTTTAAAATTTACACAATAATAAATAATAGAAAAATACTTATATGTCAAGTTTCTTTTATATCTATTTCATCAAGTTCTCTGATCACATATGATCATGTGTTATATTTTTAAATTATTATCATTTAATTATAATTTTTAATAAATTTAGTATTAGAGGTTTAATATTTAATAAAGACGACTTATATGAATTCATTCATATTAATATCCATGTTTATATGGGAGACTCAAATGAAATGAGTGAGCCATTATATTTCCTTGGGGATCCTTTCAATGGCTGCATCTTCTTTCGCAGAGGCTAATTAAGAAAAGGACTCACGTACGAAAGCTGCCAATGGGCATTGTATTGCACTATGCATAATGTTTGTGTCTGTTTTTTATGCAAGGGTTGTCCTTTAATTATTGATTAACGTGCAATTTTATCTAAAAGTAATAACTTATAAAGTTGGATATCCAGAACTTTTTCAAAGAGTAATTTTTCTCTAAAAATGTGTTAAAAAAAAGAGCATATTCACCCTAACTATTAAAAAATAAATATAACCATTTAACTTTTAAAAAATTGATTTAACCGTTAACATTTCTAACGATAAGGGAAAAAATTGTTATATTTTTATTATTATCAGGATAAAACTACTCCTCAAAAACTTTTAAATACCTAATCCTCTTGAGTGGTTATTTTCATAGAAAAATTGAACATTAACCCTTAGTTTTAAACATATTATCTTACTTTACTTCAACTCCTTCAAATTTTTTTTTAGGCAACTTCTTCAAATCTTTCTTTGGTTTGGAAGTTCTTCAAAAAAAAAAAAAAAAACAGAGCATATTCACCCTAACTGATGATAGAGTAATAAATTTTCTCATAAACATGATAACTTCATTAATTTGCCTATTTTTTTAACAATTCAAATAATTAAATTTTATATATCACAAAAAATAGAAAAAATAGAGATCAATAATTATCTATATAAAATTTTTTTATTCCGTTGTTAAAAAAATTAAGGCTTTGCTATCTTGGAAATTATATAATACATGTAAAGTTTTGGGAGAATTCCAATAAAATACCATATGAATTTGCAAAACCCCCAGAAGCCCGCCGAATTTGTAAAAAAACTAAGAGGTGATAGATACTTTTCAGGGTTATGCAAATTCATGGAAAATGACCCTAATGCCCTTCCTTCCTCTCTTCCTCTTCCCCCTTCTCTCTCTCGAACGAGAACCACTCGTCGCGCCGCACGTTCGTTCACCATTGTCTACCTCCCACCGTCAACGCCAACGCCGCACCCTCCACCTTGGACGCCGCACCCGCCCGCCGGCACCGGTGAAAAAGAAAACAAAAAACTGAAACACGAAACACGCGAGAAAACGAGAAACAGTAAAAAAAAAAATTATCGGTCGATCCAGAAGAAATTGGAAGAAGACGTGAAGGAAGGAAGGAAGGAAGGAAAAAGGAAAGGAAGGAAGGAAGGAAGGAAGCAGGAAGAAGGAAGAAGGAAGAAGAGAAAGGAAAAAAAAAAAGAGAGAATGCCCAAGGCATTTTTGCACGAATGATGTGTTATTATCATTCAAGCCGGAAAAATAAGTTGTAAATGGCGATGGTTTTTTTGTAAATGGCGATGGTTTTTTTGTAAATGGTGATGGTTTTTTTGTAAATGGCGATGGTTGTTTATGTTTTGTAATTGATGCAAGAATGGAAAAGGCAAGAACTCAGTTGTAAATGGCGATGATTTTTTTGTAAATGGCGATGGTTGTTTTGTAAATGGCGATGGTTTTTTTGTAAATGGCGATGGTTGTTTATGTTTTGTAATTGAGGCAATAATGGAAAAGGCAAGAACTCAGTTGTAAATGGCGATGGTTTTTTTGTAAATGCCGATGGTTGTTTTGTAATTGGCGATGAAGTTTATGTTTTGTAATTATGGAAAAGTCCAGTTGTAAATGGCGATGGTTGTTACAAAAAAACCATCACCATTTACAAGTAAACCATCGCTATTTACAAAACAACCATCGCCATTTACAACTGAGTTCTTGCCTTTTCCGTTCTTGCCTCAATTACAAAACATAAACAACCATCGCCATTTACAAAACAACCATCGCCATTTACAACTTATTTTTCTTGCCGAATGATAACAACATATCATTCGGCCAAGCATGCCGGAGCATTCTCGAGAATGCCGAGAATGCCGAGAATGCCTTGAGGCATTCTCTCTCTTTTTTTTTCTTTCTCTTCTTCCTTCTTCCTGCTTCCTGCTTCCTTCCTTTCCTTCTTCCTTCCTTCCTTCTTCTTCCAATTTCTTCCGGATCGACCGATAAAAAAAAAAATTTATTGTTTCTCGTTTTCTCGCGTGTTTCGTGTTTCAGTTTTTTGTTTTCTTTTTCATCGGTGCCGGCGGGCGAGTGTGGCATCCAAGGTGGAGGGTGCGGCGTTGGCGTCGACGGCGAAGGTAGACGGCGGCGAACGAACGTGCGGCGGCGAGTGGTTCTGGTTTAGAGAGAGAGAGGAAAGGGGAAGAGGAAGAGAGGAAGGAAGGGCATTAGGGTCATTTTCCATGAATTTGCATAACCCTGAAAAGTCTTTGTCACCTCTTAGTCTTTTTATAAATTCGGCAGGCTTCTGGGGATTTTACAAATTCATATGGTATTTTATTGGAATTCTCCCTAAAGTTTTTCATTTATTTTTATGAATATCATATTTTTTGAATCACGGCATATACATAATATTTGTTAGCAAGCTTTTACAATAGATTGTGTTACACCCCTACCGGCCTCGCCCTTTCGGGTGGCGGGTTAGAGGGATTCCTTTACCTAGTTACCTTTCCTTTGTTATTTAACTTATATCAGAGTGAGCGCAACAGAGCATTTAACCGGTTTGAACTATCTACTATACTGGTAAAAGTAAGATAAACGAGAAGATAAAAGTCCCTGAAGGGTTAAGGTACTGAGTTATCGAATACATACCGATACAAAATATACCGTCATCTCAAATATAGGTACAAATATAATAGGGCATTTCCCCATTCTTCAGTCTGTATCGATAAGCACTTATCATTCTGAAAATGGGTCCTTCACATCGGGCCTGTCTCCCTGTGACTACAGAAGAGTCTGGGGTCCAATCGTGGCCCCCAGAGTAACCGTCAATACTCAAATAACAAATGTGTAAGGAGTATGTAAGGTACCATGCCAGGAAAAATATAAGAACATGCCAATACATACCACATATGCATCCAGATCATACCACAGTATAACATACACCACAGTCCATAGAACCCATACAGCTGCCTCACCAAGGCAAGCCTCGGTCTCACAGGACTCTCAACCCGTAAAGCTGCCCTCACTAGGCCAGCCCCGGACTGAAACTCAACCCGCACAGCCGCCAATTAAGGCCGACCTTGGACTAAAACGTCCTCAACGCTAGGAAACACACAACACTGTATGCATATTTGGCACAACATATACAAAGCAACAATACACATAGCAAACACAGACATGTTGACAAAACACACAAAGATATCTGAGTGAAACGGTTACTACCTGGTGTGGTAAATATTGTCCTTAATATTTTATTGGGCCCGTTGACTTCCCAAGGGTTCCTTTGACCTAAAAATCATTAAAATACACTTATTCAGTATTTACAAAATTGCCATCACGTTTTTCTTTCCAAAACCGAGCCCAACACCAAATTTTCCAGAAATCCAGTGATTCTGGCTCAACTTGTGAGATTTTTAATAAATTCCACAAAAATCATTTTTACATGAGACCAGCGCCATCTGAACCATTGAAATGTCTATTGTTCATGAACAATATTCTCAGACCCTAAAGTACTTTTACTTTGACGTGCTTCTCACCTTTCACACCTGGGTCAGATTTCGCCCTGTTGCAGACAGAGCTAACTTCGAAAATATGTATCTCTCAATTGGTACATCAAAAATATATCGAATTACCTATCAAAATGATGCCCCAGATGTCTAATTTTCACCTGTAAAATCTCAGCCCAAAAAACCATCTCTACTGTTCTAAAAACATTTTTGAAGGTTTTCTGCCCAGAATCCAGAACACTGACAGCAAGCTCCTTCTTTGAGTTTTTGGGGTTTTTGAGTTAGAAAACTTAAACCATAGCTTAACCCCACACAAAATCACGTTTTAAACACTTTGGGACCATCAAAAATTCCAAAATCAGACCCCAAAACCAAGCCCCATCCAGAAGCACGAAAATCCTAACTTTGAACTTGAAAGAGTTGAGTTTTCGGTGTTTACCTGAAATCGGAAGTTGAGTTAATGATCTTAGGTGCTTGGAGCTTGAGCTTGGCTATGGAGGTTGGCTGAATACTCTCTCTTTTCTCTGTAAATTTTGTGCTCCCCATGGTCAAGGAGAGAGAGAATATGTATATTTAATAATAGCCAAAGCAACCATCTAGTTCCAATGTAACCGGAGTAATTTCCTATTCGGTTGGCAACCAATTGGCTTAGTTTCATCTTTATCCCATGTGACTGATTCTCAAAGCTTCTAGGAGCACAAATGGCGTGTTTTTCTGCCCATAAATCAGATTTCATCTCTTAATTTTTGACAAAATTTATCACATGTGCTTCTAGATAACCTTTGGGGTCCACATGCTTGACTCTTGTTCAAACCAACTTTTCTTTATCAATTTGGGAAGATCTCATGCGCATGGAGGTGCCCCAAAATCTGATTCCCAATAATTAATTCCATTTTCCCACTTTATCGGTCAAATTCGGGGTCTACCGGTCCCCATCGGGTCCAAAAATGCGTCTTTTCGTATTTTTCTCTGACTTTGCCAGATATTCTCCTCTGCTTGGGCATATTCATGTGGCACCTCCCCTCTTTCCAAGGTGGCCCCACATTTGTCTCATTCCGTCCAAAATTATCCCCTAACTGGTCCCTATCGGTCCCCTTTTCTATCGGTTTATCGCCTGCGGGTCCCGCGTCTTGTGTTTGGACCAGAATATGGGTAAATTCATCAGTTTTTCTCCCCCTTCTCATATAGAACGAAATTTAATGTCCAGAGGTCAAGGAATTGACCATTTTGCACTTGCTTTATCATATCGGCTTTATGCCTTGCCGGTATCTTGCCCTGGGCCCGCACCCTTTTCAAACCTGGCCCCACCAAAGACTCATTTTCCTCAAACATGCAGAGGATCTTTGTCCATCCGGGAAATGTCATACTTCTGAACCAGGGCTTAGTCGTCGGCCTAACTTAGGCTTATTCTCAATTTTTCAGGGTTCAAAATTCGGGGTGTTCAGATTGAATATTTCAATTTATATGGTTTCAAATATAAAAGATTAAATATTTCAATTTATAGGGATTGAGATTTTTTTTTAAGGTTTAGATTTTAAAATTGAATAAAGAAGTTATGATGATATAATCATGGGTAACCGCATATCTCAAGAAGTTATCAATATATGAAGGTATTATAATAATAATATATTATACAATTTAGAGTAAAATACTCTAACATCTTTTGTATTTTGCATTAATTACAAGGATCTCCCTTTTATTTTGAAAACATACACTTAAGTCAAAACCGTTAATTCCATTAAGGATTTTTTTATTTTCAATTGAAATTAAATTTCTTTACTAATTTACCCTTCATCATTACTAATTCCATACTTTTGGCAAAAAATTGTTTAAGTAATTTTAGAGTTTTTTTCTTAATTTATTTTTTACTTTTGTAAATAGTTATCTATTAAATTTTTTCCATATTGAGATAAAGAATTAATTAAAGCAAGCGAGAGAAAACCTAATTAAAAATAGGGACAATTGCACCTAGGTTGAATAAGAGAAAATATGACAAAATGGTCCTTTAAAATTTCAAATTTGAGGTGAAGTCTCGTGAGACTATTTAGCAATATATTCCAAATATCAAAAGACACAAATACCCCATTGAATAAATAGAGCGAGGAAAGGATGGAATCTGTAAATGTCAGAAGACAGAATTGGCACGCAAAATGCATGGAACGGAGGGTTTGATCATGAGACAAGCTTAAAGGGGAAGGTACATAATTGATGCCAACACCTCTATGATCTTCATTATTCCATTTTATTGATCTTTTGTGTTGACCATGAGAACAGATTTGCATTATTCATCTTCTTTTTGCCCTAAAATATGAAAAAGCTATCATCTTTTTGGTTTTTGGGTATTAAAGTGATAACCTATGTTGTCCGCTTTTATATTTGCAAAATATCAAGGCGACCTAGTTAAATACAATGTATATTAAGCGGTTGTGGTTTCAATTTGTTTAGGTAGGGTTTAGTTCAAGCTTAGTTTGCTCTATTTCTGCATTGTAAGGGCTAACGAATGAAGATGAGGGTGAAAGTTTTGTGGTTACAACATCTTGTGTACGAAGGAAAAAAGGAGTTGTTAATAGGTGCAGCGATAGTTGTCAATATATGTGATGAACTTGCTAATGAAAACAATAGGTCATATTTAAATGTTTTACTTGTGGTTTAATGATGTTTTTGGGTATTTTGTGCTCTTTTTACTACTTAAAAGTGAGAATTAATCAACATGCGGCAAAAGTTGTGTGGTTGGAACTCCATATGTAGGAAATCATAATGAGTTATTAGTAGGGGTAGCGATAAAAGTTAATAAAGGAGGTAAACTTGTTAATGACAACTATATTGTGTAGGTGGACAATGGTGATGACTAGCACAATTGGGAAGTTTCTACTATGTTTCCTTCATATAGGGGAAGGTTTGTAGTTAGTGGAGAAGGTGAAATAACATATGTTGGGGAAACGGTGAGAACAAGAACCATTAAGGAAGGCACAATGTAACATCCTCCATTTCACTTTACATAATAACTAAGGGTTTGATCATTAACTTCATAATGTTTCATCATTTATCAAAATATCCAACTATAAACAAGAGTATGCAAAATGAGCCATAACGTAACAATATACAGTAATCCAATATATACAAAAAAGATGGAAGCACTACTGTCAGTAGAAGTAGCCTAAGTTTCTGAAGTCTTCCCTGATGGACCCGCACGGGAACTATCACTTGAAAAATTATGGTAACCATCAATCTAACTTATTACAAATACTAATATGTGCTTGTGAGGTGCCAAGTGGAACAATATATGTGTAACAAGGTATTAAAAACATAATTCACTAATATCCACATCACAAATTTCATATCATGAATTATGTATCCCGGTTTCCCTAACACAATTCCCAAGATGCCTCCCTACAATCCAACCGAACCGTCTTATTTCCGCTGACTAGACCCATGAGCTAAGTTACTATCCATATTACTGGCTACTCAAAAGCTCACTGGTTATGTGATAAGGACCAGCCGAAATCCTCAAAGCACATGTCCCAAACCATGGGTCTTTTCCCCTCATTGAACTAGTGGGGTGTCGCAAGCCCTCATTGAAATAATAGGGCAGTCCCTCATTGAACTAGTGGGACGACAGAGAGCCAACCATCGTGCACCAATGGAGGCTATACCACATGGTAAAACAAACTACTCCATTTCTTCACAATTCAACCCTTACCATAATTATCACAATAAATAACTCAACAGGAATTTTTTTCAAGATTTTCACATTCATTTCATGTTATTTAAATTATTCATATATATATATATATATATATGTCATAATATCTCAACTCTCAATTCTTATGCATATATATGTATATATTCACAATTTAAGACATAAGATTCCGCAAGACAATTTCTATTAAGATATTCATAACCATTTCACAAAATACTTACAAACAACATACAAATACACATAACAAGTGGAAAATGGTTACCTCTCGCCAAAGCAAATTATTATTACATTCTTTGCTAATCCAAGAGCTTAAACACATGCAAAAAATCAATCTGCTACAATTAGTTGACTAACCATTAATAACTCTACAAAACTCCTCATAATCAAAATTATCACTTAGCTTATAATTCAAAATATACAAATTTTAATAATAATATATGATTATTATAATAAAAACTGAAAAAGAATAGTTTGAGGTTTACAATTAAAAAAATGCCCATTTAGTCCACGAATTTAAAAAATGAGAGTTTAGTCCACAAATTTCAGAAATGACAGTTTAGTCCACAAATTTTAGAAATGACAGTTTAGTCCAAAACCGGTTAAAATTTCAATAATATCTGTATTAACCCAAATAAATTATTTATGCAATATTTAATTGGTAAAAATATCTTATAGGACATAAATTCTAAACTTCTAAAATATAATAAATTTTAAAATTCCTACAACAAATCTAAACCGAGGTTAAAATTAACTATTAATCATTCTCTACATATATATAGTCATCTATTGACAAAACTCTCCCAAAATTATAACCCCAACATTTTCACTAACCAACACAATATTACCCTCATCCAAAAGAGAAAAATATGTAGAATAACTTTCATGAAGGAAGTTTGTTAAAAAAAAGGTAGTTTAGTTATCAAAATAATCTTATAAGATAAATAACATATCTTAAAATGGCCTCTTCCTCCTCTTTTCCTCTCCTTCTTCCTCACACTCTTCTCTTGTCTCTCCCTCCTCACTAGCTGTGTGTGTGAGAGTGCTTGTGTGTGAGTGTGTGCTTAAATAAAGAGTTAGGGAAGTGGTGGATGGGAGTGCTTAAAACCACTCCTCAAAAGCAACAATGGGGGCAAGTCAACTGGCCCCATCTGATGCTCTACAATGCAGAATTTTTTTCTTTTTAAATCTCTCTCTCTCTCTCTCTCTCTCTCTCTTAATCCTAAAAATAAATTAGGATATTACACACAAGTTATGAAGAGTTCAAAACATGCATGTGCGGTAATCAAGTTATTCATCGTAGTATGTACTCATATGTTGATGATTGCGACAAACCTGTCTACCTAAGAAAAGATATATGCAACTCACATGAGGCTGGCCCGTAGCAACACATGATTGCCCATGTCCTAAAGCCCTTACAATGACACAGACGACGACACAAACTTTGTTATGATCACCAATCACTAGAAGGCCTCCAAGAAGGCTAAAGAAAAGAAGGATTGGATCTCAGTTTCAAGACTTTATCATTGTGGTAGGTGCAATGAGGCTAGCCACATAGCTAAGACTTGCAAGAATCTTAATCCAAGTTAATCAATGATGGAGGCTTGGGTCTTTTGTTTTTGGAAAATGCATCTAATACTTTTTTTTTTTGTAAATGTCATTAGATAGAAATCTAGACAATAAGATTTTTGTGGATGGTCTATGAATTTGTAATTAGCACTTTATAGATGCATTTCAGATGTAGATGAAGGTTGGAAATAATAAGGTATTATATATAAGTTTCATTTATGAAAATTTGTATTATGATGTAAATTTAGTTGTCAATGTATGGAAAAGAATTAGTCGGTGGACGCACATGGACTTATCAACATAGGCGCATTGCCTTGTCAATGGATGCCCAAAGGCTTGTCAACACAAGCACATGGACTTGTCAACACGGGCATATGGACATGTCAATGGACGCCTATTGACTTTTCAACATAGGCATATAGACTTGTTAATGAATGCTTATGGACTTGTCAATGCCAGCCCATAGAGTTGTGAGTACAATCCCCTACTCTAGTCAATAATCAGGCTTTAGTTAATAATTACCACACAAAAGAAGCCATGTCATCAATACAATCACTCTGTACTTGATCATAACAAAAAAAACATGTCATCATGCAATCACTTTGTACTTGATCATTGCAAACAAAAACATGTTATCAGTACAATCAGTCTGTATTTGATCATTGCAAAAAACATGTCGTCATTACAATTTGTCTGTACTTGATCTTACTTCACCTCTAATCCTAGCTACAATCCAAATTATTAGCCTATTTGGTTCTCTTGCACAAAAGACATAACTTTGTCTCCATGTGTGTTATTAGGAGGAGTGACAAGTCACCACAAGAATCCAACCTTAATTTCATTTAGTTCTTCTATCAACTAGTAAGGCATGGTGTAATCATAATGACCTTGGTCTGTTCCATCCCATATCTGTAACTAGGATAGTACATGCACCCCACAAGAGTCTCTGTAAATATAATTGTACTCAAATTAATAAGTGAATCAAGAAGCTGACAATATAATAAAATTAACCAAAATCACGTAGTAAACTAACATGTGTGATTGTACATGCACTTTTCCCCATGTAACTTCCTTCTCAATTCTTTCCTCATTCTCAAATAACTCTGGCTTCACTCTTTGAAGCATTTAGAAGGAGCAATTTCTCTGAAAAAAAAAAACATAAATCATAATGTACTCAAATTAATAAGTGAATTAGGAAGCTGACGATGTAATAAAATTAACCATAATCACGAAGTAAACTAACATGTGTGATTGTACATGCACTTTTGCCCATGTAGCTTCCTTCTGAAATTTTTCCTCATTCTCAAACAACTCTGGCTTCACTCTTTGAGGCATTTATAATTAGAAGAAAAAAAATTCTGAAAAAAAAAACATAAATCGTCTTAGTCACAAATATACATAACAAATTGACAACTAATACATAAGTAAATGTCAAGTCTGGCAAGAGAGACCACTAGCAGTAGCAAGCTGGGAAGTCCTTAGACCAAGATGCAACCAAAATTATTCATTGTCCTTCTTGCACGGGATTTTCTCAAACAAAAGCAACAAAAGAAGTTGGAAATTTTGAAAAACTTGTGAAAAGAAAATAAATAGAATGTCAAAACACAACAAATCCAACATTGCACCCAAAAAAAAAAAACCAATCCAAAGCATATAACCACTAGTAATCAAAATGAAGAAGTACAGTAGACTATTGCACACCATTTAAGCAAAAATTAGCAATAACTTTTTTTTAAAAGAAAGGTAAACTCAATCTTTATTCAAAAGCATCAAATATTCAAACGATTACTTGACCATATTGAAAGACAAATTAAAATGAAAAATTTAAACGGAAATGGTGCGACGATGCCCAACACAGGATTAACAACAACGCATGATCATATGATGCAAGGAACAAATTCAAATAAAGATTTTTAAAATTGGCTTATTTGTTTCGATTTTTTCAGTAGTCTTATTTGATCTTTAATGGCATCATGAACACTTGATTTAGTATACTCTAACTAGTCTTACCATCGCAATTGAGCAACAAACCTTTCAAAAAAAGTTCTGGGACTTGTTGAATTTATACTAGAAGCCTCATATGAGCTTTGTAATCTATGAGCTGTGATTTTTATCAATAATTATAGCTCCAAACACAAGAGCAAAGAGAGAAGAAACAATAAAGATTGAAATCTCGAATCTAAGAAGAACCAGAGTTGCAAGCCCTAGCAGTAGAGACATAAAGGACAAAACTGATAAATAGAGCGAACAAAGAGAGAGGGATAAAAAAAATGGTACCTGGGAGAGGTGAGTTGCAAGTCAAATCCAAAAATAGAGAGATGATGATGAGGCTGATAATTGAGAGGTGAGATGCGATTGCAAGTCGTGGTGAAAGGTAAGACTCTCACCGTAAAAGTAAGATAAGAGTCGAGCGCAAGACAGGCGACGGAAAGGCAGAATGAGATTTTTGGCCTTTTTGCCCTTTTGGTATCCTTCAGATACAACGAGATGAAGCATTTTCCTGCACCATAAAATTTTACCGGGAAACCAATTTTGGTGGTTTCCCTTTGTCTATTTATTCAAGGGGTTACTTGTATAGTTTGACATTTGGAATTTATTGAAAAAAGTCCCACAGGATTCATTGCAAAAAAAATTGATGACTCGTAGCACTTAATTTGTAGCAGTAAAAAAAAAAAAAAAAACCACTGCAAATATCAAATTTTGTAGCAGCTTAAAACGTAACTGCTACAAATTTGGAATGGGACAACTCGCCAAGATGCGTACTAGTTCAGGAACGTACTTTGTAGTGGTTGTCACTAAATAACCTCTATAAAATATGGCGCCAAGTTGGAGCCAATTCATAGCAGACATTTTGTAGCGGTTTAATTTAATTCACTGCTACAAATGTAGCTTAAGCAAGGCGTGTTATGGCACAAAAGATGTGGTGAATTTTTTGTGGCAAATCAGAAGTAAAAACCTCTTTGGAAGTCAAATAGTCTTATCTTTTGTAGCGGTTTTGTGTAAATAATTGGCAAATTTGTGGCAATTTCCTATAAAAACCACTACACAGTTTGAAGTTATATAAGTAATTCCATAGAAATTTTATTCTATGAAAAATTAGCAGCAAGAAGCCAAATATTGGTTTCAAAGTAGCTTGTCTGCAATGAAAATTTGCAAATGGGTGCTGGGTATCATGTTATACGTCTCATGTTACCTAGCACCACATTTGCGTATTTTCATCATGGGGCAACTACTTTCAAACCAATGTTTAGCTTCTTGTTACTATTCTTCAAAAATAACGAAAGTTTGTAGATGTTTTAATAGAAACCGCTACAGAATGCAAAGAGTCTTAATATTGGTAACGGTTACCACAAAAACCACTATAGAATGCAAAGAGTCTTCACATTGTTAGCATTTTTGTTGACTACTACAAAATGTCTCGAGCAATGAGGAATATTGTAGTGGTTTTTTTAAAATTGCTACAAATGCTCAATTGTTTAAATGCAACAGTGAACCATGCACATTTCACTCTCACCACACAAACTTCATTCTCACGCACTATTTTGCGACGTTTAAGTACAGTATTTACGAAGTGATGGGTTCAGGAAGATATTTACATAATGGAAAAGAGGTGATAAGGGGCAGAGCACCTCGACAAAGTAGCAGTAGTAGAGGGCAGCACAGCGGTAGAAATATCCCCATGCCATTGCACATCGAACCCAACCTCGGCAATTGTTCCCATAGGAGGCGGCCCTACATATATAGGAGTCAACCCCACATGTACAGGAGGCGACCCTACTGCCTCATGTTGAGGATGAGGAGTTTGAGCTCAGTTGGAGCGACTTTGAGCAAGGTAAGGATTTGAATTGAGCATTCTGTTACACGATATGGAGCGGTTCTTTGATAGGCAGATCACCCAAGACCAGGGGAACCCCGACTGTCATCTTTTGCGATCGACTGGGTTTAACGTGGAAGTCTAAAGTTAACTATTGTTTTAATAAATTTAATATTTAATTTCCATAAATTTTATTAAAAGTAGAATTAACTATAATAAAAAAAATGTTGTCAATTGTGCAGATCCGCATGGGAACATCACCAAAAGGAAGCTGGACGTGTCCAGTGTGAATGCGATGAATGGGCCACATGTCATAGTTCCATGGAATGAGCACCCGGACCAGTCAATCAAGAACGGTGATCACCTCTTCAACCGGCTCAACAACAAGGGCGGAAATTGGATGTGGTTCCTCATCAACCACGGAATTGGAAGCAAGTTCCAAAAGAGCATAAGAAAAAAAAAGCATGGGAACAAGTTGCTGCAATCGAATTGCATTTAATTATATTATAGATGTAAATAGTTATAATATATGGTTTTTTAATGAATTAATTAATTATTCAATTGTGATACAGCTTAAGTTTGTCATCCGTGACAACTGGAAGAGGTACTCACTGATCACTAATCATGATGACATTGAGACCTCTTTCCACCAACTGCCTCGTGTAGACGATTGTCCTAAACTTGAACATGAGCCATCATCAATAGAGTTGTTAATCCCTCATGTTCGTAAATCAAATGGAGGAAGTGAGTAATTCAAATTGACAGCAACTGAGAAGTTCCAAGGACATAGAAATGTCTAGATTAATTGTATTCAAGTTGAACCCTTCCTTCAGTAAGGATTGTACACTCATATGTTATCCCATGTATTTTCTTACATTTTATACTTACATTTCATGATTGCCACATCATGATTAATTACAAGTAATTCAAAAGTCATGTGAAGCGTTAGCTCAGAATCCGTTTAGAGGCATCCTCCGAAATTGACAAAAAGGTCCATAGAGAATTCCCATGATGGTTTACGAGGAGAATACTAAATTAGCAAAATCCACACTCACCAGATTTCAGAGCTCTCATACTTGGCCCTCTTGATTGTGTAGTCCGGTTTACGGCATATAATATCAATGCACTACTACAAAATATGGATACTACTACCCAAAAGACGTCCTTTTTTTAAAAAAAGGAAGTAAAAAGTGAAGGATTATTTACTTGACTTTGAGACTTTAGACGTCCTAAATATTAATTTAGGACGCCTAACAATTTTTTTGATGTCCTAAATATATTTTAGAACGCCTAAAATCAGTATTTTTGGTGCAAATTAGGTTATTTGGAAATTTTTTGGTGCGAATATTTTTTAGCGTCCGAAAAAGGTTCAAGACGTCACAAAATTCTTTTTGGCGTCCTAAAATACATTCAGGACGCCAAAAAATTCTTTTTTGCGACTTGAAATACATTCAGGACGCCAAAAATCAACATTTTTGGCGCAATTTCAGAAATTTTTTGGCGGGCAGTAATTTGGTTGGCGTCCGAACCTATTTCGGGACGCCCAAAAAGTCTTTGTGGCGTCGAACTGTTTCGGGACGCCTGTAAAGTCTTTGTGGCGTCTTGAAATACATTCAAGGCGCCAAAAAGAATAAGAAAGATGTAAATAAAATAAACCGGCGAACTTCTCATTTTTCGGTATGCGAAAGTGAGAAATTGGAGAGAAGAAATTGAGATGAGCCCAAAAATTCTTTGTGGCGTCCTGAAATACATTCAAGGCACCAAAAAGAATAAGAAAGATTTAAATAAAATAAACCAAAGCAAACTTCTCATTTTTCGGTATGCGAAAGTGAGAAATTGGAGAGAAGAAATTGAGATGAGAGGAACTGGAGGACCGCTCTATTGCATTGGAGATCTCTTGGGAGATGTGGGTGAGGAAGAACATGTGGTTTCAGCTCCCTCACCCTCCCCGTCTTTCTACTTATCTTTTGTTTCGGACTCAACCCTCACTCCTGTTCTCACCGAACTCTTCCAAGTTACCGGGTTTGATTTCGTTGTTCACTTCGAATCGCTTTGTTTTCCATTTGTTCCTCATCTAGATCTCAATTTGAATGCGGTTAACGGGATTTTTATAATTTTGAACACTTCCAACCTTTTTATTCTTCAGAAATTATAGGGTTTTGATATTTACTCGATCTTCACTTCTACCTCGTAGCGAGAACCCATGGATGTGGTTGAAGAAGAGGAAGACTATTTTCTCAGTATGAAGGTTGGAAGCGAGAAACAAATGGGGTGATTTGGGATTTTATAGGTCGGTGATGAAGATGGTTTTTGAGATGCTTCTTCAGTCTTCCTCTTCCCCATTTTTTGTATCACCTGTTTGTGGTTGGATTAAGGAGCTTCAATCCTTCTTTCTTTTCCGACTGTGGTGATATTTGGCAGTGAGGGGCTGAAATTCTCCTTCCTTCAAGCAGCTGAACATTGGGTATGTAAGGGAACTAAACAAGCTTGCTTTTTATTTATTTATGATTATTTCCTTATGACAATATTGTTTTAGTGGTGGTATCCCCGGAGATTAACAATAAACGGTGATGAACTCTTGGGAATTATAGAAATGTCTGTAGTAGTTGTTCTTTAAATTGCTATCTTAGATTTATGTTTACGTCAATGGTTCTAGGCCTCCAGTCCATACACAATATAAGCTGTCCATGCATAATATATGCTTGCTTGGTGTCTTTCTCTTGTCCATGTTTGTGTGTGGGTGTGGGTTTTGGGGGGGAGTGGGTTGCATTTTCTGTGTGTTTACTTGATTTGAGAGTGATGATTGCCTTGACAATCCATCAGTTATATTACTTGGTTTAACAAAGTTGGAATGAATTGTTGGAAATTATGCCCTAAGGGCAAGTCATTGTACTTTGAATGAGACACATACCAGTTCGTATATGTATGATTCGGTTCTTTTCTAACTTGATTTAAACGCTGTTGATAGATCCTCTCAAGGGATTCGTAGCTCTAAATGGATGAAAATCCTTCCGCTGCGTGTACGGATCCCAACATGAACTTCTTACCTCGAGCCAGACTTTTTTAATTCGAGCCAATTGCAAGTTAAAGAGCAAAGGACTTTCAAGAAGGATATTTGACTCGAGCCTCCACTTGATGACTCGAGCTAGAAGACTTGTCTATCAGACTTTCAAAAGTTTTCCTTCACGATTACTCGAGCCTGATTTCGTACCTCGAGTCTAGAGGTTGACTCGAGCCTCATATTTTGCCTCGAGTTAAAAGTCTTCAGTATTTTTGAATGATCATCTGACTTTGCCTCGAGCCATGTTTTCTGTGACTCGAGCCTAAGCCTAGACTCAAGTCAATGTTTTGTCTGCCTCAAGTCAAACAGTATTTTCAAATCTTCTCTATGTCTTGAACGTTGGATAGACTCGAGCCTCTGATAATTTTGACTCGAGCCAATTATGTCTCCTTTTTGAAAATGCTTCCCGACAATCTGAGAATCTCTGAGATTGTTTTAGATTCTTCATATCATCTATCATTATTGTTCCTAACTATATTTAATCAGTTTATTAATGAGTTTCAGATGATTATATGAAGGATTAACATCAGTTTACAAAAAGCATATGGTTACGTCAGAAGCTTCAACGGCTATATTTATTCCAACGATCATATTCTAAACTGGAGGAATTGCTCAACGATCATAAATTGTAACTAACTATAAAAGGAGAAGCCTTCAGGATAGAAAAGGTTGGAGACACAAGTTTACATCTTCAAAATGCCAATAGTCTGATATCCATATCACTTACTCTCCGATTATCTCAATGATCATATAAACATCCTTAGAGAGTGAGATTATTTATAATGTACTTCCATGTTTATCTTATTCGCTTCTGAGAGAGAAGATTCATTGTAATTATCTTATCTGAGAGTTCCTCAAGATTGGGTGATCTTGAGTGGGAAACCATTGTATTGATTACAACTTGTAAGGGGAGTGAATCCTAGTAAAAGGATTACTTCGAATACAGAGTGTGTAATCAATTGGGTGTATTGATTACAACTTGTAAGGGGGAGTGAATCCTAGTGATAGGATTACCTCGAGTACAGAGTGTGTAATCAAGTTGAAAGAAGATAGTGGATTGAAAATCTCAAGTGGAGCTTGGGGACTGGACTTAGGTCAAGGATCGGCCTAACCAATATAAATCTCAGTTTGCATATTCTCTTCCCTTATATCTTACATTTCCAGTATATGTTATTTGGATATCTAACTGTTAATTTAGATGACGCGAAAAGATTTTCAAAGTTGCTAAGTTTTTATCTAACACCCAATTCACCCCCTCTTGGGTGACAGTCGGTTCTAACATTTGGTATCAAAGCGAGTCTCTTGTTTAAAGGACTTAACCATCTCAAGAGTTATTAATGGCTAATTTTGGGTGTTGCTTGTTTTTAGAAGGTTTTGATTATACTGTTCCATCATTTTTCAAAGATATTGACTTTTGGTTTTGTAAAGCTAGATTGACATCGTTTATAAAATGTTTCTATTTTGATATGTGGAATGTTTTTATAAATGTCTTTGATTTCAAACCAAGAAAGGATTGGATTTGAAAAGGAAAAGAAAATGTTTCCGTTGAACATTAGAGCAATGAAAATTTTATATAGTGCATTGACACGAGAAAATGATTTCGAGAAAATTTTTTTTGCTCTTGTGCTAAAGAAATCTAGGATACTCTTGATTTTATATATGCTTCTAACAATTGTGTTGAAGTTGATAGTGCTGATAGTTCATCAGAAATTATAAACTGCACATCCATGACTGATGAACAATTGGAGATTGAAGAAGGAGAAATCATTGAATACTTCCATAATCCAGTCAACACAAAAGAACAAAAGGAAGAGGATTCCTAGGAAGAGATCATAGACAATTATGATGCATCATCATCAGGATCTCAAGATGCTGCTATAGTAAAAAGTTCCAATTCTTCTACATTTAAGAAAAATGATTTTGAAAGTTTGCATAAAGTTGTTTTTCAACTAATCATTGATTCTAGTTTGAAAAGCAAAAATGTTTTCAATAATACTGCTGGGAAGTTTATTGGGAGGAAAGGATATTCAAATGAAATTTATTTGAATTTTCACTCTGATGACCGACACAATACTTGCATAAAACCTTATAATGCACATCATCATATTATTTGTAATTATTGGAGAAAATCTGGCCATATTTCTCATACATGCTATATTAGAAGAAATTCTAATGTGAGAAATAAATTTGTTTGGGTTCCTAAAGGGCATGTAAGGTCTAGTACTAACATACAAGGACCCAAATATAAGTGGGTACCAAAATGTCCATCTAGTACTCCATGTATGCAGGATGATTTGAATATCAATGGACATCAAGGTACAGAGAAGAGGAAGAAAAATCAAAGAGTTTCTCATGCACCAATAAAAAGGAACATAGCGCCTATATCAAATAGGAGAACTCTCAGAGGAGCACCCATTGTTGGAATTACAAAATCAAATCATAAGGAACAATGGACACTCATAAGAGGAATACATTCTGCCTCAAGAATGGACTACCATCACTACTAGAAAAAAAGAAAATAGCGACGGAACTTTTTGCATTGCAAATTCACGTAATTTTGCGACGGAATTAGTATTCCATTGCAAAACTAAGAAAATTGCGACGAATATCATAAATAAGTCACAAATTAACGACGGAAAATGTGTCTGTCGCAAAATTTAGCAACGAAAAACGTATCCGTCACTACCTGGCGACCAAAAGGGCCGCTAGGTGTCGTTGTTTTGTACGGATTGGAGATCCATCGCAAAAATTAGCGACGGACTCCAAATCCGTCGCTAACTGGCGGCCAAAAAGGCCGCCAGTATTTTACTTTTTGCGACTGATGGGAAAATTAGCGACAGACTCCATATCTGTCGCTAATTGGCGGCCAAAAAGGCCGCGCAAGATTTTTCTTTTTGCAACGGATTGAAGATCCGTCGCAAAAATTAGTGACGTACTCCATATCCATCGCTAATTGGCACCCAAAAGGGCCGCCGGTTTTTCTTTTTGCAACGGAACTAGGGTTTCGTCACAAAAAGCTGATTTTGCGACGGAAATTTTTTCGTCGTCAAATCCATTAATTTCTCATTAATGGCCCCCGGTGTCGTACGCCCCCGACGGCTTGTCTCCCTCGGCTCTCCCCCCCCCTCGGCTCCTCCCGCCGGCTCATCGCCCCCACCTTCGGCTCCTCGCCTCCCCGGCTCGTTTCTCCCCTCGCTCCACCCCCCCGCTTCCCCTCGTTCCCTCGCCCCCTCTAGCTCGTCCCCGCCCCTAACCCTAAGCTCCCCAAAGACCCCTAGCTCCCCCTCCCGTGCCCTCGGCTCCCCCCGCGCGCCCTCGGCTCCTTTTTTCCTCTCCACACTCGCCATTCTCCGGTCACCGGTGCTCTTCTCCACCGTCCGGCTACCCTACCCTTTCGAAGCTCCCTTTTTTTCACCACATTATTTATTATGAGAAATTAGTATAGATAAAAATTGAAAAAATTAGTCATATTTATTACTCATGAATAAATAGGTTATAATTTAACATTATTGTTTATTTAGGAGCAGTATAAATATTATTGCAATGTATAGATGATTAATTTTAATTTTTTAAATCAATTTTGGGTACAAATTCATTCAGTGAAGGCCACAGGAGAAATTGTTATGGAAAATCCTGTATATGTTTGGTGATTGTAAATTATGCATAGTTTTGTTCAAGTACATAACTATTATTGTGGGCTTTAATTTACAATACTTAGTTCATACGATATTTAATTTTGTGCTCTAAAGACGATACACTACTCATTGTTAAGCTGCACATCGGTTGATAGGCTCACCAAGGTAGTTTTAGCACCACCACTTTCTCTTTATTAGTATTGTTCAATTAACTCTATGATATGTGTTTTACGGTTGTAATTAACACCAAATTAAGAATGTTTTCTTCAATGCTTGTATCATTTTTGTCTCTCTCGTGTGCTCTTAGTATGGATTTAAATACTTTAATTAGCACAACCCCTTATTGATTGAGTTAAGTGCTCCTTGTATGGATTTAAATACTTTAATTTTAAACTTAATTATGGTTGAGTGAATATTTTACATTATATCATAGCTAATTTAATTTCTTATCTATACTTTTATGACATTTTTGTTATAGATACATAGATATTTAATTGCAGATGATACATAGTTATTGTGGCCCAAAAAGAAAATTATACTTAGAAAATTTTGATTGTAAGAGCTAAATAGAAGTTTTTAATTAAATTGTATTTGATTTAAAAGAATAAAATAAAAACTATCTTTAACAATCTTAAGGTAGAGATCTTTTATATACTGCTAAAATTTTAAATTATTTTAAGAGCTATAAAACTAATATACTTTAATGTGTTATACTTATATTAAGTTCCTTATATCTATTACATCAAGTTTTTTGATCACATTTGAATATGTGTTCTATTTTTTTTCCCAATATGAGTATATAGTTAAAATGATAATAATTTAAAAATAGGACATATAATCATATGTGATTGATGAAATTGATATAACAAACCTAACCTAAATATTTTTATATTTTAATCCCAAATTCTAAAGATGATACTTCTTAAGTGCAATATAAACTTTTAGTCTAAATAGAGTATTTTGTAATATTGTCAAAATATATATATATATATATATATATTAAATTTGGGATGCATAGTACATCTCATATAGAAAAGGATTAGCTTTTTTAATGTGAGGCTTTTGTTGATGAAGGTGTAAGATTTTATATTTATTTTTAATGAGATGAGGTTTCTATCTTTTGTACACATTTTCTTTGTCAACCTTTTATTATTACTTTGGTTGGCATGAGTGGCCAGTTGTTTTGGTAACTTATATTTGTGACATGTTGTTTTGTGCGTTGGGGTATATCCCCAATGTTTATACTTGTGTAGGGTTGGGTTGGGGAAGTATGGAAGGCAATCATGATAGGAGTTGGATGTACAATCGTCTAACTGATGGAAGACAACTAAATCAAGCATTCTTGGCGAGTTTGAAAGAGTTCATCAAATTTGATTTGGCGCATTCAAATAATTCAAGTAGGGCAATCAGGTGTCCGTGTGCCAAATGTAGGTATTTAAGATTTAAAGATCCGGGCAAGGTCAAAATTCATTTGTGTCAAAATGGATTCATGAAGGATTATGAATGTTGGGAATGTCATGGAGAAGTCCGACAGACACCAAGTGGTTATTACGGGGACAGTAGTCATTGAGAAAACCTTAATCGATATGAGCAGTTGGTTATGGATGTCACGGGACCGTTCATCGGCAGATATTTTTATCCTGTTACTCATGCTGAAACGTCATACATGGGAGAGGAGACCGGTACACATACTCAAGCATCATACATGGGAGAGGATCCTCATCTAGACGCCGATAGGTTCTATAAAATGCTTGAAGAAGCGCAAGGTTCACTATGGGAAGGTTGCGAGCACTTCGAAAGTAGTGAATTTTCATCACTATCGACTACCCTAGCAACACTAAGCTTGAAGACTGATCACCATATGAGTGAGAGGAATTACAACGAAATGATGCAAATCATGAGTAACGTTGTTCCCAAAGACAAGTAATTTGCCGAAGGATTTTTACCAAGCAAAAAAAAAAAAAAGGTGAAAGAGCTTGGGCTTGGGTGTGAAAAAATCCATTGCGCCCCGCAGGATGTATGTTGTATTACAAAGATGATCTGAGTCGAATTAACCAAGTTTGTAAATTCTGTGGACATGATAGATATAAAGTTCTGAGGAATGGAAGGAAAATGACCCGTCAAGCATTAAGAAAGATGTGGTACTTTCCTCTGGTGCCCAGACTTCAGAGATTGTATGCATCAGAACAAACAACTGCTCACATGAGATGACACTAGGAACATCACAGGGATGAAAACTTTATGATGTATCCATCCGATGTCGAAGCTTGACGTAAATTTGACGAGGTGAATCATTTCTTTGCTATGGATCCCGTAATGTCCGTCTTGGTTTATGTTCAGATAGGTTCGCTCCTTTTAGCAATACGGGTAGGAATTATTCCTGTTGGCCTATCATTGTGACACCTTACAACCTCCCACCATCTACGTGCATGAGAAGAGAGTTTTTCTTTCTTAACGCGTTAATCCCTGGGCCATCCAACCTTAAAAAAAAGTTATATGTGTACCTCAAGCCTTTGATAGACGAGTTGAAGATGTTGTGGAGTGAAGGGGTTCTGACGTATGATATATCATTGAGCCAGAATTTCACAATGCGTGCTGCATTAATGTGGACGATAAATGATTTCCCTGCATATGGGATTTTGAGTGGCTGGCAAACGTTGGGAAAGCTTGCATGCCCGTATGTCTTGGAACGAGAACATGGGTTCTAGCTTGGAACACGATCACAAAGTGTTGGTTTGACAGCATCGGCGATTCCTACCCCGATCATCCGTTTAGGAGAAATAGAAAAGACTTCACGCGTAATGTGGCCGAATGAGCAGATCAACCTTGTCATTTAAGTGGCCAAGAAATATGGGACAGGGTCAAGTATATTGAAAGTGTCGAAGAGGGGGCTGCTTCCAGCGAACCTGAGGGATATGGCGTTGATCATCATTGGAACAAACGCAGCATCTTCTGGGAACTACCATACTGGAAAAGATCATTTGTTAAGATACAACCTTGATGTCATGCATATTGAGAGCAATGTGTTTTGCAATATTCTGTTAACCGTGATGGACACCAAAGGCAAGATGAAGGACACAATCAACGCAAGATGGGACATAGAAGCGATTTGTAGAAGGCATGCTTTGCATTTGGTGGGGAATGGCAGGGGACGGACTTCCAAACCTAGAGCGCCTGCACATTAAACAAACAACAAAATTTAGAATTGTTGTAATGGGTTAAAGATCTGAAACTCCCGGACGGTTATACGTCAAACTTGAAAAGATGTGTCAACATGCACGAGGAGAAGTTATTCGGGATGAAGAGTCATGATTGTCATGGTTTTTTCCAGAGATTGTTGCCGTGGGCCTTCAAAGCACTACCGAAGGATATATGGTCTATTCTGATGGAATTTTCCATGTTCTTTAGAGAAATTTGTGCTTCTGAGCTTAATGTTGAAAAGTTATGGCACCTGGAGGTGAGCATGCCAATAACACTATGTAAGTTAGAGATGGTGTTTCCTCATAGCATGTTTGACTCAATGGAACATTTGTCTGTTCACTTGGCCTATGAAGCAACGGTAGGAGGTCCTCAACAATATAGGTGGATGTATCCGTTTGAGAGCTAATATATATATTTTTTTCGTGCAGTCATTTCTTTCGTGCACTTTAGTCTATAAATACCCTTTAATTGTCCATTGTAGGTTTTTACGCACTCTTAAGCACAAAATCAAAAATCCAACCCACGTTGAAGGATCTATCGCTGAAGCGTATCTAGTCGAAGTGGCCACAAAATTTGTGTCATACTATTATCCCCCTGAAATGATATCAAGATGGAGAGGGGTACCTCACAACGATGATGGCAGTAATACGAGCAAACAAAAATCAATATTTAATTTTCCAGGCCGAGCTGTAGGAAAACGTTGGAGGTCAACTCTTGAAGGAAGAGATAAGCGAGTAGCGGAGTGGTACATTCTAAACAACTGTGAAGAGGAAGTAAGATTTCTTTTCTTTTTACTGTTAAAATAAGTATTAAAGTATTAACTTCATATTTTTGTTACAGTAATTTCTCTAATTGGGTTCGATTGGAAAATCCTTCAATGTCGGAATTCCAAGTTGATCAATTCATGAACTCTGAGTTTCCAAAATGGTTTCGATCCTACTTTGTGGAAAATCCATCAGATCCCAATGAAGTTGCATGGAGTTTATCTTATGGAGCTGCAATTAGTGTTACCCGGTGCAACAAATATGTAATCAATGGGTATCGATTTTCAACTGTTGAAGCAAACGCAGGTACACTATGTTGCAATTACGGTGTATGTTGTCGAGGTGACCAAGTTGACGGGATGGAGGGTGACTACTACGTGAAGTTAATTGACATAATTCGAGTTACCCGTGGGACAAGGTGGTGACACTTTTAAATGTGAGTGGTTTGATAACAGTCCCGCGTGGGACAAGAGTGGACAAACATGGAAATATTGAGATCCTTTGGACAAGGAGATATACGGTTGGTTATGACCCATTCATCCTTGCTCAACAGCGGAACAAGTTTACTATACATCATACCCCACATCCCGCCAAGGTGGGTGGGAGTTATCAAAACCAAAGCACGGAATATTATACCTAAGTCGAAAGAGTCGGAAGCAAATGATGGCATGAAGGAACCGTTCCAAGCTGATGTGGAACATGTACTGCCCGTAAACATTGCCGACAACAATGTACCAAGCAATCTGTTTGATTCTACTGCGGACTTAGAGTTGATTCCTATCCAAGTTGACGGTGAGGAATCAGATGATGAGACAGAAGTGATTTACTCTGATAGTGAATCTGAGTTCGACGACTATGAGACTCCAGAGGAAGGTGTGCAAGCAGATGTCGAAGAACAGGAATCGTCTAATTGATTTGTGTTAGTTCTTTGTTTATGATGATCTGTTATACTACATACTGTGAATCGCGTTTACTTTGTCATATTAAGTAAATATCTTACTTTTATATATATTTTGACATAATGCTTGTAAGTGTTCAGAGATGGAGCATCCTGGAGGACGTTCAGATAGTGGACGTGGTGGTGGTCGAGCCCGACCTCGTCTATCGAGAGGGTAGGGCAACACCATCTGCTCACTTTGTACGTAGGGGGAGAGGCGCTTCCCCAGAGGTTTCACCATTTGAGATGTCATCTTCACCGTCGGTTTATTTGTCATCGTCACCGTCGCTTTATATGTCATCATCTCCGTCTTCCTCCACTGATCCACAGCAAGGGGGACACCGGGTTTACTTACCATTTCGATTGATTTACATATGTTTAGTTTTCTTTAACCATCTATGTACAAACATCTTCAATAGTTCACATTCCTTCCTTGACACACTGCGTCGCCTCATAGCCAGGTCGACGAAGGAGGTAGTTCCTCGGATACACCAATATGGGGAGAGAAAGATCCTGCGACAGGGAAGCTTTGGATCCGTCCTTTCGACACCGAGGAGTGAGTCATGTAAAGTTACTAATAACGCTACGATTTTGTACCTTTCGTTTGTATGCTCATATTTGCATCATATCCCTGTCTTCAGATTTGAGCCTTATAATCAGGTGGTTGATGTCATCTCAAGCAAAATATTCCGTAATTTCAATCAGCCTTGGGGCAAGTGGACAGATATTCCTAAGGAGAATCGGGATGCTTGGTTCAATGAGTTTTTGGTAAGTTAAGTGTTTTATAGTTATTAATTTCTTATCCAAATACAAACTGATTAATTATTTTTAAAATTTGGAGCACTAATTATTCATTATTGATTTTCGAGGATAAGTTTAGGACGTTACTTTCGAACATCGTCAAGATCTCGAAAAAAAAGCTTATAACCATAAGGGAAGCCTGTGGTTGATCGAGAGGTTTTATAAATTGAGAAAGGGTACAAGCAAGCAAGAATGGATTGAACACGAGCAGGCCAATTACTTCAAAATTGGGCCGTCGATGAGAAATTTAATAATAGAAGTCGAAAAATACGCAAAATAGGGCCCAGCGGGAAGGACCTTCATATGTGGCGGCTCCATTCCACGAGTGTGCATAGACGGAAAATTGTGAGTACACATTATTTTCTATTAAAGTATTCAATATTTTGTACTTTGAAACAATTTATTAACGGTCATACTTTGTGTTTCCAGTGCACCTTGTCTAGGGAAGTTCTGAGAAGATGTTGAGTGGATCCTTTGAGTGGACCCATACGCAACAGTCTAAAGGGAGTGAGAGGTGCTGGATTAATGCCAAGTCACAGCAAGTGGCGGTGAGACATTTATATTGCATTTATTCTTTGTTTCGGACACCAACATGTTTATTTCATTTCACATGGATTATTTGTGATGTATTTTTTTGTTTGTAGGAAACATATCAGAGGCTGACATAGGAGAGAGACTCGTAGAGTGGGACCGACCCCGCATCCTCTCAGTCTGATAACGAGAGTCTATTCTTTCAGTTTGCAAAGTGGATTTAACAGCAAATGCAGAGTCTTCAGGTACGGTGCCACTACCAGCCGACTTAGGCAAACAAAACGCTCCACATCCGGCACTGAAGGTGTTTCTGCAGGTAAACATAACACATTTGATATTCATTGTTACATTTTCATTCCTTGGTCCATTTAAATGAAGTACAAAAAAGATTATTATATTTCCTAATGTTTTTGCAGATGAGATGAAGAAGATGAAGGCATTGGTGGAGGAGCAAGCAAGTAGTGAGCGGACAAAGCGGATACAAATGGAGACAAAGAAATGAGCCGAGCGGACAAGGCAACAACAAATGCGACAAAGCAAATGAGCTCCACTAGACACACGAGATGGTTAGGCGGATGCAGCTTCAAATCATGTCCCTAATGAAAAACAAGGGTGCGGAGCCGGCTCTCCCGGTGGTGATCCTGGCGATGTTGATGATGATGATCACAATCTTGTTTAGACTACTTTTTTAGTACATGTTCTTTGGAACACTATTTATATTTTGTCTTTTCCATGTAGAACTCTTTATGATTGTTATGAAAAATCAGTTTTTTATGTTATACAACTTTTTTATTTTATTTTATTATATAACTTTTAAAACAAAATTTTAAAACTAAAATAAATATTTAAAAAAAAATAAGGGAAAGAATATAATTTTTAAAACAAATAATTAAAGCATAAGAAAAAAATAAAGAAATTTCAAAAAATATTTTTTTAAAAAATGAAATTTGGGACGGATTTAAAATCCGTCACAAATGCGATGGATTTTCAATTTTTGCGACGGATTTCAAATCGCGGAATTTGCGACGTGATTTGAAAATCCGTCGCAATTTGCAACGAAAGTTTGTAATCCATCGCAATTGCCACGCGTTTTTTGCAATGGATAAAATATTTTGCGACGGATTTTTCCGTCGGAAAAACTTGTTTATCCATCGCAAAAACTGTTTTTTTTTTTTTTTTTTTTGGTGCATAGAGTACCATTCAATTATCTTGAGGAGAACATGAAGAGGAGGATCTCTCAAATATCAAACAGAAGACTCTTGAAGTCTATATTTTCTGAGAAAGCTTTGCCGACACCTATAAGAAAATATATGAAGAATCAATGGATAAGCAAAGTCAATCTACCACAATCGGTTTACTAACAATTAATAACTCTACAAAACTCCACAAAATCAAAATTATAACTTATAATTCAAAATATATAAATTTTAATAATAATATTTTATTATTATAATAAAAAGCGAAAATAACGAGTTTGGGGTTTACATTTTAAAAAATGACCGTTTAGTTCTACGAATTTCGAGAAATGACAGTTTAGTCCACAAATTTCAAAAATGATAGTTTCAGCCATGAATTTCGAAACGACAGTTTAGACCACAAATTTCAAAAATGACAGTTTAGTCCCATGAATTTTAGAAATGACAATTTAGTCCACAAATTTCAGAAATGATAGGTTAGTCCCATGAATTTCTAAACTAAACATATTAAAATTTCAATAATATCTCTATTAATCCAAATAAATTATTTATACAATATTTAATCGGTAAGAATATCTGTAGGACATCAATCCTAAACTTCTCAAATATAAAATACACATGTGCTTTACCCTGAGGAGCGCCACACCATATGCTTTTTTTTCGTGCAAAAATACACGTGTGGTTACAATTTAGGAGCAAAAGTCACACCATCGTTAAAATCTAACTTAACGGTGTTAATTTTGAAGTGGGGCCCACACTATTTTTATGAAAATACCAAAATGCCCCTAATTTTTTTTGGAAAAAAAAAAACCCAGCCCCCAGCTCTCGATCCGACCGAGATTGCCTATCAACCGCTTGGCGAACTTATGAGACCAATGCTCCTCCTCCTCCCCATTTTCTTCCTCATTCTGATTCTCTGCCACTTCTTTTGTCTTCTCACACTCTGTTTCCTGTTTCCTTTTTCTTTTCTTACCATCTTCTTTTATTTTCTGCTTATTAATCGCCTACAAATTAGCAGAACCCATACAACTAATCAAGCCATCTAAATAAACGCATAATGCTTCCTATTGTTAGTGTGATGGAGTAGGATTACATTTTCATTAATGAAAAAGGATATTCAAAATATAAACCGGAAACGGGGAGGTAGAAAGTTACCGGAAGCAAGGATGGTATTCCACTTTTCGAGTGTCTTCTTGTCCTGTTCTTGTTGTTTGGTGAGCATCTCTTGGAATCATTCCCTCATCAGTCCTATGAATACAAGAATGTTCCCCGCCCTGAATAAAAAGAAAAAAAAAACAATATCTGAGCAAAGACACAAAACTTGCTAGTAATGTTACGAGTACAATATAAATAGCTGATTAAAGCAGAGAACAATTTATCTTCTTGTTTTATGTTTGATTTGAAAAATCTACTTATCTTCTTTTTTTATAAAAAAAAATTACAAACGAGAGAGAGAGAGACGAATGGAGGAAAAAGAGACAAAATAGCGCCACGGAGAAAGAACTCGAACCGTAGCAACTGGACCTTCCCTTTCCCTTCACCTTTCTTTTCCACCTCCATCGTCGCCGGCGGCGATGTCCATCATCACCTATCTTCATCTTCTTGAGGTTCAGCGAGAGATGAAAGTCGCCACTGTCGAGACCAACGACGTAGATAATCTCATTATCTTCTTCAACTCTTTCATTTGCTTCGTCTTCCATTCACAGTCACTACCGCCGGTGACCAGGGCGGAGGAGAAGAAGAGCACTTGGCTCATCCATTCAGAGTCGCCGTCGCCGGTGTCCAGGGTGGAAGAGAAGAAGTGCAACTACTCGATAAACAGTGGAGTGTATGCGTCTCTATTTTATTTTTCCTCCAACCGCCGCCAAGTCACCCTCCAGGTCAACATGGTTACTCAATTTTTTTTTTAATAGTCAATGTTTTCCTCCTAACAGAGAGTGTGACTTTTGATCCTAAAACGTAACCACATATGTATTTTTGCTTCTAAAAAAAACATATGGTACTGGGCGCTCCCAAGGGTAAATCACATGTGTATTTTTTCTCCTTTACCCTTTTCTTTTTCTTGTCAATGTTTTCTGTAGAGGTTAAGTGCTGAGTAAGCTTATCAAATATGATAAATACTTTTTCACTTCTTTGCTTTTCATTTTCTCACTTTCTTATAATTTTCTAATATTAATTTTTTTATCCAAAATTTTAAGGACATGCCTCAACATTTCTTCTCTAATCATCAACATTCATTTCATAATCCAATATCCTATATTGGACATCATAATATAAGTTTATATTATCTATACATTCTCAGTATTATACCTATATAATATTCATAATCAAATATCATCTACTAGTAATATTTTTTTTAAGATATTAAAATTTATCATATAAATTATCACTTAAATAATCACACTAAAATTATAAAATAATAATAACTCAAATTATGTACTTTAAAAAAATTAATAATTTTCTAGCTGTTTTATATAGCCGCTTCAAATTTTGAAAAAACAATTGGCGCACTTTTTATTTTCACCTAAATGTGTACCTTTACAACCACTCCAAAATCTTAATATCCTATAGCGGCATTAAAACTGCTACAAGTTTATTTCAAAATTTTTGCGCCAATTTTTCAATTTCGTCCAATGTTGTAGCAGACTTTTAAACCGTTACAAAATTTTGCCACCAATTTTTAAAATATTTTTCCTGCATTCAAACTTTTGCCGCTAATTTTTAAAAAATCATGGACGTAGTTAGTAGCGGTTCATAAACCGCTACAAAGTTGTCCAACTTCATCTTGTTAACCACTATAAAATGTTAACACAATATGTCCTTTTGATGTCATCTTGTAACGGTAATACCAAACCACTACAGTTTCAGTAGCAGTTGAAAGTGGAGCTTAATCACCAAGAGGGGGTGAATTGGGGATTATAAATTTTTTTCGAAATGCTCTGTTTAGAACAATAAAAATAGAGATGAACAGAGAGTAGAGTAGAAGAGCAAGACACAAGAATTTATACTGGTTCGATCCAACCTCTTGACCTATGTCCAATTCTCAGACTCTCTGGGTTTTTCACTATCACAATTGATTACACACTCTAAACTCAAGAATAATTCTCTCACTAGAATTTACTCCCCCTTACAAGTTGCAATCAATGAACCCAATCTCTAAGTCCCCTGACTTGAGATTCTTACAATGAATAATTTACAATAAATGAACTCTCTCTAAGAGTGAATAAATATGAACACTGAAGTACAAAATGTATCAACGGATACTTTGCTCAAGAAAACTTAAAGAGTAGTTGATAGCTTTGATGATTTCTAGCTTTGGTCTTCTTCTATCTTTATTTTTCTCTTAATCCAGTTGTACAGAAGTTCAGAGTTGACTTCTTGAATATTAATCCGTTGGAATAGCACCTACTGGATGTGGAAAGCAGACATTAATCCTTTACAAGCGTGTGCAAAAGGATTACCCAAAAGTATGCAAGTTTTTTGAACTTTTCATTTAATGTGCTGACATCACTTTTTGCTTTTGTTCAAACCTCCATTTAATATCCTTTAAATCATCTGAAACTGACTAACAAAATGGTTAAACATAGCTAGGAATATTAATGAATGATGATAGGAAGTATTAAGATCAAACAAGAAGGTTTTACAAATTGTCGTGATTTGAATTTCGAACTGCGATGCAAACTCGAGTTTGTTCTCCTAAACTCGAGTTTTCAATCGTGCACTTGAGCAAAACTCGAGTTTCCATATCCAAACTCGTGTTTCCTCCTTCCAGATAGGAAAGTCGCGATTTGAGCATCGAAACACATTTTTGAATGAAACTCAAAACTCGAGTTTCCAAAACCAAACTCGAGTTTTGGACTTTTAACATGAAACGTGAATTTTAGTCCAAAACATCAAACTGGAGTTTTCATCCAAGACACGAGTTTTCAAATCATTGAAAAGGTGCAATGCTCTCGGGTTGGCCAAAACTTGAGTTTCTAAAACAAAACTCGAGTTTCCATTTAAGTATGAAAACATTGAGAAATGAGCCAAGTCAAAACTTGAGTTTTCTATGAAGACTCGAGTTTTCAAAGATGAGTGAAGGGTTGGCCAAAACTTGAGTTTCTAAAACAAAACTCGAGTTTCCATTTAAGTATGAAAACATTGAGAAATCTGAGTCAAGTCAAAACTTGAGTTTTCTATGAAGACTCGAGTTTTCAAAGATGAGTGAAAACTTGAAAACTCTCGCAAGGGAAAACTCGAGTTTTCTCATAACTTTGAGAAAACATAGAAAACACATGGCAAAGTGAAATCTTGGAGTTTTTAGTCGAAACTGAGTTTGCACATGTTCAAAATGTTAGAGACTCTCTGTTTGGCCAAAACTCGAGTTTCCAAATCAAAACTCGAGTTTTGTCTTCATTAGAAAACAATGAGAAGTCTCTGTGTAATGCAAAACTCGAGTTTCTCAGTCAAAACTTGAGTTTGTCTTTAGGTGAAAAACTGAGTGCTCTCTCGTAAGACCAAAACTTGAGTTTTATTGTGAAAACTTGAGTTTTGCTTTGTTCATTGAAAATAAGCAACTCTCTGTCAAAGTCAAAACTCGAATTTTGAAATCAAAACTCGAATTTTGAAACCAAAACTCGAGTTTGCCTTTGTGAGTAAGTTTTTCAACGTACCAAAGACAAACTTCAACATATGTTTACAATTGTCAGTTATCATCAAAACACATAGAGAACTAACAGCAGTTTCGGTAGGTGGGTCGCGGTTTTTATATTGCTACAAAACAACTTGTCATGGTGCATTTTGTAGCAGTTTGTTTGCCCGCTATGCATGTCGTTAGCAGTGATTAAAATTGCTACCAATACTTACTTTTGACCTCTACAAAATGATCATTTTTTTTTTTGTAGTGACTTCACCGCAAATTTGAGAGAGACCATTTTGTCATATTTTCCCTTGCTTGGGACCTAGGTGCAATTTTTCCAAAATTTAATTACTAGAAAATTATTAAATTATATAGGATGCCACATAGGTTGCCATGTGTACCATATTGATATGACATGACATTTTCCGGAAAAAAAGTTAACGGCAAACTAATTGCAATGGGTTCATGGTAAAAGAATGAAACATTAAGGGGTTAAATTTCAACTTTAAAATATCAGAGGTTATATACAACTGAACCATAGTTTAGGAAGTTTTATATGATTTAGCCTCATTGTAAATATTGAAGAGAATGTATGAGGTTGTGTTGCTGGTAATTTAGTATTTTTAAATGGACTAAACTTATATCAAGTTACTTAGGTCAGAGCGTGCCCGTGTATTAGTGGTTTCCATGTCAGCAGTTAACCCCTAACAGCAACTTAACCACAGTTAACCCTAAAAAATTGCTAAATAGAGGTTTTTTAAAAAAAAACAATAATAGAGAACCCTCGGCAATCGTCGTTGCGTCGATCATCGTCGGCGTTCCTTGACGTTGAGATCTGGAAAAAGTTTCATTTTTATACAAATTGCCGATTGAGCAACAACGAGATCCATACATGCCTGATGCCTCCTAAGACTACAGTATATTGCAACTTCTAAGCAATCCAGCGACTCTTTCTCACCAACCACAATTTACAACATCTACTGATTTCAGAAACCATTAATTTCCATTTTTCATCTGTACTTCACCTGGCATTATAATCCTTTATTTTTTACGTATATCACAAGTTCTTCCTTACTGAATAAAGCAACCAAAGCAAGATGCTTTTAAGCATAGGACGTAATACCTCCCAAAAACCATAAGAAACAGAACAAGCATCTCTCACTAGAGGTCTCGAATAGGTACTAAAATCTAAAGTTCAAAGCTATATTCTGTGTTCGTCAAAGAATTGCATTATATTTGCTAGTTTTTCTTCCACTACGAATTTTCCAGAATCACTCAGGAACCAAAATCAAAGAAGCACAAAAAACCAAAACAAAAGAATCCCACAACAATAAATCACGCACCAGAATCAACGATTGCTCAGTGTTCTCTATTTTTTTTTTTAAAAAAAAGAAAAACAATTTTCACCAATTTTTGGGTTTAATTGTCGTTAAGTCGCTGTTAAGGGTTAACTGCTGACATGGAAACCACTAATAGTCGAATACGCGTAGCACGCTCTGATTGGATACTTGGTTTTACTTAACCTAAGTAAATACTCCCTCCGATCCTAATTATAGGAGTAAATTACCAGAATTTGGAGGGATTAAGGAAGGAAGTTAAATTAGGTGATTATCTGTATTTTCCTAAAATACCCTTACCCAAAACTTAAAATACCCTCCATTCCATCTTCCACTGATTATCCTTTTCTTTTCCTATGCTTTAATTTTTAGCCAAAAAATTATAGTCAGCATGATAATAGAGGATATTCTTTAGATTTATTTGAGTTTCTTTTTAAGAAAGTATACGCCTTTTAAATATTAAATCCAATTTTTTTATATTTTGACTAATTAGTAATAATAATTTCATACTCTGAGGTCTCAGCTATGCATAATCCATTTCAGCATTTTCATTGAAACAAAATTATAGGGTTATATTAAAATTTAGGTGTATATGACATTAATGAGTTGCAAACATTATTTACTTTATAAAATATATAGATGTATTATTAAATTATTATTGAGAAAGTATAAATAGGGGTATTATAGGAAAAGAATTAACAAAAGTTAAAACTTGTTCTTATAATTAGGACCAAAACAAACTCCAAAATTTGTTCCTATAATTAAGACCGGAGGGAGTATAAGTTTGGTCCTTTTTAAATTTATATTTTTGAATTTATTCCTTCAAAACATAAGAATTTAATTATTAATATTTACAATATTCATAAAATTTCAGGAATTAAGGATGAATCATGCAATATTTTTGCAACGGAAAAGAATGAAAGAAAACTCAAAAACAAGGTAAAAAGAAAAAGGAAAACTAAAAAACAAGATATTTTCTTGAATACGAATTCAGGAATTCACCGAACTTTTTTGCACTTCTTGAGGAGGATAATCACTGTCAACATTGAGAATTTACAATACTCATAAAATTTCAGGAATTAAGGATGAATCATCCAATATCTTTGCAACAGAAAAGAATGAAAGAAAACTGAAAAACAAGGTAATAAAAGAAAAAAGAAAACCACAAACAAGATATTTTCTTGAATACGAATTCAAGAATTCACCAAACTTTTTTGTTCTTCTTGAGGAGGATAATCACTGTCAACATTGAGAATTTACAATACTCATAAAATTTCAGGAATTAAGGATGAATCATCCAATATCTTTGCAACAGAAAAGAATGAAAGAAAACTGAAAAACAAGGTAAAAAGAAAAAAAACTGAAAAACAAGATATTTTCTTGAATATGAATTTAAGAAAATACAGAAGAAGTTTGATGAGTTGACTAATCAAAGGAGCAACCTGGATGTTGTCTACGAAGTTGCTCTTGTTCTTCAGAAGACAAGTCGTTCTTTATGTGAAAGATCTTTCGAATTTGTGAGACAGTCATTCCCTTCATCAAATCCGCCGCAGTTTGACAAGCCAAATCATACAAGCCCTCAATACTTAAATAGTTGGCCGCCATCAATATATGAAATAGTATATCCTCCACGTCCATCTTCATGAACTCTATGTCCCATTTCTTCAGCTCCTCCGCATCGGAATCTGAGGCTCCGCTGTTGGCCCTGGGGGCGTGCTTTTCACAGTACTCAATCACTTTCACTAATGTTTTACTATTCACTTCAATTATTGGGACTTCGTCGCAATCATCCTCCAGCATCCAATTTAATGGCTTCGATAGTTTCGCCGCACTGACGGTTATCTTGAACTCGTCGCCGTCACTGCTCAACACAGTAATTGCCTCCACAGATGACGACATTGTAATTGTTGTAGGGAATAGGGACCTCTTGATTATTAATTGCTCTGTCGAGGGAGGGATTATTCTAAACCGCAAAGCCATTAAGGCTAGGGATCCCTTATTTGTAATGATAAATTTGAATGGATTTTCATAGTTTTATTCAAGAAATATTTCGTTGAAATAAATATTTATAAAAGAAATTAAATATATATAAGCCTCTCTTTTGTTCCATATAAAATACTGTTATACAAAATTACACACACATATATGCAATCTTGTTAGACACACATAACGAATTCTGGATAACATTCATGCAACTTCATTTAAATTAATATTTTAAATTTAAATTCCGCCATAAATCTGAAGGATTTTAAATAAAAATTATTTGGATCACTACTAGAAAATGCCGCAAGGGCAACGGAATTTGCAAGGGGAAAGATATTCGTCGCCATTTGCAATAGAATTTGCAGCCGTCGAAAAACTATGATGGAAAATAGGCTAAAATTCCAACACAAAACTACCATCACAGAGTCCGTGCCAAGTTTGTCGCTAGACCATCGCTAATTGTGATGGGAAAAAATCCATCGCAAAAACAGGATTTTGTGATCGAAAAGGTGGTAATTTGCGACGGAATTTCTTTTCGTCACAAATAACCCTAACTTCTTCCTCTTACCCATTCGGTCCCCTTCTTTCTCATTTTTCTCCATGACCAAACCCTAAATTCCTTCCACCATTATCTATTGACTCACTCTCACCCACATACCAGATCACACAGTGCCGTAAGTTTGAAGCGGCGACCTTCTTCTTCCATGCTTAATCTTCTCTGTCGCTCGATCTTCACAACCCTCTTCTATTTTCTGTTAGTTCTCAGATTATAAGTTTTGATTATAACAAACACTTGCAATGAATATAGACTTGATTATTCAAGTCACTCGAGTGTGTATTAAAAAGCACTCGAGTGTACAACAATTATTGAAACCAAAATTTGAATCAAAAAGTAATTTCAAAGTATTTTGGTAGGACACACTCGAGTGTTGGCTTGATACTCATAGGAAAAGTGCCTGATAGTATCGGTCAAAACTGTATATTTGTAGCGGTTATGACTGATACTAAAGATAGCACTAGCGATTATACACACTGCTACAAAAAGCACAGTGGCAAGCTATTTTGTAAGGTTAAAAGAATCCACTACTCAAGTAACCTAACCGCTACTGATACTATAACGGGTATAGGCCACCGCTACTGAATGAAAGAAACAAGACATATTATTATGTTGTCAACTAGATGATTTTTGATTATGAAATGAATGTTGATGACTATAGACGGAATGTTGAAGGAATACCATTTTGGAAATAAAAAATATTTAGTATGAATATAAAAAAATTTAAAATGAAACAACCAAAAAATATTTACCATATTTGATAAACTTGATCAGCACTTAAGCTTCAGAAAACATTGACAAGAAAAAATAAAACGAGAGAAATTAGGGAGGAAGAAGTGGAAAAATGAGTGAAATGAGGTGTTGTGTTGGTATTTATGGAGATATCTGTGTAGAACATGTAGCGGTTTATCTGAATGTTGTTGTAGCGGTTGTTATTTGTAGCGGTTTTAAGACAGCTATAAAAAGTACGATGTTTTTTTTTTTTATAAAAAAAATAACATAGATGGATTACGATAAGATAAGCATGTTTTTAAAGCAATCTTCGTCGCCATCACTACAAAAAAAAAAGATGGGGAGAAAATGTTAGAGTTGATTTTAATACGTTTGAACACAAATGAAACTTAAATTAATTGATTAGAAAGCGTAACATAAAAAAGTTGTTCGAACGATAGATAAATTCTCATAGCCTTTAGGGAGGAAGTCTTTGAAATTGCAGTCTAGAACGACTCACTCTTGTAGGCGACATTATCACCATCGCCCATGTTGTAAAGGTCCCGAGGCTTTAAGTGAACCACTACATTCCAATCTCCGCACCTCTCGTCCTTGACATAATAAACTTGGTGTGCCTTTAAAGCAAGAATATATAGCTCATTATCTTCGAACTGACTGGTGTGAATTGGCCGGGAGAAAAATTAATTAACTGATGTGATGCCTAAGTCGTCAGTTGTGAGTCCCAAGAAGTTGTCTTATTTGCCCACAAACACTTGAAAAGCATCACGCGAAAATGGCCTTGGTAATTTATTTTGACGACATCACAAAGCTTTTCATAATACGGGACATCTCTCGAACTTCATGTTGTTGTCACCGCTGCTCGAATAACTTCTTGTCCCAAAGGTGCCATAAACACCCAAGTTTTGGGCTAGCAATCCTTGATCTCATGAAATCGTGCAAACCTTGAAACTATTGACGTTATATGCCATAAACCTAGTTTTATGGTCAAGAAGGCCGAGTGGAAGAGCTTTGAAATCAAGTGAGTACGTGTTGTGGTCATTTAATATTCTCCATGCAAACCATCCTGGGAATTCTCTGTGGACCTTTTTGTCAATTTTGGATGATGTTTGTGTACGGATCTTGAGCTAACGCTTCATATGACTTCTGAATTCCTTGCAAATGATCATGATATGACGATAATGAAATGTGAATATGAAATGTAAGGAAATATATAGCATAACATATGAGTGTACAATGCTTACTGAAGGAAGGGTTCAACTTTAGTGCAATTAACACTAGTGGACAAAAGGGCTTTAAGACCGCCTCATTTAGACCGGAGTAATGACGCACCGGTCTTAATAGTATGACCGGTGGCAGTTTTGTAAATATAAAGAACTTCTTGGACCGCATCCTAATGAGCATCGGTCTTAATAGTATGACCGGTGGCAGTTTTGTAAATATAAAGAACTTCTTGGACCGCATCCTTTATCAATGAGTCTTAAATATATTATTTAGACCGCTTAACAAAACAAACGAGTCTTAAAAATGTTATTGAAAAAAACTGAAAGTTCAAATTCCTTTATAGAGAAATCTCAACAGGGGCTGACTTATATGGTCTGCGGTCCAAAATAATGAGGAAAAAATTAAATAAACATTTAAGACCGGATATATATAACAGGCGATCTTAAATATTATACTTTTTAGATCGGACATAAATTGTGACCGGTACTAAATAGTTTATTACTTTTAAGTTCGGAGTTTAATAAACGACGGTCTTAAAACTTAACATTTAAGAACGTCTTTTAGTTCATCCGGTCTTAAAAATAAAGCGCCAAATATATTCTTCTTCGCGCGAAATGTTCTTTACGAGTTACGTTGTCCCTCTGAACTCTGAAACCCCTCTTCTTGTTGTGAAACCACTCTTCCTTGTGCATTACCTCTCTTCCTCGCCCACGCGAAACGTTACCTTACGACTTACGTTGTCCCTCTGAACTCTGAAACCCCTTTTCTTGTTGTGAAACCACTCTTCCTGTTGCATTCCCTCTCTTCCTCGCCCACGTACCATGAGCCTCTGTTACGCTCTCATTTGCTCAGGCATTCCTCTCTTCCTGTCTCAAAAATGAATAGTGAAAACGATTCCATTCGTGTTCCGGGAACGCCAGTTACTGGTGTGAGTCAGAACAAACCCTCTTCATCTGACAATGTGCCTCGTAACCGCCCAGCACGCCGTGGTAGAAGAGGCACAAGAATGATGGATGTAACCCTAAGTTGGACTTCGGATCAAAGCTAGAGATTCAGTTTGATGAAAAGTTGCGACCTTTCGGTCCTAATAAAAGCAAATATACTAGTTTTGTCGGAAATTTGTCTTGCACGCTTGACAAGGTTAGCTTCTTGATCGATGAGTGGAAAAATGTGGACTTCGGCAAAGTAAAGCAACCTATTTGGGACACTATCCGGCTTACATATAATGTCCCCGACTCGAGAAGTTGAAAGACAAGACATTGTCTTATTGTGCTTGATCGGTGGAGGAAGTTTAAGACCTCTCTCGCTAACAAGTATATTTTTGCCGAAGTTCGGCCTGACCAAAATCCTTGGGACAAGTACACATTTATTGATGAACAAACTTGGCAACAATTTGTTCAGATGCGGACCACTCCTGAAGCTCTGGTGAGTTTATATTTAGTTTTTTTTGCCCTTTTGTTTGCTTATTAACCTATGCCGATATGTGAATGTTATTGTGTTCATCTAATCCTGTTAGTTAAATTGTTTGGTGTGTGAATAGAAGTATACATTTCTTGCCTTTGTCTATGCAAGTCTGATATGTAAACCCTTAAAAGGTAAAATACTAAGAAGGTAATTAGGGAAATAATAATGGCATAAGAGTCAAGCCATTATTATAGTCTTAGTTCTGTTATAGTAGGTAGTGGTTAGACATTATTGCTGTTAGTTCTGTTACTATCTAATGAGGACTGCTGATCCCACTGGATGCCTTAAAAAGGATCAAGTTTGTATTATTCTGTAAGCATAATTCTCTTTTGTTTCTTAACCTATCTATCTAACAGTACAAGACATAGCTCCAATTTCTTCTACAATTCTACATCTTCCTTACATAAATAGGAATTCTAGGGTTTTACAATAAATGTGAGACAGGATACCTAAAACTCTACTTTTGCTTTATCTTATACCTATTTCCCCTACCTTTCCTTTTAGCCCTACTTCGGCTGCTACAATGCAAACAAACATTTATAATAAGTGTAATATCCTAAATTTTAGGTTGAGGAATTTGTGGCTAAGCTTAAAGTAGGCAGACGACTAAACCCAGTTCAAGAAAGACCCCAAGATGTCTAAGAGATAGAAAGCCTCTCAAAGATTATGTTGTGTGGCCATACTGGGCAAAGGACCTAGTATGCGTAGGATTTAGAATTAAACTGGTGGTGCAGAAGGGCACAAAATGCTTATGCGGTGTCATTGGGTTGGTAAGGAGATGCCACCCAATTATGTTATAATGTATGGCATGATTGGTAGAGTAAAATGTGTTGGTTAAGTGTACATATGGCATTTCCAGGACAGACATATGTACCTTGCATTTTTGAGAGAATGGAAAAGGATAAGATAAACTTGAGATATTTTGGCACATGTTTAAAGGAAAAGTCAACCAAGTTTATCCTATTGTGCCACTTGTCTTGCTATGGTGATAAGTTGACTAGTCAATGGACACATAAGCTCATGTAATATAATAATGAAGGATGGTGAGTGATCATTAGGACACCTAAGCCTTCATGCAATCAATGTGTTCTCATCCAAAATGCCATGTGTTACTTTGGGAAAGATGTTTGACTTTTATGGCATACAAATGACTTATTTGACTTTGTGAAAGGGACACTTATCTACCTATATTTAATGTAATTCAAAAACATAATTATTTCCTCCAAGGTCAAGGATTTTGTCTAAGTAGAGACAAAGGGAAAAAAGGAATAAATGACACATAAAATGATAAGAATCAAGAAGATAATCCCTTAGTTTGACAAGTGTCATAAGGGGTTTTGAAAATAATATTTCAAGACCTTATCTTATATTAATTGCAGCTGAAATCTCCCTCCCCTCAAGTCTTATATTTCGTATAGAATCAATGAGAAAAGGGAACACCATATTTGTTATATGTGGAAGTAAAAAGTCAAGGAAATAAATTGATAACTTAACAAGTGTCTTTGTGGTGATTAAAGCGGACATAAATGGACATGTTTAATTTATACTAGAAACTCATATGATCTTTGTAATCTACGAGTTGTGATTTTTATCAATAATTACAGCTCCAAACACAAGAGTAGAGAGAAGAAACAATAAAGATTGAAATCTCGAATCTAAGAAGAACAAGAGTTGCATGCCCTAGTAGTAGAGACATAAAGCATAAAATCCATAAATAGATAGCGAATAGAGAGGGAGAGATAAAAAAAAAATTGGTACCTGGGAGAGGTGAGTTGCTAATCGATCTAGAAATAGAGAGACGATGATAAAAAAAGGGGAATTGAGAGGCGAGATGCGATTGTGAGTTGCGGCGAAAAGTCGACTCTCATCGTGAAAGTGAGACGAGAGTCGAGCGCAAGACTCAAAGTTGACGGAAAGGTAGAATGAGATTTCAGGCTTTTTAGCTCGTGTGGTATCCTTCGACACAACGGGATGAACCATTTTCCTACACCAAGAAATTTTCCGGAAAACCAATTTTGGTGCTTTCCCTCTCTCTATTTATTCAATGGGTGTATTTGTATCTTTTAATAGTTGGACTTTATTGTAAAAAAGTCTCACGGAACTTTACCGTAAATTTGAGATTTCAATGGACCATTTTGTCATATTTTTTCTTTCTCGAGATCTAGGTGCAATTTTTTCAAAATATAATTACTAGAAAATTGTTAAATTATATAGGATGCCATGTGTACCATATTGATATGACATGGCAGTTTCCGGAAAAAAGTTAACGGTGAATTAACTACAAGGGGTTTATGGTAAAACAATAGAACATTAGAGGGTTAATTTTAAACTGTAAAAATATCAAGGTTATATACAACTGACCTATAGTCTAGGGGGTTTTGTATAATTCAGCCCAATTCTAAATATTGAAGAGAGTGTATGAGGTTGTGTTACTGGAATTTAGTATTTTTAAATGCTGGAATTTAGTATTTTTAAATGGACCAATCTTATATAAAGTTAATTTGATCAAGTACAACTAGGTACCCAATCAGAGCGTGCCATGTGTATTAGTGGTTTCCAAGTCGTTGATTAATGTAAAACCCTAAGTTCTCACTTATGATAAATATCATATTTTGGTAGAATTGCCTATTTTGAGATAGGAGAGTATGTAGTCTCTAAATCTTGAGATAAGTTTATCTTATGTTCTAGGCAATTTTTCCCTAGAATTAGAGTAGCCAATAGGGTAATAAATTATATTTGGCATCATAAAATACCATAAATGAAATAAATACTATATTTAAATTATGATTCATATGGAGATGAAAATACTTAGACAAATTTAGAGAAAACAATGTCCATTAAATTAACAACTAAACCTTCACTAAATTAAGTAAATTGTCCTAGGTTTCACAATTAGTTAAAGAGCCTTAAATACCCATTCTCATAATTTATTAAGAGATTAAATCTTCTAACACCTTATAATCTATAAATAGCTCATGTTTAGTTTATAAAAGGCCATAAAGAATTATCAAAACATTTAAACCAATTAAGGGGCAATTACCAACAATTAATGAGCAATTAAAATTACACTAATGGGATATTTAGTTAATTCTCTACAATTAATACTAATTGTTATCAACCAAAGATATGTTAAGCTAATTAAAAACCAAGAACCAATGAGAAGTTAAGATTAGCACTAAATGAATTAGTAGCACTCATCAATTACTCTAAGAAACCACTAATACAACAACCAAGAGATAATTAAGCTTATGATTAAGATGATTAATCAAATATTAATCAAGAGTTGAAAAGTCAACAATTTCAAACTATGATCTAAAGGCCAAGGTTTGATCTCATAAAGTTAATCTAAGGGCTTGAATAATTAAGAAGCTTAATCCATGTGAAATTAGAAGAGCCAATGGGAGGAATTTCGGTTTTGGCTAAGAAAAGAGAGAGAAAGAGTTGCTGAAAATTCAAGTTGTCCACTTGCATGTATAGGATAAGGTGGTGAGATGAAATATCAAGAGGAAATATCCAACCTTTAGCCAATGAGGTGTTTACACATAGGATAATTAGGATAATCAAGAGGATTAATTCAAGAGTTAATCAAAGGGAAATCTATACAAAATAAATTGTATCTTGAAATCTACTAATCATAAATCAAAGATACAAAGTGGTTATGAACAAGCAAAATTCAAGCTACAAGATGATGGTAACCAAAGCTATTTTCTCCACTTTTAAAAGTTTGCCAATGGAGAAAGATAGTGATCTTGGTCTCTAATTAAAGCTAAAAATCCCAAGAGTTCAAAACCAAAAAGAAAATTTGAATCCAACTTCATTAAGACACTCAAATGAATTTTTATCTAGTGGTTATCAACTCAAAAATTGAAGAGGCAACTTGAATGAGCACATGGGGTAAGGTACTATTGGATAGAATGGAAGAGGATGAGGAGAGAGAGTGGGGGATCAGATTTGAGAACATGAAGGGCTAGGATTGGTGCTCTAATTTAACCAAAATCCAAGGGTTAGGAATGAAGGAGAAGGAGTTCCATTTAATTACCAAGTTGCCATAGAGTTTTCCTATAAATAGGGGCCTTTGCTCTCCATAATTCTCACACCAAAACTCACCCAAAGTAGCTGAGTTTAGAGAAGCAAGAAGGAGGAGCAAAGTTCTTGGTAAGTTTTCTAGTTCTAGCTTGAAGTTCTTTTGGTTTTAGTTCTTAAATTCTTAGATAGAGATAGCTTAGATCTTAAATATGCTAGGATGAGTTTATATAGATGTTTTTATAGTTAAAATTGCCTTTATCTCGAAAAATTGATGAAGTAGAGGTTATGGCAAAATTTCTGGGAGAGAGAGCATGAAAGTAACGAAGTTCTGGCGAAATTTCATCGGTTTCGGAAATTCTGAAATCAGCCATGAAAACGCCAGGATTTCATGTTGAAATGACGATCCCAAAATTCTGATAAAATTCATGGTTAAAGTAGACATATAGGGCTTTTTAAATATGTCAAGAACATGTCAAAATGATTTTTGTACAGAGAGTTAAAATTCCTCAAAGTTAGGCTACGAAATTCTGGAAAAATTCTGGGCAGAGGTTCAAAAATTTAAGACTGGGAATGATCCGTGTGATCTGGGCAGAAGTGGTTATTTTTAAATGAAACTAGACATCCTAAGGATTCCAAGGAATTTTACGGATCCTCATTTCGATTTTTGTAGAATTAATTATGATTTTTCAAAGTTAGACAAAATGCTGCCCAGATTTATACCAGCGTTGTTGTACGAATTTTGAGGGAATAAAGTGAAAAATAAAAATTGTAAGGGCAAAATGGCCATTAGGGGCCAAAATATCTCTTAGGATATTACTTACAAATTAATAAATACGGTATTACCATTATAGGATCAACGCGATCACAGTTCGACGTCAAGCGTACCGACAAACGCCGACGAAGGTACGGACGCGTCCGTAACACTAACTCGATGTTTATTGTATACCTATATGTGATGAGATGTGTTTTTTGAACTGAAATTCTGTTTTCAAAAGTTAGTGCTTGTGCACATACAGTTATACGGGTTATAGTCATGATAACGCCGTTTGAGTTTTCCTAGCGCGAGGACACGACCGTACATCGTGGCACCGGTGAATAGTGCGGACCGTAATAACAATCATATGCAGGTGTATATGGTGTGTTATTACTTGGTATATGTGAATTTTACTGTGGTAACATGAATATCTGTCATACATGGTTGTACTTGAACATGAGGTTAACCGTTACCTGAGGCTCAAATGTGGATTGAACCTCGCTCTTACCATAGCTTCAGGTTCCGGAGTGAACAGGAGCGGATACAAGGGTAAGCAGCAAGCTTAGGACGGACTGGTCGGACCCCTTTTGAAATGTACTTTGAACTTAGAACCATTTGAACTATTGTACCGCTGTTAGTAGCAAAACATACAGTTGATGTTATCGATACATATCTTTTTAGAAATACTATTTTTACTTCCGGTGCTCTACTCTGATCATGATACCGTTTTAAAAAAAAAAAAAATCGCTTCCGAAATTGGGATGTGACAGTTAACCCCTAATACCAACTTAACCACAGTTAACCCTGAAAATTGCTAAATAACGAGAATAGAGAACCCGGGCAATCGTGGTTTCATCGATCATCGTCGGCGTTCCTTGACGTTGTGATCTGGAAAAAGTTTCATTTTTATAGAAATTGCCGATTGAGCAACAAGGAGATCCATACATGCCTGATGCCTCCTAAGAATACAGTATATTGCAAATTCTAAGCAATCCTGCGACTCTTCCTCACATACCACAATTTACAACATCTACTGATTTCAAAAACCATATTAATTTCAAATTTTTTCCATCCGTACTTCACCTGGCTTTACAATCCTTTATTTATACGTATATCATAAGTTCTTCCTTACTGAATAAAGCAACCAAAGACAAATGCTTTTAAGCAAATGACGTATAAAGTTATATTTTGTGTTCGTTAAAGAATTGCATTATATTTGCTAGTTTTTCAGGAATTAAGGATGAATCATCAATATTTTTGCAACGGAAAAGAATAATAGAAAATTGAAAAACAAGGTAAAAAGAAAAGAGAAAACTAAAAAACAAGATGTTTTCTTGAATACGAATTCAAGAATTCACCGAACTTTTTTGTTCTTCTTGAGGAGGATAATCACTGTCAACATTGAGAATTTACAATACTCAAAAAATTCCAGGAATTAAGGATGAATCATCCAATATCTTTGCAACAGAAAAGAATGAAAGAAAACTGAAAAACAAGGTAATAAAAGAAAAAAGAAAACCAAAAACAAGATATTTTCTTGAATACGAATTCAAGAATTTACCGAACTTTTTTGTTCTTCTTGAGGAGGATAATCACTGTCAACATTGAGAATTTACAATACTCATAAAATTTCAGGAATTAAGGATGAATCATCCAATATCTTTGCAACAGAAAAGAATGAAAGAAAACTGAAAAACAAGGTAAAAACCAAAAAAAAAAAAAAAAACTGAAAAACAAGATATTTTCTTGAATATGAATTTAAGAAAATACAGAAGAAGTTTGATGAGTTGACTAATCAAAGCAGCAACCTGGATGTTGTCTACGAAGTTGCTCTTGTTCTTCAGAAGACAAGTCGTTCTTTATGTGAAAGATCTTTCGAATTTGTGAGACAGTCATTCCCTTCATCAAATCCGCCGCAGTTTGACAAGCCAAATCATACAAGCCCTCAATACGTAAATAGTTGGCCGCCATCAATATATGAAATAGTATATCCTCCACGTCCATCTTCATGAACTCTATGTCCCATTTCTTCAGCTCCTCCGCATCGGAATCTGAGGCTCCGCTGTTGGCCCTGGGGGCGTGCTTTTCACAGTACTCAATCACTTTCACTAATGTTTTACTATTCACTTTATTTATTGGGACTTTGCAATCATCAGAGACGCAAACTTTCTTCTCCAGCATCCCATTTAATAGCTTCGATAGCATCGCCGCACTGATGGTTATCTTCAACTCTTCGCCATCACTGCCCAACACAGTAATTGCCTCCTTAGATGACGACATTGTAATTGTTGTAGGGAAAGGGACCTCTTGATTATTAATTGCTCTGTCGAGGGAGGGATTATTCTAAAGCACAAAGCCATTAAGGCTCGGGATCCCTTATTTATAATGATAATTCGAATGGATTTTCATAGTTTTATTCAAGACATATTTTCTTGAAATACATATTTATAAAAGAAATTAAATATATATGAGCCTCTTTCCTGTTCCATATAAAATACTGTTATACAAAATTACACACACACATATATATGATTTCCGTACGCAATCTTGTTAGCCACACATAATGACTAATTCTGGATAACATTCATTCAACTTCATTTAAATTAATATTTTAAATTTAAATTCGGACATAAATCTGAAGGATTTTAAATTAAAATTATTTGGATCACTACTAGAAAATACCGCAAGGGTGACAGAATTTGTGAGGAGAAAGATATCCATCACCATTTGCAAGAGAATTTGCAGCCGTCGAAAAACTATGACAGAAAACAGGCTAAAATTCCAACACGAAACTGTTGACTCCAAGTATTTTGATGATAACAATTGAAGTCTCTCGTAAGGATTTTGAAGTAATAATCAAGTGGTATCTAAAAGTGCTTTTTATCAAATATTATCAAAATTAAATTCTCGAGAGCATTGTTCCTATATACTCAAGTATAAGCTTATAATTCTCGAGAATGGGAGTTAATACAATATCTGAAATCATGGATATAACTCTCGAGTATGGAAAGGTAATTCTCGAGAATAGTATTCAAAATTATACAAACCTCTTCTCAAGCAATTCTTGAGAATAAGGACATAATTCTCGAGAATCCCTCCCGGTTAGAATCAATGAAAAATTCAACTCATGTAATTCTCGAGAACTAGGATATAATTCTCGAGAATTCATCTTGCCGATCCAATGAATCCTCGCCGTGCAATTCTCGAGAACACATGAGATGTTTCTCGAGAATACATGTTCATCCAGCAATTTGATTCTCGAGTATAACAAGATGGCTCCCAAGTATTGCAGGGATCAAAGGGTTCTGGCCTTCAAGCAATTCTCGAGAATGTCCAATGCAATTCTCGAGAATACTTCTTCCACAATATTCTTCCTCAAGCAATTCTCAAGAATGCCCCGTTCGATTCTCGAGAATACCGAACTAAATTCAAATACTCGTTTCTCAAATCTCCACTCGAGAAAAACATGATTCATGTTATATCATTTTACCACTCTTGATTATTATCCAATACAAATACCAAAATGCTTTTAACATGTGTGCTCATAAGTTGCAAGTTACTTAAGTATGGTTTAACGGAAGATTTGAATAAAGCAATCGTCTGTCAGAAGCATTAAATGCCGCTACCTAAACCGTGATATTCTCGGACACCGATATTCTGAACGAAGTAAAGCCAACTCTGATATTCCTCGTTCTCGCATTAAATGCCATCTCACAACGGAAAAACAAAAGGAATGAAAGAGAATGTCGGGCCTGAAAATTCCAACTGTACCATTCAAACCAGTGAAACTCTTGACGAACGGTTTATCTGTCTAACGGACTTATTCAGGAGACTCAACGGCTAACTTATGAAGCTTCAACAACGGTCATTAATTACCACATCTATAAATAGCCGGTGCATTGAATTAGCCAACTACCGAAACGCTGTGCAATCAATTCGAGTTTAACATCATTCGCTGTTTCATTTGTATCATTAATTGCACTTCAGTGTTCATTCTTTTATCAACTCGTGAGGAGTATTTAAACACTTATTTCACTATTAAATTTGTATCTTCGGGTTGAGGAACCTTAAGTGAGGGTGCATTAATTACAACTTGTAAGGGGGAGTGTAGTCCGAGAGTGAGAGGACAATCCTTCGTTTCGAGTTTGTAATTGTTCTTGAGGAATAGTAAAATCTCAGGTGTTCTGGGGACTGGACCTAGGTCAGAGTATTAGACTGAACAAGTATAAATTGTCTTGTGTTCTTTTATCTTATTGGTCTCTATTTCGTTTATTCAAGAAAGAAGTTTATAAATTTTAAAGATCACCTATTCACCCCCCTCTAGGTAATATTCCATCTTCATTTGGTATCAAAGCTTGGTTTCTCAGTTGGGCTTAACATCCCGAGAAAGACCATGGAAGGAATATTACCTGATGGTGCTTCAATCAACCGACCACCAGGATTCAACGGCAAACATTATTCCTTTTGGAAAGCTAAATTTAGAGTGTTCTTGATGGCTACCGAATATGGTCTCTGGAGAGTAATAGAAACTGGAGATTATGTACCGGTGAAAACTGAAGGAGGAATTAATGTTCTGAAGACAGAGGCTGAATTCGATGAGAATGATAAGAAAAATATCACTCTCAACAGTAAGGCTATTCTGATGCTTCAAAGCGCTCTCAGTCAAAAGGAGTACTTTCGAATATGTAATCTGTCAACCGGGAAAGAAATGTGGAAGGCTCTAGAGATTGCATATGAAGGTACTTCCGGCATCAAGGAGAACCGTATCAACACTCTGACCACCGAGTATGACTTACTACAGATGAAGTCAGGAGAAACCATCGCCGAATTCCAACTCAGATACACTCATCTGACAAATCAGTTGGCGGCCTTGGCTAAAATATATGAACAAGGTCCTCAAGTCAGGAAGATTCTCAATGTTCGACAAAAGACCGGGAAGCAAAGGTCACCGCAATTAAGGAAGCTTGTGGAGAATCAATGGCCTCGATTGCTGCCCCGTTCGAAGTTTGTCTCGAATATGAAAGCAACCGAGATTCAAAAAGGATCCGGACGATGTCAATAGTAGCCGAAATAAGGGAATTGCTCTTAATGCCCTGAAGGAGAAAGAAGAAAATGACGAGGATGATGAAGATGATGACGAGATGGCTATGTTTGTTCAAAAATTCAAAAGTTTCTATAGAAAGGATCGTGGGTTCAGAAATAGATTTCAAAGAGGGAATCCAAGTAACAAACGTGACTTCGAGGAGACAAAGATCAAGTCATTTGTTACGAATGTGAGAAGCCTGGTCATTACAAGTCGAATGTCCTCACCTGAAAGACAGTGAGAAAGAAAAGAAGAAGAAGCCTTATCAATTTAAGAAGAAGGCATATGTGTCAGGAATCTGGGGAGATGACTCCTCAGGAGAAGAGAGCAAAGAGAAAGAGGCGCCAACATCTGCGGGTGCCGAAGAAGAAGAGCCAACCGAAAACGACAAGTGAGGTACATGATATACAACCAATCTATGATGAATTATTTGATGAATATAATGAAATCCATTATGAATACATAGAAGTTTGTAATGAATGTATAGATTTGAAAAGGCAAAACTTAACTCTTAAAATGCAAGTTGAAAATCTCATGAGTGGGGATCTTATCTGTGATAATTGCCCGGATTTGGAGAAAAGGAATGTGTATCTTACAAAAACACTTGAGAAGTTCACTAGAGGTAGTGAAATGCTCAATGTGATTTTGAAAGCACAAAGGTTTACAAACGATCGTTCAAGAATAGGATATAATCCTATTTTTGATAAACAAAAAGGCAAGAAGAAAACAAGTGGAAAATCCTATTTAAATTATTTTTGAAAAACAGTCCACTCTTCAAACCCATTCGCACATTGTAATTACCGCAACCGAAAGGAATAATGTCCTGTGTTCTTTTATCTTATTGGTCTCTATTTCGTTTATTCAACAAAGAAGTTTATAAATTTTAAAGATCACCTATTCACCCCCTCTAGGTGATATTCCATCTTTAGAAACTACCGTCTCAGAGTCCATGGCAAGTCTGTCGCTAGACCATCGCTAATTGTGACGGAAAAAAATCCGTAGCAAAAATAGGATTTTGTAAGGGATTTTGTGAGAGAGAAAAGTGGTAATTTGCGATGGAATTTATTTTCATAGCAAATAACCCTAACGTCTTCCTCTCACCCATTCGGTCCCCTTCTTTCTAATTTTTCTCCATGACCAAACCCTAAATTCTTTCCACCATTATCTATTGACTCACTCTCACCCACGTACCAGATCGCACAGTGTCGTAAGTTTGAAGCGGTGACCTTCTTCTTCCATGCTTAATCTTCTCTGTCGCTTGATCTTCACAACCCTCTTCTATTTTCTGTTAGTTCTTGAATTATAAGTTTCGATGATAATAAACACTTGCAATGAATATAGACTTCATGATTCAAGTCACTCGAGTGTGTATTAAAAAGCACTCCAGTGTACAACAGTTATTGAAACCAAAACTTGAATCAAAAAGTAATTTCAAAGTGTTTTGGTATGGACACACTCAAGTGTTGGCTTGATACTCACAAGAAAAGTGCCTGAAAGTATCGGTCAAAACTGTACATTTGTAGTGGTTATGAGCGCTACTAATTAAAGACAATAGTAGCGATTATACAAACTGCTACAAAAAGCACTGTGGCAAGCTATTTTGTAAGGGTTAAAAGAATCCGCTACTCAAGTAACTTCACCGCTACTGATACTATAGCGGGTATAGGTCACCGCCACTGAATGACAGCTAGAAGACATATTATTATGTTGTCAACTAGATTATATTTGATTATAAAATGAATTTTGATGATTATAGACGGAATGTTGAGGGAACGCTGTTCTAGAAATAAAATTTAGTTAGTATGATATAATAATACGAAAAAAAAAATGAAACACAAAAAACATTTACCAAATATGATAAGCTTGATCATCAATTAAGCTTCGAAAACATTGACGGGGAAAAAATAAAATGAGAGAGAAATTGGGGAGGAAGAAGTGGGAAAATGTGTGACATAAGGTGTTGTGGTGGTATTTATAGAGATATCTCGTGTAGAACATGTAGCGGTCTAGGTGACGGTTGTTTTAGTAGTTGTTATTTGTACCGGTTAATATGATGGTATTTGTAGCGGTTTTGAGATAGCTACAAAAAATACAACGTTTTTTTAAAAGGAAAAAAAAAGCATAGACATTACGAGTAAGATAAGCATTTTTTTTAATTCAATCTTCGTCGCCATCACTACAAAAAAAGATGGGGAGAATATGTTAGAGTTGATTTTAATACATTTGAACACAAATGAAACTTAAATTAATTGATTAGAATGCGTAACTTAAAAAAACTGACTAACGATAGGTAAACTCACATAGCCTTCAGGGAGGAAGTCTTTGAAATTGGCAGTCTAGAATGACTCACTCTCGTAGACGATATTATCACCATCGCCCATGTCGTAAAGGTCTCGAGTGTAACACCCCAAAATCCAGCTCCTAAAATCTTGGTTAAAACACTTGAGATATCTCCAACGAGGATGATCAACATCCAAATCATTAAAATACATAATTAATTCAAATCAAAATATATTTTTGAGTCAACATAAATTCCCAAAATATTTCATAATAAAATACAAAGCGGAAGTCTTAGAGTCATGGCAAATAAAACGACATAACATAAGTTCTAAGAGCATAACCGAGCCTTCAAGGCTCACTCTATAGGTTCCTTCCCTCGCTCCCTACTAGAACAATCACCTGAAAATTGTTAATATAGAGTGAGATTTGACATCTCAGTAACTACTAAAAGTTTCTACCGTACACAAGCAAGTCACGTATGACAAAAAGCAGGAACTGATTACATATATATTTGTATATACCATAATTTCATACAATATTAATTATCATGATGTCAATGTGAACCGTACAATTATACAATATGCAATATGCAGCCTCCCTTATATCATCGTCCATCCTCAACTGCTGACTGGAGCCATAGGCTAACACATAGTCCAATAGCAACTCACCCATTTGACTGGATTGTTCCAAGCTCACCAAAACTTAAGATATACCCGGCCAAAGGTATAGAGCTTAAGTATGGACTATGGCTCCCCTCCTTAAAGGGATATAACTAAGGAGGTGTCACATGTCCCACAGCTCCAATGCAATCCCAGCCAAAGGAAAACATGGAAGAAGGGGCCCTGACAAGTGTCATCCACTGTGCACAGAGTGATGACATACCACATGGTAAAAAATCTCAACATACAAATTCCTCCTTACTCCAACCCATCACATATGCATCCGCCATGTCAGACATATATTAAATCACCAATAATGTAATTAAATGTCAAGGTAAAATAAATCATGCTTCAATTCATATAAAATATCAATTTACAATACATACACATATACATATAATTCAGTCCTTTAATTTTAAATAAAAGATAGTTACTCACGATCACACACAATTTACAAGTATATGGAAGAATATTCAGAGTTAATGAGAGTCTACAAAATCACAAACATAGATATGTATTAACATATTTCTCCAAACTACTCTTGAGTTACCCTAGTACTCCTCTAAAATTACTCTAAAGCCCTAAGTAACACTTTAAGAATTAATGTTATATAGATATACATTTACTAGCTACTGCATGTCAATTTTTCATATGGAAATAAATTTTATATTAGTTGGAATTTGGAAATAAAAATTATCTACAGTACATAAGCTTTAATATATGGAACAAAACATGTTTCTCATAATATGGGAGGGCTGTGACGTCCAAGAGAAAAAGAAAGTCTGTGAATTATTTATGACCAGAGAATGCCTTTCATGTATGTGTGTATAAATAAGGGGTCTCATATAAAAGAAGTAGCAGGAGAAAAGAAATATTAAAAGCTTAAGAAAAATATATAAATAAAAATATAACCCTTCTCTGTGCACATGTGATGAAAGAAAGAATACCAAGACAACCTTCTAGAGAACCATAAAGCTTGAAGGGAGAACCGGATAAAGAGGTGTAGCCAAACTCAAAATCAAAAAAAAAAAAAAAAAAAAAAAAAAAAAAAAAAAAAAAAAATGTACCCACACACACACACACGAAGGACAACAGTTTTCAACACGGGATTGAGATTTAATATACAATAGTTGCATACCCACAAAACAAGAAAGAAAAAAAAAGATAAAACACATGATATGATGGAGAAAGGAAATACACACACATTCGCACCACAAAGTAATAGAGAAAGTTGAGGTACGTTGGATTTGACTAGGCAGAAAGGAGAAGGAAGGAAGAGGCAAAACTATTGACAAGACAAGATTGTGAACAGAGAAAATGAAAACGCACCTATGTGACTGTGCGTGTAGCGGCGTCGGAGAGTATTAGAGTTGTGAGAAGAAAAGAGAGGGTTTTATAAGGGTAGGGTTTGGGTTTGTAATACCCTAAAATTTCTACTTAGCTTAACTACTATATTTTGATAATAAATACCTATTGAAAATAGGTGAATATGGAGTCTCAAAATATTATAAGCTTATTTAATTTAATTTGGGGAATTTTCTCCTAGAATTAAATAAACCAAAGACCCAAATTTTCTAAGTTCATATTTAAACATAAAGAGCCATAAAATATTATAAAAATACCTAAACCAATAAGAGGCCTTGAACATGGGATATTTTGAGATAAAGAAACACAAAAACAAGAGGCAAGGAGGGGGCCACGGTTCTAGCTTGGAGGGAGGATATTTGGGATTTAATATACTATAGAACACATGGGTAATTAAAGTCAAGAAGAAGAAGGGATTATGCTCTTACATTTAAACTAGCCTTGTTGGAACAATGAGAGTCAAGTATTCTATCTCAAGTAATTAAGTCAATAAAAGTGAAACAATATTTGCACTGATTCTCATGATTAGTTCATAAATCAATTAACTAATATCAAAGGCAATGAAGGGTGTAATTTTCGAAATTAGGGAGCTAAATGGGAAACTTGGAAGTAACCCCTAAATGTGCCTTATTTATTAACCAACCATCCCTTTTGCATCTAGTCCCTAAAGAATAGTTAAGAGCTAACTAATCTTATAAAAATCTAGATATTTCCCAAAATCACACATGGTGCCAATTAAGCCAACAATGCAAAAGGACAAGGCATCAATTAGATGAAGAAAAAGGAGAGGGAAGGAAGAGGCCACGGCTCATGTGGCTGGTGGAAGAAGAAAATTGTGAAAAAATCTAGATATTTTGGTGAAATTGGATGAGGAAGAATTACCAAAGTTGCCACCACAACTTTCCTATAAATAGGGACCTTGGGTTCCATCATTCTTCACACCAAAACAAGCCACAAGAGCTGAATATAGAGAGAGGTGAGAGCAAGTGGGGAGCAAGAAGGAGGAAGTTCTTCAAGGGTAAGTTCTCTAGTTCTTGAGTTTTAGCTTTAAGTTCTAGTTCTTAAATTCTTAGATAGAAGTAGCTTAGATCTTAAAAATGCTAGGATAATTTTATTTACATGTTTTTATAGTCAAAATTATCTTTATTTTGAAAAAATGATGAGGGAGGTCATATAGCAAAATTTCTGAAAGAAAATCATCAAAGTAACGAAGTTCGCGAAATTTCATCGGTTTAGGAATTTCTGGAGGCAGTGATGAAAACGCCAGAATTTCATATTGAAAATATGGTCAAAAAATTCTGAGAAAATTCATGGTTAAAATAGACATATAAGGATTTTTAAATATGTCAAGAACATGTCAAAATGATTTCTGTACAGAGAGATAAAAATCCTCAAAGTTAGGCTACGAATTTCTGGAAAAATTCTGGGCAGAGGTTCAAAACTTTAAAACTGGGAGTGATTCGTGTAATCTGGGCAAGAGTGATTATTTTTAATTGAAAATAGACATCCTAAGGATTCCAAGGAATTTTACGGATCCTCGTTTCGATTTTTTTAGAATTAATTATGATTTTTCAAAGTTAGACAAAATGCTGCCCAGATTTGTACCAGCGTTGTTCTACGAATTTTGAAGGAATAAAGTGAAAAATAAAATTTGCAAGGGCAAAATAGTCATTTGTGACGAAGATATCTATTAGGATATTATTTGGGAATTAATAAATGCGATATTACCCTCATAGGATATCCGTGAACGCATTTTTCGACCGGCAAAGCGTCCGTATTCATCAACGAAGGTACGTTCGCGTCTTTGTAATACTAGCTCGATGCTTATTGTATGATTATATATGATTGTTGTGTTCATTGACTAAGACTTACATACGTGGGTATGTCACATACGAGGTTATGTTCTAACTATTGCTGTAGCATACGTGGTTATGTTACATACGCTGTTATTATCTTACATACGTCGTTATGTATCTAATCATACATCTGTTATGGGCTTTTGTATTGATTATTGTTGTAATGTCATGAATATCTGTCATACATAACTGTTACATAAGCATGAGGTTAACCGTTACCTGAGGTTCAATGGGCATTGAACCTCAGCTCTTAACATAGCGTCAGGGTCAGGAGGACCGAGGATCGAGGAGAAAGGCAAGCGGCACGCATAGGGACTCACCGAAGACTTTCTTCTTTTGTTATTTACCTTGAAAACACTCGTATAACGTACCGCTATGTAATCGCCGGACTTACGGCATTTTGAATATCAATATCGGTTACTCAATCGCTCCGATGCTCTACTCGATGAAAAAAAAAATATATTGCTTTTGAAAATGAGATGTTACAGGGTTTGACTCTCTTATTAAAATAATATTATTTTAAAAGATAGAATAATATTATTTATTTTCTCTCTTAACTCCTCTTTTTTATTTAGATTTAGATCAGATTATTTCATGAAGATATTTCCTCTACATATATTGTATTTCCCTTATTATTCTTATCGATATCATTTATCATTGTTAATTAATCAACTTTAATAAAAATTGATAATATAGTTTATTATTATTATTATTTTCAACTCTTAATTTTATACTTCTATATCTTTTCTAAACCTAAATTACTTAATAAATCATATCCTAATAACACTTAATTACATTAGAAAAATCAGGATGTTACATCGAGGCTTTAAGTGAACCACCATATTCCAATCTCCATGCCTCTCGTCCTCAACATAATAAACCTGGTGTGCATCGGAAGCAAGAATATATAGCTCATTATCTTCGAACTGAACAGTGTGAATTGGCCTGGAGAAATTAACTGATGTGATGCCTAAGTCTTCAGTTGTGAATCCCCAAGAAGTTGTCGTATTTGCCCACAAAAACTTGGAAAGCATCACACAAAAATGGCCTTGGTAATTTATTTTGACATCATCATGAAGCTTTTCATAATATGGGACATCTCCGAACTACATGTTGCCGTCTTTCTGCTTGAATAACTCCTTGTCCAAAAGGTGCCATAAACACCTGAGTTTTGAGTTAGCAATCCTTGATCTCGTGAAACTGTACAAAACTTGAAACCATTGACGTTATATGCCATAAACCTGGTTTTATGGTCAAGAAGGCCGAGTGCGAGAGCTCTAAAATCAAGTGAGTACGTGTTGTGGTCATTTAATATTCTCCACGCAAACCTCTTGGGAATTCTCTCGTGGACTTTTCGTCAATTTCGGATGATATTTGTCTACGGATCCTGAGTTAATGCTTCACATGACTTTTGAATTCCCAACAAATGATCATGATATGACGATAATGAAATATGAATATGAAATGTAAGGAAATATATAGCATAACATATGAGTGTATAATGCTTACTGAAGGAAGGGTTCAACTTTATTGTAATTAATCAAGACATGTCTATGTGCTTACAACTTCTCGGTTGCTGTCAGTTTAAATCTCTCATTTCCTTCAACTGGTTTATCAACATGAGGGATTAACAACTTTCTTGTCGATGGCTCTAGTTCGGGTTCGAAATAATCGTCTACACGAGGCGGTCGATTTAAAGACGCCTTAATGTCACCGAAGTACCTTGAACATAAATAAAGGATCCCATCCCCTATATAGCCTTCAGCTATACAACCTTTTGGCCACGCCTTTTTCGTGACGTAAGATTTTAATTCCCTAAGAAACCTATAAAATTAAAAGAAAAAATGTTCATAAATGCTTAAATGTACGATTAGAAAATTTAAAGAGTAAAGCTGATGCGCATATATAAAATGAGTACCTCTCAATCGGATACATCTATCAGTATTGCACTGGGCCAACTAGCTTTGTTTCATGAACAAGGTGTACTGTCAGGTGAACCATCACCGTGAAAAAAGACGAGGGAAAGATCATCTCTAATAGACATAGCGTGAGAATGATTTTCTGTCGTAGCTGATTGAGCTCCTCGACCATCAAAACCTTAGAACACAACTTCTGAAAGAAAGAACACAGCTCCACCATAACAATTGACACATTAGGAGGCAGCGTATGTTTGATTCCCAGTGGAAGTAACTGTTACATAACAACATGTGGGTCATGACTCTTCAGCCCAACAACCTTTTAAGCCTACATGTCAATACATCGTGAAATGTTGCTTGAATACCTATCAAAAACTTTTATTTTCTTCAATGTTGTGAGGAAGATTTCTTTATTTGGTTTTGTGAGGATGAATTTGCAAGTTGAAATTTGTCATGTGACAGGGAAAAACTTTATAGCCTATAACTCCGCAAGTATACGAGCCGTATCAAGTAATAAAGTGATGAGAAAAGTATCGTTCCCACGAAGACTTAGTACCCACAACTTCAGTTAAGCATTAATTTTACACTTTCCTTTAAGTTGAGCAAACCAAATTAAATTTAATTAAGAGAAAAGAAATTAAAACTAAAATAAAAATAAGAAAACTACCACAATAATCAAATAAGCAACCCGATAGCTTCATAAACCTTGTTTTCACTAATTTAATTAGCTTTAATATCAATTTTGTTAATCTCAAGTATAAATAGCTATAAGTGCTGTCGGTCCACTTTCAACCCTCTCTTGAGTGTAACTTGTTATGTCTAACATAGTTACTCAAGAGGCAACAAAAATCGAACACATTCTTCAACAATTATATGGGGTCATTTGGTATATGTCTATCCTAATCGCAAATTAAATCATAATCTAATCTCATATTACTTAATCTCAGAGCCTAATTAAAATCCCTTTCGTCAAGGTAAATCCTAATGCTCAAAATCATATTCAATGATGGCCAATCACTAAATAGATAAAACTAACCAAGATTAAGTAACCAAAATTAATATCAAATTTAACTAAATAATGAAAACAAAATTCAATCCACTCACAAGTTCATAGGTCCTTTAGGTTGCAAAACCAACTAGCCACACATGGCTCTAATAAAATCCATAACAAAAAGATAAGAATTCAAGTTAAAAGAATAAGGAGAGAGAGGAAAGAAAGATTCTTTGTTGCCTCCACGATCCTTTCGTCCTTAGTGGAGATGATGAAGAGAATCGAAATGCTCGGCCGCTACTCCTCCGCTTCTTCGTTCCTTCCTCCTTTTCTTATTAAAAAGATATCTTATATATTGTAATCTACTCCACCGAGATCACACAATTGATTTTGTTTCTATTTTTTTGTGTGGGACCACCGAGTTTGGCTTATTGCATATCCTCTTAATTACTTTTCTACTTAATTCCAAATCAGCTAATATTTCGCAAAATATAATAGGAAATAAGTAGATTTTATATCAAAATATCTTTTTATCCTATAATGATAGTAAAGTATATAAAAGATAATTAAATAGGTATATAATATCAATAAATCCAACTAATTCTCATAAAATATACACCTATTTAATCATAAAATATATACTTATCATCATACTCATCCGGCCACACGTCTTGACGAACTCCCAAGGCCCATAAATCTTTCCTCTCTTGAAAATGGTCTTTTAACTTGCCTAGTTTGTTAAGCACGGTGTGTAGCATATTGTCAAAAACATTTTTTTCAATTTGCATGACACTAAGATCGTGTTGAAGCAAATCATCTTTCCAATACGGAAGAATGAAGAAGATGCTTATCTTCCGCCATTACTGAGGTGTAGAAGTAGAAGTCCTTGAACTCTTACTACCCGCTCTTGTTGCATCATCATTTTTTCCAAACTCAAATTCAACATCCTGAAGTTGCTCCAAGATATCTGCACCAGATAAAGTCTTAGGAGGTCCTCTTTTTCCCTGTTGCCCATTGAAACGATTGTGTTGTAACCTAAATTTGTGTTTGCCATCGAGAAACCTCCGATGAGCCATAAAGCACCACTTTCGACTTTGGGGAATGTGTTGGTTAATTTTGCTTATTACATGACTTTCATGAAAAGTTTCATAAGGTTGAAAACAAAAATTTTGTTTAATCGTTGCGAAAACCCATAACTCCTTACGATCCTCATGAATTATTAACCTTAACTTATTACGTTAATTAGTTATTAATTATTAATCTGTAACTCTTTATGGTGCTCATGAGAATTCATAACAATTTATAATATCCATAAGCTTCAAGAATACTCGTTAAAACAACTATTGGGATTAGGATAACTTGATAACACGACTATTGGAGATTAGGATTACTTTAGATCACTTGAAGACCTCAATGTTGTTGATGTCCTCTAACATTGATCCACACGGCTATCCCCCGAATGCAATGAGAACTCATTCTCTTGAAACCTCCCACTTCTTGGATGCTTGCTAGTTGAAGACAAGGTTGAGTTTTGGTTTCCTTGGATTTTTATCTTTTCAAGAAGGTGGTGGTTTCTTGGAATTAGGTTGAAGATAGGAGGAGCAAGATCATTGGAACCTTGCCCTTGTAGGTGGCACATTTTTCTCTCTAAACCTTGGTGAAGACCGAAATCTAGAGAGCATAAGGCATCTTGTTTTTCTCCTAGAAAAAACGTGCAAGGGAGAGGCCACCAAAAATCAGCACTTTATAAGAGTCTAACCCTAATTTAAGTGCTTACAACAAAAGCTCAATTCAAGCTTGAATTGAAAAATCCAAATCACAATGAATTAAATTCATATCATTATTGATTGATTGAATTTAAGATAATGAATCACATTTATATCTTGATTGATTGATTGAATCAATCATTTAAGATGATGGATCAAATTTATTTCTTGATTGATTGATTAAGCCAATCATTTAAGATGATAGATCACATTTATATCTTAATTGATTAATTGAATAATAATTTAAGATGATGGATCACATTCATCTCTTAAACTAAAATTCAAAATCATTTTTAATTCAATCCTCATTTATTATTTATCCTATCTTTATCCAATCATTATTGGATCTTTATATATATATCTTAGATAATTCAAAATTATCTTTGTAACCTAACCTTTTGAATTAAAATTCAAATTCAAATTTCAAACTTAAATTCAAAATTCGATTTCCAAATTCAAATTGGTTTAAGACCCGTTGGGCCTTCCAACACATTTGGGCCCTTTTATAGAGAAACTAATTTCCCACTCGGGACCATATATGTGACGTCATTTTGCTTCTTATTGGGCTAGGAGTCTCACTCCAACCCCATTGCACTTTTACTATTGATAAAGCCCAATAACAATTACTGGCCCAAGTTTGCTAATTTTAAGCAATCGAGAATAACATTTGTGTGTGACCCATTAGGCCCAATTAGTCATTTTGGCATAAATAAACTTGGACAAATTAAAACTCTTTTAACGGGCTCAATCTATTTAATGACCTCACAAGTCACTAGCAATGCTCTGTGGCTCTAAAACTAATTGAGTTGATCAAGTGATCTACCTTTCATATTTGGATATGGTGCAGGCATCATCCCTCACATCGTCATTCACATTTAGTCGAGAGCAAAGATAGAGTATCATCTCTCTTAATTGACTAAATATAGCTAATTCACAGAATTAGGAACCTTCTTATATTAACTCTATAATGAATCATTACTCTTCATGATCACTTGTTATGCGCACAGACTCCCGAGTTAATTAGAAGCTATCCAAGCTCTACCAATCTTGTGAATGACTAATCCTTTGTAAGGGACTGTAAGTCCTCTTAGCATATCCATCTATACTCATGTATTTAAATTACACCCAAGAGTACATTATTCTCCCTATTTTCAGGCGGATAGAGTTGTACAGTCAAAGTATAACCCTAGGACACAGTGTTCGATGACATCCTTAAGTCCAGGACGATTCGCACTAGCAAACGATGAGAGACTTTACATATCCAATGATACTCTCTACAATGAATCTTTGTGGAGTCTCTTGATGGGTCAATTCAGAGCTATCTGTTCTCTAACAGATCCACCCACGACATCAGCTAAGGCATCACCATGCCCGTAATCCATGAGGTCCCTACTATCTCTATACAAGTAGATGATGTCGTACTAGTCTTATTGAGATCATCAATGTCCTTTCTTGGTGATTCAAGACTAGGAACAAGTTTTAGGTAATAAATACACAGTGTTCTTGAGTCCTCATGATCATGATCTCTATCATTGATCCTCGAGATTAACTCATATTCTATTGTTAGGGCTTTTATCTTCAAACACATATTTACTTTAAAATAAAGGCGAGACATAAATATGATAAAGATAAAATATGGTCATTTATCAATAATGAAATACTACAACGTAGAAAAAGGTGCTAATCTGTCCTTACAGATTGTCTCTAGGACACCTAAATACTAACACTCCCACTTGGCCTAAAGAAAATCAGGTCGACGTGTCATACCTAAAGACTCATAATGACTATCATACTTTCTCTAAGAAACTCCCTTAGTCAGAGAATCAGCCAAGTTACATCGGTGGGGATATAGTCCATCTTTATATCTTGTCTTTCAACAATTTCTCGGATGAGGTGATACTTGTGGACCACATGCTTGGATCTTTGATGAGACCTAGGTTCCTTGCCCTGAGCTATAGCTCCAGTGTTATCGCAATACAAACGTATTGGGTCAATAATCTTGGGAACCACTCCAAGCTCACTAATAAACTTTTTGATCCATACCGCCTCCTTAAACTCGAAGCCGCTATGTATTACGCCTTGGTTGTAGAGTCTGTCGTCGTCTCTTGCTTAGAACTCTTCTAACAAATTGCTTCATCGTTAGGGTGTAGACGACGTCTGACTTGGATTTACAATTGTCTTTATCATTCTAAAAACTGGCATCAGTGAACCCTTGCACTTTTAGCTCACTACTACCATTGTAAATCATAAATAGATCCTTAGTCCTTCTTAAGTACTTTAGGATTGTCTTTACGGCTGTCTAGTGACCCTCTCCAGGGTTAGGTTGGTATCGACTTGTAATGCTTAAAGCATAAGAGACGTCTAGTCTCGTGCATAGCATGACATACATCATTGATCCAATTGGTGATGCATATGAAATCCTGTCCATGCATTCCCTTTCAGCTGGTATCTTGGGACATAGCCTTAGAAAGATGAAGGTCGTGACTGACAAGAAGAAAACCCATTTTTGACCCATCCATGCTAAACCTCTTTAGCATTTTGTCTATGTACGTGGAGATACACACCGATGTCATTTACCAATGCCCTTTTGTTGGAAATTATCATTGACAAAATGAAGGAGCTTTGTTGCATACACATCCAAGAGGAAAGTTGAAGGGAATCAACACAACAGGCCAAATACTGTAACTTCTGCTAAGATATCCAAACGTATTAAAACCGTATATCGCTAAGGCAAGCTGAAACAATGAAATCTAGAAAGTCTAGTCGAATGCTTTCCTTGTTAAAAGCATCCCGTGGATGTGTTAGTTTACCATTTGCGTTTTTGTGAACTTCATACCACCTTATGTGCTCAGTTGTCTTAGACGACATAAACAATGATTGAAAGCGAGGTTTTAAAGGAATGTACCAGAGAATCTTTGTTGGATTCTTCTTCTTCTTCTTTCCCTTCTGAATTTTCCTAAATCTCGAAGTGCGACATCGCTTATAAGTCTCCCTATGAGCATCATTTGACCAATATAGTATACAGTCGTTGAGGCATGCATCAATTTTTTCTTTGTTCAATCCTAATGTTAATAAGCTTCTTGGCCTTATAGAAGGTTGTGAGAATGTCTGCATTAGGGAATGCATCTTGTAGTAGTTCCAGCAACATCGACATTATCTCATCGTGATCCTACACAAGCATTTGATATGATATAATTTGATCAATAAAGATAATTTGGAGTATTTTCGACAACCTTGATATAATGGACGATTTGCTTCATCCATGAGGTTGAAGAAGTAACGAGCTACATCATTCCTCAAGAAAACAAGGTCTACACCCTGAACTTCTGCGGTGAAGTTGTCCTCTTGAAAACTAAATGCATCACGAAAAGCGTCATTAACAGGATCATCTTTGTTCTACTTGAACTCCTATTTGTGAACTTTGAGGAAGAATATCATCATATCTCATACGAGGTTTCTCACCATGAACTCCCCAGAACGTATATTCTTCCTGGAAAGGCTTCATAAGCAAATGTTCCTTAGTAACTTCTCGTGTATGTCACTTCTTAAACTTGCATTTACAACACAGACACATGTTCTTCTCGTTACAACTGGCATGAGAAAATGAGAAATCCAAGAAAGTATTCAATCTAGCCAAATATGCTAGAGAATTGAGCGACAACTTGATCCATGCCTTATCCATATGTATTGAACAAAGTTATGATAGAAGCTAGGTGAAGAGAAAATGTATTCAATAAATCGCTACCAAGACCGCTACAGAAAATAAACTGCTACATCAACCGCTACAAAAATGAAGAACTGTTCAACTTTCAAATATTTTATATTTGTAGCGGTTATACTATTGTAACTGCTACAAAGGTGTGACCGTTATTAGGATGGAAAGTGAAAATTGAAATTTCAAGGTCTATAGTAGTTTGAGTCGTAAAACTGCTACACAATTAGCGGAATCAAATATTGTTTACATTTTGTAGCAGTTACATAATTTTAACTACTACAAAACATTCAAATTGTTTATTTAATATGTTGAATTTATTTTCAGAAATTTTAAGGTAATGAAGAAATAATGAAATTTAAAAAATGTTACAACTTACTATCTATTTTCAATAAACTATATCAAATATTTTAAATAACATGATCTCGTATGTCCTAAAACAAAGACATAAACAAAACCTAACTAACTATCTGGAGCCTGATGATCAGGTCCTCTTTCAGTGGGGGCAAGATCAACGTGCTAACCAGAGGTAACATCACCATCATCATCATCTGTAACACCCCTACTGTTGTAACTCATGTATATGTAATTATTGTGGAATTAATGAGAAGTTTTTATTATCGAGTTAATTATTATTATTTTCTGGAATATTCTAATTGGAGGAATAACTATAAAAGAGTTGTTAGAATAATGGAAGACAGTATGGTGAGCCCTAAAAAGGTCCAAAATGTCGCCTAGTGCAGACAAAGAAAAGGAGATCGTGACGCTGTCCAGACTTGGAGGAGAAGCGAACCCAGGGCAAAACACCAGTGTAGAATAAGCCGGTAAATGAAGTGGGGCCCAGGGATGAAGTCAAGACACAGACTCTTGCCTCTGGACCATAATTCTGTGCCATCCATGGTCAGAGAAGGAAAAGAGACAATGAAAAGTCATAAGTCAAAAAGCAAGAGTCAGTGTAATGATTACATTAGGACACGTGTCACTTCAAAGGTAAAAGAGGAAAAGCAAGGGTGAAATAGTCAATTCCTTGCCCTATTAACATTTAATTTCGACCACCATGAGAGAGAGGGGAAAACCAGATGATTTTAGTCACATCCAGGTCCAAACACAAAAAATGGGTCCCACAGGTGATTAACCGGTAGAAAAGGGACCCATAGGGACCAGTTAGGGGCTTCCTTTGGACTGAATGAGATAAGTGTGGGGCCACTTTGAGAATTCAAGAAGGTGCCATATATGAATGTCCATTTAGGAGAGAATATCTGAAAAAGTTGAAGAAAAGTACAAAGGGAAGCACCCTGTCAACCAGCAGGACCCACCGTGGACCGGTAGATGGAGATTGGACCGGATAAAGTGGAAAAGTCAAGGGAAAAGTAGGAGGGCAGATTTGGTGGGCCCAAAGTGGTGCCACCTAGCCCCCATAATTATTAAAAATAAGCTTGAGGAAAAAAAAAGACAAAAATCAATCCAAAAGTCAAAGTGTAGGACCCACTTGCTGGAAAAAGGGGAATAAATCAGATAAATTGGGAAAAAATAAAAGAAAATCATGAAATCTGATTTGTGGGGTCCAGGAGGTGCCACCTAAACCTAGGAAGTGTCTAGAAAACTTTGGGAAAAAGAAAAGAATAATAAAGAAGTTCCAAGCCAAAATTGATAATTTTCTTCAATTCCCGCCAAAGTAGGTAATTTTTCCCAAATGAAAAGTAAAAATATATATATTTTTCATGGGGAGGCACCACATTTCAGATCAGGAAGTCTCTGGATTTTTTTGGGGAAAAATTCAAAAAGTCAGATGAATTTCATTAATTAATCGGACAGGGGTTTTACCACAATTTTTCGGGACTAATCGGTTACTTTTACCATTATTAAATACACATGCTCTCTCTCCTAAACCAAGGGAGCACTAAATTTTCAGAGGAAGGAGAGAGTGTTCAGCCAACCTCCATAGCCAAGATCAAGTCCCAAGCTCCTAAGAACATCAACCGAACTTCCGATTTAGGTAAACACCGAAAACCCGAACCTTTGAAACTTGAACTTGTGATTTTCGTTCAAGGGGTGAGGGCTTGGTGTTGCAATCTGATTTTGGATTTTTTGATGGTCTTAATGTGTTTAAAACATGATTTTGTATGGGGTTAACCTATGGTTTGATCTTCCAAACTCGAAAACACCGAAAAACGTCTAAGAACAAGTTTGTTGTTAATTCTGGAAATTCTGGCAAGTGAACCTTCAACTGGGTCCTAAAAATAGTAAATGAACTTGGAATAATCTAAAATTTTACAGGTAGAAATTAAACTTCCTGAGATCCACCGTGATGTAAATTTTTCATTATTTAGATTTTTCTACTAAGAGATAAAAATTGTTAAAGCTGGCTCAGAAGCATCAGGCTGAATCTAGACCAGAGAGTGAAAAATTGGCTACATGCCAAAATATGTGTCCTTTTGGTCTCTAGAAATATTTTTCTGAAAACTAGACATTTTGATGGTTCAGATGGCATTTGTTTCATGCCAATATGATATTTCTAGAATTTAATAAAAATGTTTGAATTTGGACCAAGTTCACTGGATTTTCTCGGAAAAGTAAGAAAGGGTTCGGTTTTGACCAAAAATGTAAGGGTATTTTTGGAAATACTCAAATAAATTCTTTTTGGTGTTATTTTGGGTCAAAAAATATTTTGGAGAGCTAGTGGGCCCTTAAAATATGAGACGGTAAATTTATCACCAGGTAGTAGCCACTTTACTCCGACACTTTTATGTGTGTTGTTGTATGTTTTGCTTGCCATATGTGTTTTGTATATGTTTTTGCCAAATATGCATAAAGAGCATAATTTTGATTGCGTTCCTAGTGCTAAGCATTCCTGGTCCGGGGTTTGTCATGTGTGTGGCAACTCAACAGAGATAGGGTTGGCCTGGTACGGGGCTTGCCTTGTACAGTGGCTCAACGGAGACAGCATTGTGATTCCAGTAAATCCGGGGCCTGCCTTGGTAAGGCGGCTCGACGGTACGAAGACGTGTTGTATATGTTTCTGTTTGCATATGTGGTGTATTTGGCATACTGTTTGTGTTCATACTTATAATATGGTTGCATGCATACGCATCACACATTTAGTGCATGAGTATTGATAGTTACTCTGGTGGCCATTGTCAGACAACAGAAGCTTTTGGTGACACAGGGGGACATGCCTGACTTGTAAAGGCCTTTTTGGAGAGGTAAGGATGGCAGTACAGTTGAAGGATAGGGCATGCCCTATCTTATTTTGTACCTTACCTCTTTTGGATTACTGTATATTATTTTGGTATTTACATTGGATGACTATATCCTAACCCTCTAGGGACTTTACTTTCTATTGATTTTACTTTTACCATTACGATAGTTTCTCCAAACCGATCATGTGCTCTGTTGCGCGTGCTCTAACTTACAATTAAATAGACTAATAATAAAGGAAAGGTAAATTATAAAAGAAATCCCTCTAACCTGCCACCCGAAAGGGCAAGGCCAGTAGGGGTGTAACATCATCAGCATGAGGGGCGGATCGACGATGAAAACAGAAGGAGCTGAGGGCGGTGGAGCGTCCTCACCAGGAAATATTTGAGAATACACCTTCGTAATGAAATCCCAGGTATACCTATTCTGAGTGTACCCACTACTACAAATATGGTCTTTAATGTCCATTTTTTAACCCATTCTATTCCCTTGTATAAAGGGATGTCTATACTAGGGACACAGAGAAGGCATGACTTATAGCGTCCTTATAATTTTAGGACGTTGAAAGTATTTTTAAACACAATGCCGACACTATCTATCACCAACACTTCCCCTTCTCCCTATGCACCACCTCCTCATCCTCTGCCATTCTTCTCCAGAAGTGCCGCCCCTCGTCCTCCACCATTCACAGGGGACTTGGTGGTGCAGATTGAGTAGGAAGAAGTTGCTCATCCACATTTTTCAATCAGAGAACTCGGATCAAACACTTAGGCACCGAGTTTCTTTAACCACCGCCCTCGGAGAACTCAGAGAATCAGCAAAAGGAAGTCATTGAAAAACCATTGAGAACAAGACAGATGAACTAGACAGAAAAATCAGAAAAATGAAATCACATAAAAACCATTGAGAACGAGATAGATGAACAAGACAGAAAAATCTCCATTCGGCATTGGATCTTGAACTGGGAAAGACGCGTTCAAATCTATTCTCACTAATCTGTTCGCATTGGCTTTATTCTCATCAACACTCATCGACAAGCACATATGGGAGTTCGGGTGGAGGAGGTGGAGCGGCGAAGGAGGACGAGCGACGGAGGAGGCAAACCAGCGTAGTAGGGGGAGCGGCCGAAACTTGGAACGAGAAGGTTAAAGTGTCTGAGAGAGAAGAAAATGAAACTCGTAACTCTAACTCGGGGAGCGTGGCTTACCTTGTGCGAGCTCGAAACTTGTTGTGACAAGTGAGAGATGCGTTGGAAGTTGTGATGCCTTAATAGGCGTCCAAATGTAAATTTGGGACGCCTAAAATGTGATTGTAGGTGTCCCAATTCATATTTAGGACGATAAAAAAAATTCCCTTAGCACCAAAAATTTCACAAAATGTGTTAAATAATTAATTTTAAGCGTCCTGAAAGATTTTTGGGACTCATAAATTTATTTTAGGCATTCCAAAAATTATTTTAAGACGCCTAAGTATTAAAGTTCAAGCAAATAATTACGAGAATGCCACCGCCTTCAGTTTTTACTTCCCTTTTTATAATAAGAACATCCTTTAAGGAAGTCATATCCCCTTTTTGTAGTAGTAACCACTCCCAACCTAGTCCTGAAGCTACATGGCGACGTTCCTGGTAACATCTTCATAGATCGACTGAGCCATCACCTAAGCCTTCTCCACAACTATCGCTTGAAGCATTTGTTCCGTTGGCCTTCTCACGTTGGAGGTTCCTACTTGAGAGGTTCCGGCCTCAGAGGCAGCACTCCTGCCATAGACCATGCTAGGCCTGGCACCTAGCCCAAAACCCCTACAGTGTTCGGAGTGCTCAACTTGGCTCATACTAGCTTTCAAAGGGGCAGTAGGATCCATAGACCCTTGTGTCTCTGGGGTCTGGGACTGGCGCAGCTCTGTCTAGCCCTATACAATCCACCCTTGGCGCACACATTTTATAAGACATTAATAAAACAATTGTGTGTATTTAAATTAATTACATAAATTATATATTTTTTACGTATATCACTTACAATGGCTTCCTTTGCTTACTGAGAGGTTGGCGTCCCATCTTGGTGTTTGTGGGTGTATATGTATAACTTCTCATAGTCCGTCCGGCAATTCTCCTCCCGAGCCTTACTCACCTATAAGAATTTAAAAAATATCAACTTAGTTGTATTTCAAAAACAATTAATAATTTAACTTAAAAAAATTACAGCTCACCGTAGGTAACAACAAAAGTCTTGGATCTGGCCGTATAGTGGATCCTTTCTTTCGCTCCGGATCCTAGTGTTCCCTAAGAAAGAGCCCGTATATGAGAGAATGTGAAAATATGTTTCAATAATATTTATAAAATTTCTAACTATTAAAAATTGTAGAATTAAGTTAAAATGTACTGGCCCTCTGGGCCCAATCATTCGAAGGTACGCCGTCTTGGGGGCTCGCAATCACCGGGTCCAAAGGAATTGTCCCATCCTAATCCACCACGTGGAAGAGACGACTCATCCGATTCTTCCCGGCCATCCCCTATCTTCATGGATGAACTGTTATGTTTCAATTTCAAAGTGCTTGCTTTTACCGACTGACATGAATGCAAGACACGGTACCTAAAACTCTACTTCACTCTTCCGCTACATCTTAGCCCTACTTCGGCTCCTCCAATACAACAAACATTTATAATAATGCAATAGATTGAGATGCAAATGTAAGTTAGATTTAAAAAAAAAAAAAATCTAGTATTATTTTCTAAATAATGTAGATATTTTCATTGTAGGGTAGAAATCCACATTCCTTCTCACTAGGGAATGCTCATCCCAAAATAAGTGTTTTTTTTTTTTAAAAAAAAAACCATCAATTACTTTATTTATTTGAGTTAAGTTATATTTGATAGTCAAAATTATTTTTGGGTAAAGTTGCAAAAATACACATGTATTTTACTCGAGGAGCGTCCAACACCAAAATTTTTTTAGGTGCAAAAATACACATGAACTTTCAAAACTAGAGTAAATATACCATCTTTGCCAATTTAGCTAAGTCATTTGGACATTACGTTGACTAAAAACGTTAACATGGAAGCTGATTTGGCTATAATAGTATCTTCGTTGGCTGTGGAAAAAATAAATGTTGTTATCATTGCCACAGGAAGATGATCCTTCATGTGTTGTCTTGTGTGTGTATGACCCGCTTGTTCTTACTCGAAGTTATTCTCGTAATCACTCCACGTACGTCAATGACAAAATAACATTTCAAGCACGGTCGAATTGCAAAAATTCACTTTGATTTCGTTGTCGGATTAGAAGGAAAAACCAAGTACCAATTTCCAATTGAAAATGACGGCGCGAGACAGAAATTTAGATTTTCAACTCAGAACGTTGTCTATTAGTGCCAAAGACTCCAATACCACTAATGATCCTGCTTATGATCCTGCCCTTCTTCAATCCATGAATCTTTCTCTCAGACTCCTTACTTTCTATTGTCTTCTTGGAAAAAATTTGATATTATTTACATATATTTATTGACAAAGTTATTTCACATTGCGTCATGCTCGAGTTTCTTGCTTATGTCCGTTTTGTTTACACTTGAATGATTTGGCTCGTCCTTTTCATCACCATTTTCTGAGCTACCATAGGCCAATCTCTCGATTATTTAGGGTTAAATTTCAATAGCTTTATCGGCCACGGGTTCCTTGGTTGGATTTGATTAGGTGATAAAGTTCCATGTGATTTGTGTGGCCGAGAATTTCTCGATCCCTCTCCCTTCCTCCATTTGTCTCCATTTTTTCCTCTCAAATCCCCCCCCCCAAATCTTATTCTCCTTCTTTGCCGCTCCCTCATGTGACTTGCGCAGCTCTTGGCTTCCTTCATCCTCGCCGACGACCTCTATTTTGCCTTCCCCTTACCTCTCCATCATCGGTGAGGTCGAGACTAGAGAAGGAAAAGGACGAGTAGGATCATTGAGTAAAAAAAAGAAAGAAAGAAACAAGGGCGACACGGTTCATCATCCTCCTTCTTGACCAACTGAACCAAAGGGAGCCACAAGCTTAAGAGATCGGTGAGGTGAGGCAAAAGTTAACTCCGACGCCACCATCGCCGGAGTGGACGAGAGAGTAGACCGTCACAGGGAGGTGGACCACTATTCATCTTTCCCTTTTCCGGACCAGCGAACATCTGGACCAGATAGAGAGAAGCTGCCGAGGACCATTGTTCCTCTTTTCGACCAATGGGAGTTGAACTAAGGGAGGAGACTGAAGTGATCGATTGAAGAACCCAGGAGAAGTATGAACTTATTTGACATTTTTATTTCTTAAAATAATAAATTAATATTTTTGGTCTATAAGGAATATGCTTAATTTTATTTATTTTTTCACAGCCAACTAGGATATTATTATAGTTAAATCAGCTTCCATGTCAACGTTTTGGGTCGTTCAACGTAACTTGGATTAATGAAGATGATATATTTGCTTTAGTTTTGAAAGTTCATGGGTATTTTTACACCTAAGAAAAGCATTTGGTGTTGGGCACTCCTTAGGGTAAAACACGTGCATTTTTGCACCCTCAATATATGTGATGAACTTGTTAATGACAACAATAAGTCATATTTAAATGTTTTACTCTTGGTTTAATGATGTTTTTGGGTATTTTGTGCCCTTTTTACTACTTAAAAGTGAGAATTAATCAACATGCGGTAAAAGTTGTGTGGTTGGAACTCCTGATGTAGGAAGTCCTAATGAGTTGTTAGTAGGGGTAGCGATAATTGCTAATAAAGGTGGTAAACTTGTTAATAACAACTATATTGTGCAAGTGGACAATGGTGATGGTTAGCATGTCTGGGAAGTTTCTACTATGTTTCCTTCATATAGGGGAAGGTTTGTAGTTAGTGGAAATGGTGATAAAACATATGTCGGGGAAATGATGGGACCAAGAACCATTAAAGAAGGCACAATGTAACATCCTCCATTTTACTTTACATAATAACTAAGGGTTTGATCATTAACTTAATAATGTTTCATCATTTATAAAAAAATCCAACTATAAACTAGAGTATGCAAAATGAGCCATAATGTGGCAATATACAGTATTCCAACATATACCAAAAAGATGGAAGCACTACTGTCAATAGAAGTAGCCTAAGCTTCCGAAGTCTTCCTTGATGGACCCGTATGGGAACTATCACTTGAAAAATGGTGGTAATCATCAATCCAACTTATTACAAATACTAATATGTGCTTGTGAGGTGCCAAGTAAACAATATATATAATAAGGTATTAAAAACATAATTCACTAATACGCCACAAATTTCATATCATGAATTATGTATCATAAATTATATATCCCGGTTTCCTTAACACAATTCCCAAGATGCCTCCCTTCAATCCAACTGAACCGCCTTATTTCTGCCAACTAGACCTATGAGCTAAGTTACTATCCATATTACTAGCTACTCAAAAGCTCACCGGTCATGTGATGAGGACCGGCCAAAATCCTCGAGCACATGTCTCGGCACCGTAGGTCTTTTCCCCTCGTTGAACTAGTGGGGTGTCGCAAGCCCTCATTGAAACGGTGGGGCAATCCCTCATTGAATTAGCGGGACGATATAGAGCCAACCATCGTGCACCAATTGAGGCTATACCACGTGGTGAAATAAACTACCCCAATTCAACCCTTACCATAATTATCACAATATATAATTCAACAGGAATTTTTTTCAAGATGTTCATGTTCATTTCATGTTATTTAAATCATTCTCATATACATGTCATAATATCTCAATTCTCAATTCTTATACATATATATGTATATATTCACAATTCAAGTCATAAGGTTCGCAAGGTAATTTCTATTAAGATATTCATAATAATTTTCACAAAACACTCACAAACAACATACTAATACACATAACAAGTGAAAAGTGGTTTCCTCTTGCCAAAGTAAATTATTATTACATTGCTCCTAATCCAAGAGCTCAAATACACACACAAAATCAATCTACCACAATTAGTTTACTAACCATTAATAACTCTACAAAACTCCACATAATCAAAATTATAACTTATAATTCAAAATATATAAATTTTAATAATAATATATTATTATTATAATAAAAACTGAAAATAATGAGTTTGGGGTTTACATTTAAAAAATGACCGTTTAGTCCTACGAATTTTAGAAATGACAGTTTAGTCCCACGAATTTCGAAATGACAGTTTAGGCCATGAACTTCAAACATGACAGTTTAGTCCCACGAATTTCAAAAATGACGGTTTAGTCCCACGAATTTCGAAATGGCGAGTTAGTCCCATGAATTTCAAAACTAAACCGATTAAAATTTCAATAATATCTCTATTAACCCAAATAAATTATCTATACAATATTTAATCGGTAAAAATATCCTATAGGAAATCCTAAACTTCTCAAATATAAAATAAATTTTAAAATTCCTACAACAAATCTAAACTTATTAAAATTAACTATTAATCATTATCTATTTATATATAGTCATCTATTGACAAAACTCTCTCAGAATCATAACCCCAACATTTTCACTAACCAACACAATATTACCCTCATCAGAAAGAGAAAAACATGTAGAATAACTTTCATGACGGAAGTTTGTTGAAAAGAATATATTTTAGTTACCAAAATAACCTTACAAGATAAATAACATACCTTAAAATAGCCTCTTCGTCTTCTCTTTTCCTCTCCTTCTTCCTCACACTCTTCTCTTGTCTCTCCCTCTTCACTAGACGTGTGTGTAAATGTCATTTGATAGAAATCTAGAGAATATGAATTTTATGGATGGCCCGTGAATTTTTAACTAGCTCCTTGTGAATGCATTTCGATGTAAATGAAGGTTGGATATAATAGGGTATTATATACAAGTTTTGTTTATGAAAATTTCTATTATGATGTAATTTTAGTTGTCAATGTATGGAAATTAATTAGTCGGTGGACGCACATGGACGATCAACATAGGCACATTGCCTTGTCAATGGATGCCCAAAGGCTTGTCAACACAAGCACATAGATTTGTCAACACAGTACATGGACATGTCAATGGACGCCTATTGACTTTTCAACATAGGCACATGGACTTGTCAATGAACGCCCATGGACTTGTCAATATCAGCCTATGGAGTTGTGAGTGCAATCCCCTACTCTAGTCAATACAATCAGGCTTTAGTTAATAATTACAAAAAAAATGTCGAAATGCAATCACTCTGTACTTGATCATTACAAAAAACATGTTATATGTACAATCAGTTTGTATTTGATCACCGCAAAAAACATGCCATCACTACAATTTGTTTGTACTTGATCTTACTTCACCACTAATCCTAGCTACAATCCAAATTATTAGCCTATTTGGTTCTCTTCCTCTAACGGTTCCCTTGCAGTAAAAGACATAACTTTGTCTCCATGTATGTTATTAGGATGAGTGACAAGCCACCACAAGAACCCAACCTTAATTTCATTGAGTTCTTCTATCAACTAGTAAGGCATGGTGTAATCATAATGACCTTGATCAGTTCCATCCCATATCTGTAACCAGGACAGTACATGCATCCCACAAGAGTCTCTGTAAATATAATTGTACTCAAATTAATAAGCAAATTAGGAAGCTGACGATGTAATAAAATTAACGAAAATCACGAAGTAAACTAACATGTGTCTTTGTACATGCACTTTTCCCCATGTAACTTCCTTCTCAATTATTTCCTCATTCTCAAACAACTATGGCTTCACTCTTTGAAGCATTTAGAAGAAGCAATTTCTCGGAAAAAAAAACATAAATCATAATGTACTCAAATTAATAAGTGAATCAAGAAGCCGACGATGTAATAAAATTAACCAAAATCACGAAGTAAACTAACATGTGTGATTGTACATGGACTTTTGCCCATGTTACTTCCTTCTCAATTTTTTCCTCATTCTCAAACAACTCGGCTTCACTCTTTGAGGCATTTAGAAGAAAAAATTTCTCTGAGAAAAACATAAATCATCTCAATCACAAATATACATAACAAATTGACAACTAATACATAAGTAAATGCCAAGTGTGTGGTATGCCATTTCCCATTTATGTTCACCTACAGCTGTACAGTACACACTACTACTACAACACCCAAACATGCTTTGCTTTTCTAAATAACACTATCTCATTCCTCACACGTTGAACAAAAAAAAATACTCTCCTTCCAACCTCAAACGCCTCGTTCTAAACAGAGATATCATAAGCATTGTGTTAGAGTGAAATCTTAGAACGTTCAAAAAATTCTCAAAATGATGAAAATTCACAAGGAGAATCTCATATGAGTAAGGTAAACATGAACTCTAGCAAGAGAGACCCTGGCATAGCAAGCTGGGAAGTCCTTAGACCAAGATCTGCACCAAAATTATTCATTGTCCTTCTTGCACGGGATTTTCTCAAACAAAAGCAACAAAAGAAGTTGGAATTTTTGAAAAACTTGTAAAAGAAAATAAATAGAATGTCAATACACAACAAATCCAACATTGCACCCAAAAAAAAAAAAAAAAAAAAAAAAAAAAAAAAATCCAAAGCATATAAGCCACTAGTAATCAAAATGAAGAAGTACAAGTAGCCAATTGCACACCATTTAAGCAAAAATTAGTAATATTGTTTTTTAAGAAAGGTAAACTCAATCTTTATTCAAAAGCATCAAATATTCAAACGATTACTTGACCATATTCAAAGACAAATTAAAATGAAAAATTTAAATGGAAATGGTGCGACGACGCCAACAAAGGATTAACAACAACGCATGAGCATATGATGCAAGGAACAACTTCAAATCAAGATTTTTTAAATTGGCTTATTTGTTTCAATTTTTTCAGTTGTCTTATTTGATCTTTAATGGCATCATGAACACTTGATTCAGTATACTCTAACTAATCTTACCATCGCAATTGAGCAACAAACCTTTCAAACAAAGTTCTAGGACTTGAATTTATACTAGAAGCTCATATGAGCTTTGTAATCTATGATTTGTGATTTTTAGCAATTATTACACTCCGAACACAAGAGCAAAGAGAGAAGAAACAATAAAGATTGAAATCTCAAATCTAAGATGAACCGAGTTGCAAGCCCTACCAAAGTAGAGACATAAAGCATAAAATCGATAAATAGAGCGAACAAAAGAGAGAGGGATAAAAAAATTGGTACCTGGGAGAGGTGAGTTGCAAGTCAGATCCAGAAATAGAGAGATGATGATGAGGCTGATAATTGAGAGGCGAGATTCATTGCGAGTTGCGGTGAAAGGTGAGACTCTCACCGTTAAAGTGAGATGAGAGTCGAGCGCAAGACGTAAAGGCGACGGAAAGGCGTAATGAGATTTTTGGCTTTTTTGCCCGTTGGGTATCCTTCAGACACAACGAGATGAAGCATTTTCCTGCGCCATTAAATTTTATCGGGAAACCAATTTTGGTGGTTTCCCTTTGTCTATTTATTCAAGGGGTTATTTGTATAGTTTGAAATTTGGAATATATTGAAAAAAAAGTCCCACAGGATTCATTGCAAAAAAAACTGATGGCTCATAGCACTTAATTTGTAGCGGTCAAATAAAACCGCTGCAAATATTAAATTTTGTAGCAGACTTCAAACGTAATTGCTATAAATTTGCAATGGGACAACTCGTGCCAATACGTGTGCTAGTTAAGGAACGAACTTTGTAGTGGTTGTCACTAAATAACCTCTACAAAATATGGCACCAAGTTGGAGCCAATTTTGTAGAACATTTTGTAGCAAAGTTTAATTTAAGAGTAAATACCATTTACGGTCCCCGACAAAAAAACACGAACCCCATTTTGGTCCCTTACAAAAAAATTGACCATTATTCGTCCTTTTTAAGGGACTAAAAAGGACCTTTTTGGAAATTTGTGAGGGATCAAAATGTCAACCAATCGACCCTTATTTGTCATTTTTATGGACTAAAAAGGACCTTTTTTGTAAGGGACCAAAATGGGGATCACGTTTTTGTCAAGGACCAGAAAGGGTATTTACTCTTAATTTAATTCACTGCTACAAATGTAGCGCAAGCAAGGACCGTTATGGCGCAAAAGATGTGGCGATTTTTTTGTGGCAGTTCAGAAGTAAAAACCTCTACAAAAGTCAAAGAGTCTTATCTTTTGTAGTGGTTTTGTGTAAATAATTGGTAAATTTGTAGCAATTTCCTATAAAAACCGCTACACAGTTTGAAGCTATATAAGTAATTCCACGGAAATAATATTCTATGAAGAATTAGCAACAAGAAGCCAATTATTGTTTCATAGTAGCTTGCCTGCAATGAAAATTTGCAAATGGGTGCTAGGTATCATGTTATACGTATCATGTTACCTAGCATCACATTTGCATATTTTCATCGTGGGGTAACTACTTTCAAACCAATGTTTAGCTTCTTGCTACTATTCTTCAAAAGTAACGAAAGTTTGTAGCGTTTATAATGCACCGCCATGAATGCAAAGAGTCTTAACATTGGTAATCGGTTACCCACAAAAACCACTATAGAATGCAGAGAGTCTTCACATTGTTAGTGTTTTTGTTGACTACTATACAAAATGTCTCGGGAATGAGGAATATTGTAGCAGTTTTTTTTTAAATTGTTACAAATGTTCAATTGTTTAAATACAACAGTGACCCATGCGCATTTCATTCTCACCACACAAAATTCATTCTCACGCACTGTCATGCGACATTTAGGTATAGTATTTACAGAGTGATGGCTTTAGGAAGAGATTTACATAAGAGAAAGGAGGTAATAAGGGGCAGAGCACCTTGACAAAGTGGCAGTAGTAGAGGGTAGCACATGGTAGAAATATCCCCATGCCATTGCACATTAAACCCAACCTCGCAGTTGTTCCCATAGGAGGCGGCCCCACATATACGGGAGGTCACCCCACATGTCGAGGCAACCTTACTGCCTCATGTTGAGGATGAGGAGCTTGAGCTTAGTTGGAGCAAATTTGAGCAAGGTGGGGAGTTTGAATTGAACATTCTGTTACATGATATGGAGCGGTTCCTTGATGGGGAGATCACCCGGGACCAAGGGAACCCCGATTGTCATCTTCACGGTCGACCGGGTTTAACGTGGAAGTCTAAAGTTAACTATTGTTTTAATAAATTTAATATTTAATTTCCATACTTTTTATTAAAATTATAATTATTTATAATAATAAATGTTGTCAATTGTGCAGATCCGCATGGCAACATCACCAAGAGGAAGCTGGACGTGTCCAGTGTGAATGCGATGAATGGGCTACATGTCATAGTTCCATGGAATGAGCACATAGACCGATCGATCGAGAATGGTGGTCACCTCTTCAACCGGGCTGAATGACATGGAGTGGAAATTGGATGTGGTTCCTCATCCACTTACGGAATTGGAAGCAAGTTCGAAAGAGTATAAGAAAAAAGCGTGGGAACAAGTATTTGAGGTACTTAATTGCGTTTAATTATATTATAGATGTAAATAGTTATAATTTATGGTTTTTTTAATGAATTAATTAATTATTCAATTGTAATACAACTTAAGTTTGTCGTTCGTGACAACGGGGAAAAGGTACTCACCGATCACTAATCATGATGACATTGAGACCTCTTTCCACGATCGCCTCATGTAGACGATCGATTGTTTTGAACTTGAACATGAGCCATCATCAAGAGAGTTGTTAATCCCTCGTGTTCGTAAACCAGATAGACGAAGTAAGAGATTCAAATTGACGGCAATTGAGAAGTTCCAAGGACATGGACATGTCTTGATTAATTGTATTCAAGCTCAACCTTTCCTTCAGTAAAGATTGTACAGTCATAAGTTATCCTATGTATTTCCTTACATTTTATACTTACATTTCATGATCGCTACCTCATGATTAATTACGGGGAATTCATAAGTCATATGAAGCGTCAGCTCAGAATCCGTACATAGGCATCCTCCGAAATTGACAGAAAGGTTCATAGAGCTCTCGTACTTGGCCTTCTTGATCGTGCAGTCAAGTTTACGGCATATAATATCAATGGTTTCAAGTTTTACATAGTTTCACGAGATCAATGATTGCTAACCCAAAACTCGGGTGTTTATGGAACCTTTGGGAAAAGGAGTTAAGCGAGCAGCAGTGACGGGAGCATGCAGTTTCGAGACGTCTCATATTATGGAAAGCTTCTTGATGTCGTGGAAATAAATTACTAAGGCTGTTTCAGGGTGACGTTGTTCAAGTGTTTTTGGGCAAATACGACAACTTCCTGGGGACTCACAACTACGAATTAAACATCACATCCATAAATTTCTCCCACCCAATTCACACCGATCAGTCTCAAAATGATGAGCAATATATTGTTGCATCAAAGGCACACCAGGTTTATTATGTCGAGGATGAGAGGCACGTGGATTGGAATATGGTGGTACACTTAAAGCCTCGGGACCTTTACGACATGGGAGATAGTGATAACATCACCTTCGAGAGTGAGCTGTTCCAGCCCGCCATTTTCAAAAACTTCTTTCTTAAAGGTAATGAAAATTTACCTATCGGTCGGTGCGTTTTTTTTTTAAGTTATGCTTTATTATCACTTAATTTAGGTTTAATTCTTGTTCAAACATATTAAACTCACAATTAACATCGTCACACTAACCGCTACAAAAATACTCACATCAATAGCTACAAATTTGACACAGATATCCCTATAAATACAACCACCACACCTCATTTCACACACTTCTTCATTTCTTCCTCTCAACTTCTCTCTCGTTTTCTTTTGGGTAAAGGAGCAAAAATACACATGTGCTTTACCCTCAGGAGCGCCCAGCACCATATGCTTTTTTTGGGTGCAAAAATATACATGTAGTTACAATTTAGGAGCAAAAGTCACACCACATTAAAATCTAACTTAACGGTGTTAATTTTGGGGTCGGGCCCACACTATTTTTATGAAAATACCAAAATGCCCCTAATTTTTTTATAAAAAAAAAACCCCAACCCCAGCTCTCGATTTGATCGAGATTGCCTATCAACTGCTTTGCAAACTTCTAAGACCAATGCTCCTCCTCCTCCCCACTTTCTTCCTCAATGTGATTCTCCGCCACCTCTTTTGTCTTCTCACACTCTGTTTCCTTTTTCTTTTCTTTCTATCTTCTGCTTCTTATTAATCGCCTGCAAATTAGCAGAACCCATACAACTAATCAAGCCATCTAAATTCATAAACGCATAATGCTTCCTATTGTTAGTGTGATGGAGTAGGATTACATTTTAATTAATGAAAAAGGATATTCAAAATATAAACCGGAAAAAAGGGAAGTAGAAAGTTACGAAGCAGAGCAAGGACAATAGTCCACTTTTCCCAAGCGTCTTCTTGTCCTCTTCTTGTTGTTTGGTGAGCATCTCTTGGAATCATTCCCTCATCAATCCTATGAATACAAGAATGTTCCCCACCCTGAATCAAAAGAAAACGAAAACAATATCTGAGCAAAGACACAAAACTTGCTAGTAATGCTACGAGTACAATATAAATAGTTGATTAAAGCAAAGAACAATTTATCTTCTTGTTTTATGTTTGATTTGAAAAATCTACTTATCTTCTTTTTTAAAAAAAAATACAAACCAGAGAGAGAGACAAATGGAGGAAGAACAGACAAAATAGCGTCGTGGAGAAAGAACTCGAATCATAGCAACCGGATTGGACCTTCCCTTTCTCTTCACCTTCCTTTTCCAGGGCGATGATGTCCATCATCACCTATCTTCATCTTCTTGAGGTTCAGCGAGAGATCTGAAAGTCACCACCGTCAAGACCAACGACGTAGATAATCTCATTATCTTCTTCAACTCTTTCATTTGCTTCGTCGTCCATTCATAATCGCCACCGCCGGTGACCAAGGCGGAGGAGAAGAAGAGCACTTGGCTCATCCATTCACAGTCGCCGCCGCCGGTGTCCAGGGTGGAAGAGAAGAAGTGCAATTGATCGATAAACAGTGGAGTGTATGCGTCTCTATTTTTTTTTTCCTTTTTTTGCTACCATGTCACCCTCCAAGTCAACATGGTTAGTCAAAATCTTTTTTTTTAACAAGTCAATGTTTTCCTCCTAATAGAGAGTGTGACTTTTGCTCCTAAAACATAACCACATATGTATTTTTGCTCCTAAAAAAAGCATATGCTGCTGGGCACTCCCAAGGGTAAATCACATATGTATTTTTGCTCCTAAAAAAAGCATATGCTGCTGGGCACTCCCAAGGGTAAATCACATATGTATTTTTGCTCCTTTACCCTTTTCTTTTTCTTGTCAATGTTTTTACGGAGAGGTTAAGTGCTGAGTAAGCTTATCAAATACGATAAATACTTTTTCACTTCTTTGCTTTTCATTTTCTCACTTTCTTATAATTTTTCTAATATTAATTTTTTTACCCAAAATTTTAAGGACATGCCTCAACATTTCTTCTCTAATCATCAACATTCATTTCATAATTCAATATCCTATATTGGACATCATAATATAAGTTGATATTATCTATACATTCTCGTATTATACCTATATAATATTCATAATCAAATATCATCTACTAGTAATATTTTTTTAAGATATTAAATTTTATCATATAAATTATCACTAAAATAATCACACTAAAATCATAAAACAATAATTAAAAAAAGGACTCAAATTATGTACTTTAAAAAAAGTAATAATTTTCTAGCTGTTTTATATAGCTGCTACAAATTTTGGAAAAAAAATGGCGCACTTTTTAAATTTTCACCTAAATTTGTAACGGTTTTACAACCGCTCCAAAATCTTAATATCCTATAGCAACATCAAAACCGCCACAAATTTATTTCAAAATTTTGGCGCCAATTTTCCAATTTCATCCAATGTTGTAGCAATTTTTAAACCGTTACAAAATTTTGCCACCAATTTTTAAAATATTTTCCTCCATTCAAACTTTTGCCACTAATTTTTAAAAAATCATGGACGTAGTTAGTAGTGTAACCCCATTTTTTAAAAGCGGAATAAATTTTTTTCATTAGAGTAGAGCATCGGAGCAAGTAAAAGAGTGAGTAACGATATATCATTAATTGTGACGTATCGTTTGTTCATAAAAGAACAGTACATTTACTAGGTAATATGACGGTACATGTCCTAAAAATCTTGGTCGGGTCTTCACGCGTGCTTTGTTTACTCGCTTACTCTTGTCTTCGGTCCTTGGTTCTCCGGACCACGAAGCTATAGTAAGAGCTGAGGTCCAATGCCCATCGGACCTCAGGTAACGATTAACCTCATGCTCATGTATAACAATGTATGTAGGACAGATATTCATGACATTACATCAATAATCAACACATAAGCACACAGCAGATGTAAGATTAATATATTAACAGTACATATCACATGTAAAGTTACCCACGTTTGCACTAACCAGTGCCACGATAGCATGTCGTGTCCTCAGCGCTAGGAAAACAATCTTACGGCATTATCAAGACTATAACCCGTATATAGCCGAATGTGTAAGTGATTTAAGACGAGTTTTAACCACGGTGCATGACCCAAGACCAAGTCTTGTCCATGGCTCTATGAAATAATCTATCACATATAAGCATACAATGAGCATCAGAGTTAGTGTTACAGTATGCGTCCATACCTTAGTCCGTTTGGATGGCGATACGCTTGCCTGGTCGGTACGTCCCCCGATTTTTCCCAGATATCCTATAATAGTATTATCGCATTATTACCTTGTAAATAATATCTTAGGAGATATTTTAGCCACTACCGACCTTTTTGCCCCTGGTGGATTTATTATTCCAATTACATACCATAATTTTCGTACGAAATGCTTTGTTCCAGCATTTCGAGCAGATTTTTTGATAACTTTGAAAATTCATAAATAAATCCACAAAAATCGAAACGAGGTTCCATAAAATTCCCTAGAAACCTTAGCATGTCTATTTTGTGGAAAAATAATGGGTTTCACCCAGAATTAGTGAATCAGTCCCAGTTTTACAATCTTCAACCTCTGCCCAGAATTTTTCTAGAAAAACGTGGCCTTATTTCCAGAATTTTTATCTCTCTCTACAGACCTCTATTTGATACATATTTTATATCAATGGAAATCTATACATGTCTACTATGACCATGAATTATTTCATAATTTTTGAATATAAATTTACATATCAAATAATGCCCTCTAACTGACTGACTCCCATAGCCCAGCAAAACCCCCCAATCCGTATCTTACGCTAACTTGTTTTATTAATCCTAAAAGTTACTTCCCAACATGTTCCCACCTTGTCAGGCATCTTTCGATGCAATAAGGCTTGAAAACAATTATGAGAAATTACTTTACCTATTTCCTAGATTAAACTAACATTTATACTAAGAACTACTAAGAACTATAGAACTAACGAACTAAAGACTAGAAACTAAAAACTAAAGACAAGCTTACCTCTTGAAGACTCTTGCTTCTCCTTCTTGCTTCTTAGAAATCACCACTTGGTGATTGATTTGGTGTGAAAAAATTGTGAAGGGCAAGGCCCTTATTTATAGTAAAAGTCCAAGGATTTCCACCTTTGGATCACTTTCCACAATCAATGGCTTAGGTGGATTTGTGTTTTCATGAAGGCTCAATTTAGGAAGAAAATGCTCTCATTGGTCAATTTTAATTACATAGGATTTAGCTAATTATTTTTATTTTCTTTTTTAATTCAACATGTGCTCTTGAAAAAAATTATATTTTAATCTCTCTCTCTCCCATGTGCAATCTAACACTTATTTCTTCTCCCATTGGTCTATTTCCTTTTTCACAAGGATTAAGCTCATTTCTTTGATTTAAGGATTAAGGTTAATTATAGAATTAATTAGAACCATTGGATTCCATTTGTGTTTGTTTTAAATTAAATCTTGGCCCTTCACTATAAAGCATGAGCTCTTGTGATGTCATCCTTGTGATGTCACTTTGATGACATAATCAAAGCTTAAGTGTCATTAGCAAAGTTTAATTAACTCTTAATTGTATTTGTTAGCTTTTCAAAGCTTGATTAAAGTTTAATTAAAATCTTAATCAAGTTCTTTATTAGACAAGATTAATTCTTCATTAATTAGACTTTTGATTAATTATGAAGATTTACAATTATTTAATTAGTAAAGACTTAATTTTCCTGTTAATCCTTAATAATTCCCTTAATTTATTTAAGTGTTTCATAACATTATTTTGCTTCTTTTAAGAACCATGATTTAATATGATGATTATTTTGTATTCTATGATCCTTAGATGTGGTCCTAAATTTAATCTTTGGTTTATTAAATTCTAAGGAAAATTTCCCTAAAAATTAAAGTAAATAAATCTCTAAATTAGAGACAACATATTCTCTTTTATTCATCATGTATGATTTAACAAAATGTCGTATTTATAATAAATAGAAATTCTATGGTAGATGAGGATCCTATTTTACTTTTAGTCATCTTGAAGCTTTTTCTTGCTAATCTCAATTAGTGCCAACTAAATCATTCATTTATTGTTGCTAATTCCCCTAAGACACATATTCACCTTTGCATTTTAGTAAATATTGTTAAAATACCATAATTATATGAGTTATGAAAATTAGGGTATTACAAGTAGCGGTTCATAAACCGCTACAAAGTTGTCCAACTTCATCTTGTTAAGCGCTATAAAATGTTAACATAATATGTCCTTTGGATGTCATCTTGTAACGATAATACCAAACCGCTACAGTTTGATCGCAATTTCGGTAGGTGGGTCGCGGTTTTTATACCGCTAAAAACAACTTGTCACGGTGCATTTTGTAGCAGTTTGTTTGACCGCTACGCATGTCATTAGTAGTGATTAAAGCGCTACCAATACCTACTTTTAACCTCTACAAAATGATCATTTTTTTTTTTTGTAGTGACTTCACCGCAAGTTTGAGAGAGACCATTTTGTCATATTTTCCCTTGCTTGGGACCTAGGTGCAATTTTTCTAAAATATAATTACTAGAAAATTATTAAATTATATAGGAGAACACCGGGCAATCGTCGTTTCGTCGATCATCATCATCGGCGTTCCTTGACCTTGTGATCTGGAAAAAGTTTCATTTTTATACAAATTGCCGATTGAGCACCAACAAGAATTGCATTATATTTGCTAGTTTTTCTTCCACTACGAATTTTTTAGAATCGCTCAGAACCAAAATCAAAGAACAAAAAACCAAAACAAAAGAATCCCACAATAATAAATCACGCATCGGAATCAACGATTGCCCGGTGTTCTCTTTTATTAAAAAAAATAACAATAACCCTTTTCACCAATTTTTGGGTTTAATTGGTGGTAAGTTTTTGGTAAGGGGTAACTGCTGACATGGAAATCACTAATAGTCTAATACACGTAGCATGCTTTGATTGGATACTTGGTTATACTTAACCTAAGTGTAATACCCGGATAATTATCTATCTGGAATACTATACTTTAGCAAATGTTATCTATTGGAAATAGGTGAATATGTAGTCTCAAATAATAAGTTATAATCATCTTATTTTCTAAGGTAATTTACGTGGAAATTGGAAGAGATAAAGAGCTAAAAATCCCTAAAGTGCATTTTTGGGACGTAAAATGGCCTAAAAATATTATGATAAATCCCATGAGGCAATAAAGTATTTATTAAAAATTAGAAAGTATGTTGTCTCTAATTTTAGGAATTTTTGGGATTATTTTTCTTGAAAAATAATGAAGCAAAATTAAATATAATTTTGGGGAGCATAAATTGCCCATGATTTTTAATATTTTACATGGAGCATAAAATACCAATGTAAGTAAAATGGTTGTGAGATAATGATTAATCTTAATTAAGAAAATTATCAACAATTAGAAAGTGATTAGTTAGGTAATTAATGGCTAATTATCTAAGCTTGGACAAAAGAACCAATAGGGAGAATTTTTAAAGATAATTAAAGTAAAAAAAAAAAGGGAGTAATGATATTTTCAAGAAAAAGAAAGGGAAAAAAAAAGAGGAAAAAGGAAAAAAAAAGAAAAAAAACGAAATAAATAAATAAATAAATAAATAAAAGAGGAAGGAAAAAATAAAAATAATAATAAAAATAAAAAATAAAATAATAATAATAATAAAATAAATAATAAATATCATGATATTTGTATTATTATAATAATATAAAAGAGATATTTGTGGAAGAACCGGTTGGATAAATGAGAACCGATAGAAATTAAATCCTATCTAGAAAACCATGAACTAAGTTTCTTAGGTCGGGACAAATTACAAACAAGTGAATTTTTGTCGAGAAGTGTCGGTGTTAGCGGAAGTCATTTCCGTAGCCGGCGGCGGGCGAATAAGGGATCGATGAGAAGATATTTTTGTAAATAAAGGGCAGATAAGAAAAGTGAGAACCGATGGAAAATAAATCATAACTCAAAATCCTTGAACTAAGTAATAAACAATGGACATATTATGAACCGGTGAATTTTTGTCTCGAAGTTAGTGTCACCGAAGTAATTTCCGTAACCGACGTTCGGCTTAGAATCTTCGGCGGGGTTATAGAATGCCCTTAATGGGATCAAAAATTTAGTTAACTCAAACATTTCCGAAGAGGAAGAATAAAGCTTCGTGGTGTGTTCCGGATTTTTGAGATTTTGCGGAATTACACCGAACAGGAACTTTATCGGTAGAAGTTCATAAAGCACATGGGTGACATCACCTTGATGACATCATGATGAGGTAAGGAGATGTGTTGTATGGTGGAGATGATGCCTTGTGTCCAAGCTAGATCCAACGGTTGAGATTCGGTATGATAAAGCATGAATAGTGCACCAAAATCTTCTACAAATAGGTCTTCCCATTTCACTTCATTCCTCACCAATTCACAATTCCTAGAGAGAGGTTAGAGAGAAGTGAGAGCAAGGAGGAGCTCGGAAAAAGAGTAGCGAAGTCTTTGGGTAAGTTCTTCGGTCCCGGTCTTAAGCTTTAGTAGTTCCTTCGGTAGTTATAGTAGAAATGCTAGATTAATCTTTAATCTTCCAAGTTAGTTTAGATATCATGTTTTAGGGATAAATATGATATTTATTATTGGAGATAGAGATATGTCAAAATTTTGGAAGATTAGAGTTAAAGTAACGAAGTTCGCGAAATTCGCCGATTAGGGGAGTCGGGGGTAAAATGGTAATTTGGGACTAGAATGTCCGGTATAATGTTGACCATTGATTAGAAACGTTATCATCCTTATAGGATATCTCGTAATCACTTACATTTGTTGTCTGCATTTTGTCGCTGCCGTCATCCTTGATCAACAACGTACCGAAGTTCCGTCAACGAAGGTACGTTCGCGTACTGTAACACTAACTCTGATGTTTATTGTATGCGTACATGTGCTATGTGTATGGTATATATATATGATTGTTGTGTTCATCGACTAAGACTTACATACGTGGTTATGTATTCTTTGTAGCATACGTGGTTATGTTACATCGTTATTATCTTACATACGTGGTTATGTATTCTTTGTAGCATACGTGGTTATGTTACATACGCGTTATTATCTTACATACGTGGTTATGTATTTCTAATCATACATCTATTCTTGTTATTATGCTTTTGGGTGTTGGGATACGTTTGCTTGGTGCGAGGTGCTAGGTGCGAAACGATTGTTAAGTGCGAAACGTATGCTAAGTGCGACATATCCACCGGGGGGCGTGTGTGCTGTTGGGATAAGTTTGTTTGTATGCTCATATACTGTCTATGTTGTATATGTAAACATGAGGTTAACCGTTACCTGAGGTTCAATGGGTATTGAACCTCAGCTCTTGACATAGCGTCAGGGTCAGGAGGACCGAGGATCGAGGAGAAAGGCAAGCGGCACGCATAGGGACTCAGCCGAAGACTTTCCACTTTTGTTATTTACTTTTGAAAACACTCGGTATAACTTACCGCTACTGTAATCAGCCAGACTTACGGCATTTTGAATACAAATATCAGTTACTCAATCGCTCCGATGCTCTACTCGATGAAAAAAAAAAATTTATACTGCTTTTGAAAATGGGATGTTACACTAAGTAAGTTTAAGTTTCGTCCTTTTTAAATTTATATTTTATTCCTTCAAAGCATAAGAATTTAATTATTAAATTAATAAAATTGATAAAGAGAGGGAATATATCTAAATCGGAATCTTTCCTTATATATTACGGCACAAAATCAAATTAAATTGATATTTACAATACTCATAAAATTTCGGGAATTAAGGATGAATCATCCAATATCTTTGCAACGAAAAGAATGAAAGAAAACTGAAAAACAAGGTAAGAAAAGAAAAAAGAAAACCAAAAAACAAGATATTTTCTTGAATACGAATTCAAGAATTCACCGAACTTTTTGTTCTTCTTGAGGAGGATAATCACCTTTGTCAACATTGAGAATTTACAATACTCATAAAATTTCAGGAATTAAGGATGAATCATCCAATATCTTTGCAACAAAAAAGAATGAAAGAAAACTGAAAAACTAGGTAAAAAGAGAAAAAAAAACTGAAAAACAAGATATTTTCTTGAACACGAATTTAAGAAAATACGAAGAAGTTTGATGAGTTGATTAATCGAAGGAGCAACCTGGATGTTGTCTACGAAGTTGCTCTTGTTCTTCGAAGAGAAGTCGTTCTTTATGTGAAAGATCTTTCGAATTTGTGAGACAGTCATTCCCTTCATCAAATCCGCCGCAGTTTGACAAGCCAAATCTAACAAGCCCTCAATATTCAAATAGTTGGCCGCCATTAATATATGAAATAGTATATCCTCCACGTCCATCTTCATGAACTCTATGTCCCATTTCTTGACTCCTCCGCATCGGAATGCGAGGCTCCGCTGTTGGCCCCGGGGGCATGCTTTTCACAAGTACTCAATCACTTTCACTAATGTTTTACCATTCACGTTATCTATTGGGACTTTGCAATCATCGAGACGCAAACAACCTCCAAAGATCAGATTTAATACCTTCGATAGCATCGCCGCACCGACCGTTATCTTGAACTCGCCGTCGTGCTCACCACGGTAATTGCCTCCACAGATGACGACATTGTAATTGTTGTAAGGAATAGGGACCTCTTGATTATTAATTGCTTTGCGTCGAGGGAGGGATTATTCTAAAACGCAAAGCCATTAAGGCTAGGGATCCCTTATTTATAATGATAATTTGAATGGATTTTCATAGTTTTATTCAAGAAATATTTTCTTAAAATTAATATTTATATAAGAAATTAAATATATATGAGCCTCTCTTATGTTCCATATAAAATACTGTTATACAAAATTAAACACACACTCACATATATATATATATATGATATCCGTATGTAATCTTGTTAGCCATACATAATGAATAATTCTGGATAACATTCATGCAACGTCATTTAAATTAATACTTTAAATTGAAATTCCGCCATCAATATGAAGGATTTTAAATTAAAATTATTTGGATCACTACTAGAAAATACCAAGGGCGATCGAATTTACGAGGGAAAAAAATCTGTCGCCATTTGTAATGAAATTTGTGACGAAAAACGAAAAACTACGACAAGAACAAGGCTAAAATTCGCCACGAAACCGCCATCACAAAGTTTGTGTCAAGTCTGTTGCTCGGAAAAAAAATATATAGCAAAAACGGGATTTTTTTAAGGGATTTTGTGACGGGAAAAAGTGGTAATTTGCGACGGAATTTATTCCTGTTGTAAATAACCCTAACCTCTTTCTCTTACCTAACCGCTACACAATGTTGTTTGTAGCAGTTTTTCCAACCATTACTAATGTTGTTTGTAATGGTGAAAACCACTAGAAATACACCATTTTAACCGCTACAAATAGTTTTTTTTTTTTTAGTAGTGTCTTTGAAAAGTCCTACGCCCGAATTTTGTGCACTTGTGATTTGAACTTTGTGAAAGTCTCGAGTACACAAGCTTGCTTTTGGAATTTGTCTTAATACGAAATGCTCGAATTGTTATTGAAAGTGGAGCTATATACCCAAGAGGGGGTGAATTGGGTATTTTAAAAACTTTTGTGAGTTGCTCGTTTTTAGACAACAAAAAAGAGATGAACAGAGTAAAGGGAAGAACAAACTGAACACGAGAGATTTATATCTTGGTTTGGTCTTAACAACTTGACCTACATCCAGTCCCGGACTCTCTCGGGATTTTTCACTATCACAAAGATTACACACTATGTACTCAAGGAGTAGTTCTCTCTCTAGAACTCACTCCCCCTTACAAGTTGTAATCAATGAACTCCCAAATCACCAAGTCCCCTTGACTTGTGATTCTTTTCAATAAGTGATTTACAGATAAAATCTCTCTCTAAGAGTGGATAATAATAAACACTGAAGCTTTAATGTCAAAAGACAAAATACAAGTGACAACAGAAAGGTAGTTGAAGAACTTGAATGCTTGTTCATTTTCAGATGTAGTGGTTGTTGAGAAGAATTGAATGCAACTCTATTTATAGCCAGATAGCATTAATAGACCATTGCATTGATAATAAGACCATTCAGCAAATAACTCATCATAAGGTGGTTTGCAATCATATACCTCTTCGAAGTTGGTACGTGGTTCTTCTTCTTCAACAACTAAGCATATATTTGCTTTTTCTTCCTCATCCTCATCATCTTCATCAGATGAACTATCTCCCAAATACCAGAGACATATGCCTTCTTTTTGAATCTGTTGAATCTCTTCTTTTCTTCGTCTTTGTTCTTGATTAGGGCATTCGATTTGATGTGGCTAGGCTTCTCACATTCGTAGCAAATGATTGGCTTCTTTGCCTCATAGCTAGAGCTACCCTTGTGAAACTTCTTGAAACCTTGGTCCTTCTTGTAGAATTTCTTGAATCTCCGGACCATCATACCAATCTCCTCATCTTCGTCTGGATCTTCATCATCATCGATTCCTTAGTTTCTTTGATGCTTTAAGGGAAATTCCCTTATTTTTGCCATGGACTTCATCAAGTCCCTTTTTGAACTTGAGCTTTGCTTCATATTCGAAAGGCTCCGAAAAGGGCGCCACGTACGCCATAGAATCTCCACGAGCTTCTTCAATGGCGGTGACTTTGGCTTCCCATTCCTTATTGAGGATGTTGAGAATTTTCCTCACTTGGACGGGTTGCTCATACTCTTTTTGCCCGGTGCAGCAAGTTGATTATTCAGATGAGTGAATCTCGGTGGAAATCACCAATAGATTCTCCGAGACTCCATACGAAGGAGATCATATTCGTCATTAGAGTGTTGACTCTATTTTGCTTTACTCCAACGGTTCCTTCATGAGCAATTTCTAGAGCGTCCCACATGGCTTTAGGCGAGGTTAAGTTGCAAACGCGGAAATATTCTTGTTGACTAAGAGCACTTTGCGAGAAGGGGAACCGCCTTCTTTGTTGAGTGTGACATTTCTTCTGTCATTTTCATCATAATCCTCTTCTTCCTTTGGAACCCTGAGACCATTTTCCAGAACAGTTGGAGTGTAGTCTCCTCGTTCAAAAACTCTCCAGAGACCATATTCTATAGCCATTACAAACACCTTGAACTTGGCTTTCCAGAATGAGTAATGTTCTCCACTAAAACCTGGAGGTCTGTTGATTGAAGCTCCATCAGGTAGAATGCCTTCCATTGTGATCCTTCTTGAGATGTTAAGCTCTTTAGAGAAGACCTTGCTCTGATACCAAATGAAAGTGGAGCTATATACCCAAGAGGGGGTTGAATTTGGTATTTTAAAAACTTTTGTAAGTTGCTCGTTTTTAGACAACAAAAATAGAGATGAACGAGTAAAGGGAAGAACAGCTGAACACGAGATTTATACTTGGTTCGATCTTAACAACTTGACCTACATCCAGTCCCCGAGACTCTGCGGGATTTTCACTATCACAAAGATTACACACTTCGTACTCAAGGAGTAGTTCTCTCTAGAACTCACTCCCCTTACAAGTTGTAATCAATGAACTCCCAAATCACCAAGTCCCCTTGACTTGTGATTCTTTTCAATAAGTGATTTACGAGATAAAATCTCTCTCTAAGAGTGGATAATAATAAACACTTGAAGCTTATAATGTCAAAAGACAAAATACAAGTGACAATGAAAGGTAGTTGAAGAACTTGAATGCTTGTTCGTTTTCGAGATGTAGTGGTTGTTGAGAAGAATTGAATGCAACTCTATTTATAGCCGATAGCATTAATAGACCATTGCATTGATAATAAGACCGCTAAAGATGATGCGAAGTTGTGAGCGCTTAGGTCTTCTTCTCTTTCTAAAACTCACTTAATCCAAATTTGGCTAGATGGTCGAGTTGACTCTCGCAAATTAATCCGTTGGAGAGGATGTTGCTTGTTGTAGAAATCATTCTTTAATGCTTTGCAACCGTGTGCAGATGGATTAACCAAAAGGATGCAAGTTTCTGGGTTGAGCATTTAATGTTCTAACATCACTTTTGCTTTTGCTTTAAACCTCCAGTAAACTTTCCTTAATCATTCGAAACTCACTAAAAAGATGGTTAAACATATCTAGAATCAATAGAGATTAATCATGGAAAGCATTGAGATCAAACATGAAGGCATAACAAAATCATCACATTCGATTTTCGAGCAACGTCCGAAACACGGAGGTTTGGTCACAAACCTCGAGGTTTGCTCACTTAAGGTTGAAAACGATTTAAGACCAAAACCTCAAACCTAGAGGTTTATAATAAAACCTGGAGGTTTCTCATGATGCAATACACAAAGGTTTCTCGGGCTTACTCCAAACCTCAAGGTTTTCTCAGAAACCTCGAGGTTTCACATTGTAAGTGAAACCCGGCGAGAAACAGGATGGAAGCAAACCCGGAGGTTTCTTAAGAAACCCGGAGGTTTTAGAATAAGTGAAAGTTCATTTGCTCTCTGGAACTCACAAACCTCGAGGTTTGTAGCAATACTCGAGGTTTTGCCCAAACTTCAAAGCTCTTTGTTTTGAGCCAAAACACAAACCCGGAGGTTTCTATGGAAACCTCGAGGTTTTCTATCATGCGAAAACCATTAGCTCTGCGGAAGCTAGAAACTGGAGGTTTCTATCAATACTCGAGGTTTGACATTTAATTTCAAATCTTTCGTTTGGCGCCAATGCATAACCTCGAGGTTTTGTTGTAAACCTCGAGGTTTCACAACTTGGTGTGAAACCGAGTTTTTCCGGAAGTCAAAACCTCGAGGTTTCTTAATAAACCTCGAGGTTTCACATAAATTTGTGAAACCAAGTTTTTTGCAAGTTAAAACATAGAACCTCGATGCTTCCTTTGTAAGGCCAAACCTTGAGGTTTCTGGGAAAACCTCGAGGTTTGCTCTCACTCAGGATTTTCCAACTTCGAGAGCAAATCCTCATTCTTTGTTCACAATTGTTGGCAATCATCAAAATCTTTTAGAGAACCAATAGTTATGAAGAGTTTCTGCAGGTAAATGTAATGCTTCTAAGCTTAATTGTTTTACATTTTTACTCCTTGGTCCATTTTTAAAAGTACAAAAAATAAACTTACTTCCTAATGATGTATTTGCAAATGATCTTAAAAGAATGAAGGCATTGGAGAAGCAGCTCGTTGCTACCACACAGCAACTAGATGCTATGACACAACTAGTGAATCAGCTAGCGGAGATGATGAAGTAGATGCTGGAACAACTCTAGGCCCTATTAATGGACAATAAGGAAAACAACAAGGATAAGGGGTCGGTTCCGGGTGATGATGATGAGGATGACTAGGCTGCTAGTATATAGACCTTATTTATGATTTTTTTGATTTTTAATTCATTTTGTTAGCAACATTGTTGTTTATATCTTGTTTTGTTTATGTATAATTTTTTAAGATTGCTATTGTATATATTTCTTCATATACACTTTTCTTAATACATTAGTCATTATTGTTTATTTCGTAATATTTTTTTCTTTATTTGGTAATTCTTTGTGGAAAAACCCTAATAATTATAATATATATTTTTTCTTATTCCTCAATTTGTGACGGATTTTTTTTCATATTCCATCAAATTGTTACATCATTTACGATGAATTTTTTTCCATATTTTGTCGCAATTTGCGATGGATTTACACAATTGTTCAAATGTGGGTAGGCATGCATAGTTGTGATGGATTTACACAATTTTGTGTCTGAATATATCCATTGCAATTTGAAATGATTTTGGATGACACAAAATCCATTGCAAATTTCATTTGCAACGAGGGTTTTTGTCATGATCATTTTTTCCATGTAAATTTTGTCGCATGCCCGTTTTACAACAGATTTTGTCTTTATGGCGACAGACAAAAGGGTTTTTCCCCCTTAGTGGATATATAAACTAAAGTTGTGATAAACCAGTCGTGCTATTAAAGATAAACTTGGCAATATGATAGGTTACAAATATAAAAGATACATACATTATAGGGATGTCCAAAAAACCCGATGGTCCCGTAACTTGATCTTGGCCGGTCCCGGCCCAGGCAGGCCCGTGCACTAGAAAAAAATGGTCTGAGACAATATCATCTGACCGGACCAGACTAATTGACCTCGGGCCAGACCGACTCGGGCCAGAGGCTACGACCACTTTGATAACCCGGGTCCGCCCGAGAAATATATAAATAATTAAATATATATATATATATTTAAAAAAAATTGCAGCTAGTTTATCGGCTTAGTTGGGAAGAGTCCGAAGAGAACTTCAGTTTAGGGTTGTGGCGAAGTACCTGGTCGAAAACCCAGCCAGCCACCGAGATTCTCCAGATCCGTTCGATTGTTTGACCCTCCGTCTCCGACAGTCCCTCTCCATTTCAGCTTCGGCGAGATCTCATCTCAGGACTGAAGACAGCAAATCAGCTCGGGTCTTCTTCCTCAGTGAATCTTCGCTTCTTCACTGTCGCTTCTTCGCTTCTTCACTGTCGCTTGCAGCAGCACTCGTCGTTCTCCGTCTCTCGACTCTCCCTCATAGGCGTAAGTTTTCTTCCTTCTATTTAAATGTTAGAAGCCCCAAGTCAATTTTCCCTTGTGCCTTGCTTCGATGATTTCCCCAACTGGTTTTGGCCATGATAACTTGGGAATCATTTGTATATTATGATTCTAATTCCTATAAAATTTGATTTAATTCCTCTAAAATAGACTTGATGTTCACCCAATTAATTGCACGATTGCGACTGTGTTGGTTCTGTTACAAAAGTAAAATAGACTTGTTGTTCACGTTTTTAATGCTAAATATCCATGTGGCTAAACTCTTGGTGCTTAGTGTGTTAGTTCTCAATATGTTTTGATGATTAACAACAAATGTAAAACATGTTTTGAAGTTTGCAAAGTTGTTTTAAAAACACTCTGAAAGATGCAAACTGCAGTTTGCATCTGCAAACTCGAGTATTGGACGGCCAATCTTGCGGTTTGCATTTGCAAACTCGAGTATTGGATGCCAATCTTGCGGTTTGCTTGGTAAACTCGAGTATAGGCCATACGAAAGGAACCAAGTTTTCAGCCAAAGTCGATCTTGCGGTTTGCTCTTGCAAACTCGAGTATTGGACGGCCAATCACTTGCGGTTGCTTAGCAAACTCGAGTATAGGCCATACGAGAAAGAAACCAAGTTTTTCAGCCAAAGTCGATCTTGCGGTTTGCATAGGCAAACTCGAGTATTGAATTGTCAATACTGCGTTTGCATGGGTAAACTCGAGTATCGAACTTCTTGTGAATCAAAGGATTTTTTCAACTTAGTCAATACTTGCGGTTTGCATTTGCAAACTCGAGTATTGGACGCCAATCTGCGGTTGCTTGGCAAACTCGAGTATTGGACTTCCAGAAGCAAAACAAGTTTTTCAAACGAAGTCAAAACTGCGGTTTCCATAACCAAACTCGAGTATTGACCTTCCAGAGAGCAAAGGATTTTTCAAAGAAAAATCAATACTGCAGTTTGCATTGGCAAACTCGAGTATTGAATGGTCAATACTGCAGTTTGCGTTGCCAAACTCGAGTATTAGACTTCCGAGAGCAAACAGATTTTTCAAGTTAAACCCATCTTTGCGGTTTGCATAGGAAAACTCGAGTATAGGTCTTGTCTTTCAAATACAAGACACGATGGCTTGCCTCTGAAAAGTGGAAACTCGAGTATCCAATTGGATACTGCAGTTTGGTCACTTGTGAACAGTGCCATACTCGAGTTTACAAGAACAAACCGAGTATGCAACGTAAAAACTAAGTTTTGAATTATACGAATTCGTGAATCACTCTTGTTTGTTCCAAATGCTTTCATGAATCATTCACTTATGATCCCGGATATGTTTAACAAGTTTATTTAGTGGATTTCGGTTAGCACGAGATGAAAATTAATGAAGGTCAAGGGAAAAAGCATAAAGTGGTCGAGCATTTATTGCACTTCAAGTAAATTAACATCCTTTTGGTTAATCCATCGAGCACGAACTCTCAACGTTCAAAAACACTTTCTTCATCAAGCAAATCCTTCTCCAACGGGCAAATCCTCGAGTTCCACATCGGACCATATCGGCATCGGATTAGTTGGAGCTTAGAGAAGAAGATGACCGAGACTTAATGCTAATCACCTACAACGGTTGGATTCATCATTCAACGGTCATTTAATGTTCTCTACCTATAAATAGAGTTCATTAACTTCTTCTCAAGCTGATACACCTACGAGAGCGAAAAATTTACTAAGTGTTATTTATTGTGTTCGGCTTTTCACTTGTATTGTATCAATCGATACTTGTACTTCGTGTTCATTTTATACGCTACGTGAGAGAGTTCTATTTGTAAATCATTCATTGATTAAGATAACCACAAGTCGGGGACTTGGTGGTTGGGTGTATTGATTACAACTTGTAAGGGGAGTGAGTTCTAGAGAGAACTACTCTTGAAAGTACGAGTTTGTAATCGGTTTGTGAGTATAGTGGATTGAAAATCCCAAGTGTGGCTTGGGGACTGGATGTAGGTCAAGGATAAGACCGAACCAGGATAATTTCTTTCGTGCAAGCTTCCCTTCCCTTCCTCCTCTCGCTATTATCTGTTTTTACTTGCTCAAAACGAGCACTTTCGAGAAAAGTTTTTAAAATACCCAATTCACCCCCCCTCTTGGGTATATTGCTCCATTTACATAGTGTTAGTTTTTTGAGGTATAAGTGAAGTGTTCAAACTTCAAACTCAATCATTCATGGGTGGTTAATTCTTTTGCTGCCTTATTTTTCTGGTTAATCTATTAGGAGTTAGGTTATTGTTTTATCACTTGTTAGCTGTCATAGACTGAACTTTTTAAAAAACTGAGTGACTTAAACTCTTTCAAAGGTCGACTCCAGCCAGGCTAGGCTTGCACATTACAGTTTCAGTCATTTATAAAATAATATATTAAAAATCTGATACAAATAAATAAAACAGCCAACTCAGGGCCTTATGTGTAATAATTGAGTGACTTTCTATGACAGATGATACTCCTTCACTTCCTTCTGATGTTCATATTTCTAAGAAGTTTTGAAAAATGTACGTTGTAAATAATAGCAGTATGTTTTTAAAACACATCTGTTCTTTTGGTCATGCAAAATAATTCTCTCTCTTTTTTAAAGTTAAAAACAAGATTACACGTATCTCCACACCGTTCCTCTGCTCTGTTGTTCAGATTTTTTTTCCCCACTAAAATTAGATTGAATGCATGGCTGTATGCTTTATTACTGTCCAAACTTTGTAGTGTATTTAATCTGATTACCCAGTGGCCAGTGAGCAAGTGTTGAATATTTAAATTGTCCCATTTGTAAAAGCAAGTGTTGGAGATTTTAAGCTGATTATTTTGTTGTTCTGTACAGTTCTTTCTTTGAGTATTGATGAATACTTATTTTTTCATTTTGTTTCAGTCATGGAAGAAGAGCAAACTTCAAGTGTTGACATGTCTAAGTCTTTAGGTATTGGTGAGAATGAGATTGTTGGTGGGCCATCTTCTACCCCTTCCAATTCCACGGTCTGTCCAACCTCCAACCCACTGAGAATGTCCTCCTCCTACTCCTACAACTTCTCTGGAGATGAAACCACAAAAGCTAGTAAGAAGAGAAAAATACCTGAGAACAAAAAATCAGAAGTGTGGGATCACTACATTAAGTTACCATTGGAAGATACAAATGGAGAGCTTAGAGCAAAATGCAAGTGCGCACAAGAGATTATGCTTGTGATCGGTAAAATGTGGTACAACTTCTTTGAAGAGACACTTTAACAAATGTCAAAGCAATCCACACGGGGCCACTGCAATATCGAAGCGGTCTATGCTAAATTATGTTTCACAAAGTGGGGAAGGTGGGCGGAAGTTTACAACCTCACATGTTCAATCAAAAACGTTGTCGGCGGCTCTAGCAGAGTTCATCATATGTGATGAGATGCCATTTAGACGGTTGAGAAGCAAGGTTTCAAAGCATTTTGAAAGAGTTAGAGCCACGATTTCATATCCCTTCAAGACAAACTGTTGCTAGGGATTGTTGGCAATTATATATGGGTGAGATGACCACTTTGAAGAATCAATTGAAGCGGTGTACTAGTCGTATTTGCCTTACTGACAGTTGTTGGACGTCGTTCAAAACTTCAACTACTTATGTCTCACATGACTCATTTTATTGACAAAGATTGGAAACTGCATAAAAGGATTCTAAACTTTACTTTGATTGAGAATCATAAGGGAGATACCATTGGAAAGACTATCGAGAAGTGCATATCAGAATGGGGCATACAAAATGTGTTCACTATCACGGTTGATAATGCAACATCCAATGACACGGCGTTGTCTTATTTGAAAAAGCCACTCATCAATTGGAAGGGTCTTGTTTGTAGTGGAGATTTTCTTCAACTACGTTGTTCTGCACATATTCTCAATCTGATTGTATCTGATGGCTTGAAGGAATTGAAAGATGCCTTCGATTCCATTCGAATGCTGTAAGGTATGTTCGTTCCTCCCATTTCGGCTCAAAAAATTTAAAGATGTATGTGCATTGGAATTCTTAGATGTCAACAATATGTGTGTCTTAGATGTTAGCACTAGATGGAATTCTACATATTTAATATTGGATGTAGCTTTAAAATTCCAAAGTGCATTTGAAAGAATGAAGGACGAAGATAGAGATTATGTGGCCTACTTTAAAAAAATGTCAAAGCGTGATAACACACATTTGGATGCTTGCTCTACCGAAGATTTTGATGACATGGATGCTCTAATGGCCCTTTAACAAACAAGCTTGGGATAAGGCAAATGTGTTTCTTAGGTTCTTAAAAGTGTTTTATGATGTGACCTTACAATTTTCTAGCTCGCTCACGATTCGCAAACACATGTTTCCATCAAATTGCATTGATTCACGAGTTGATAAATGAGACTATTGTGTCTCGAGGACCTCTTCTTAGGGAGATGTCATCAAGCATGAAGATGAAATTTGATAAATATTGGGGAGCAGCAGAAAATATGAATCCTTTGTTGATTATTCTTTGTGATTTTAGATCCTCGATACAAGCTTGCCTACATCAATGATGTATTTGACCAACTCTTTGTTGATTATCAACTTTGTATGTTTATGAAAAACAAGGCAAGGAACACTTTGTATCGCATGTTTGAAGAGTATTCTGCAAAAATTGGTGTTCAAACCGGCGTGTCAAATAGTGCAAGCTCTTTGAACTCTTCACAAGAGCAACACTTCAAACTCTTACGGGTATACCATGACTTCCACTGCAAATGCTAGTAAAAAAGACCCTGGTCATAGATGGTTGGCATCCCAAAAAGAAAAGATTTCATCAATAGATCCTCAATCTGAATTGGATAGATACCTTTCAGCGAATGCAGCTGAAGACACTCCTATTAATGATGATGATTTTGACATATTGGCATGGTGGAAGGTTAATTCAACGAAATACGAGTGCTTGCGATGATAGCACGTGATTTATTGGCTATGCCGTATCTGATTGCATCCGAAGCGGCTTTTAGCACTGGAGGACGTGTTGTTGATGATTATAGGAGTAATCTATCTCCTAAAATGACTGAAGCCCTCATTTGTGCCCAAAATTGGCTACTGGCTACACAATCTATCTCAACTTTAGCTACTATGTTCACCGAATATGACAACTTTCAAGAGGCGATGATGTTGTTAATGTTTGAGGTAATATTTTCATTTTTATGCTCATTATTGTAGTTTAAATATTTCTTTATTAATAATTTCTTAACACAAACAATTTTTTTCTTAGATGGATCGAGTATCATTCAAGGTGGAGGAAATAAATGAATCACAATGGATGCTCAAGAAAAACTGAATTGTTATTTATGTTTTTCGCATTTATGTTTTTGTTGTGGTCTTGTGGATTATATTTAAGGAACTTCAATGACAATGGATGCTCAATGTGATGGACTTGTTACTTGTTAATTGTTGTGGATTATATTTAAGTAACTTGATATTGTTGTGGTCTTGTGGATTATATTTAAGTGACTTGATAAATTGTTGTGGATCACATAAGCAGGGATTTAAATATGGCTTTAGATATAGTATTTTGTATGGTAGTCTTGTTAAAATTTCAGTCCTGGATCTGCTGCTTAAAATATGGCTCTCCTCATGCTTTAGATATAGTCTTGCCTGTTTAAAAAAAAAAAAAAACGTGCTGGTCATTCACCCTAGATCGCTGGGATCGGTCCAGTCAGCGGTCTCTGGACCGATGCTGGTCCGGCCCGACCATCGATCTGGTCTTGGACCCGGACGGACCTCAGGCTGGATTGTCCGGCTGAGGGACGGACCGGACCTCGGGTTGGCCCCAACCCGTGCCAGTCCGATCCCATGGACAACGATACATACATGAAAGATAAAATTTCAAGGATAATGATAGTTGACAAATATTTTAATTTAAAATAACAAGATTTTACTTATGAATTCACTAAGGGCCTGTTTGGTATGGGAAAGCTTTGAGGAGGGGAATGAACTTAGAGGAGAGAAAGGAAGGGAATGGGAAGAAAGATTTTAAGGGATGAGGGAAAATGGCTTGATAGAAGGTGAGTTGTTTGGTAGGAAGAACATGAAAGGGTGATATGTGGTAAGAAAATCATGAAATACTTATTTTACCTCAAAATTAATTAATTCAAAATGAAAAGGAAAAATATTTTTTTTCTAAAATATATATTTTAAAAATATCCTCTTATCAAGTTCGAATTTATCTAAAATATTGTCCCCCTCAAGTTCGAATTTATCTAAAATATTCTCCCACCAAGTTCGAATTTATCTAAAATATTCTTCGGCAAGTTCAAACTTATCGCATAAGTTCGAATTTAATCATATTTTCTTGCATTATAGAAAAATATTTTAGGAGAGGTAAATATATCTAAAAACGTTATTGTTCATGTGGGAACTTGGGTTCCCACTAATTTTGGTGAGATCTTATCTTATCACCTTTAAAGGAAGATTGGTGGGCTCAAGTAGGCCTCGAAACTTGAGTTATTAGGAAGATAAAACACAAAAAGTGTATCAAACAAGAGAATTTACTCATTTTCCCTTCCCTTCCACTTATTCCGCGCATATACCAAACAGGTCCTATGGAAATAACTGGCTGAAAAATTATATCGAAAAAGATAAACTTTTTACAGATAATTATAGTTTGCACATATTTTAATTTAAAATAACAAAAAACAAAATATTTTCCGCGACTAGTCGGTTTGTTTATATTTTATTTTGTTTGCTTGTGGCTATAATTTTTTTTCAAGAAATATATTTTTACAATGAATATAATAAATTAACTATACGTTTATGTTCTGTTCCATATATAATACCTCTATAAAGAATTAATAAAAATTTATGATATCCATATGCAATCTTGTTAGCCATACAATCTGATGATAATTTTGTATAACACTAATGCAACGTAATTTAAATTAACCTTTGAATTTATTCTAATGTAGAACACAGATGTCTAACCCGATGGACTAGTATATTGATATTGGATCAAGTAGATACCTCAAGATATCTATTAGACAGATTCCAAAAGGAAGATGATTGCTCAAGGATACCTATAAGGCAGATAGCAAGTAGAATAATGGATCACTGTGCACGTATATGGCGTTTAGGCCTTTAGCCAAAAAGGGGTGGTATGTGTGCACAGTGAGGCTGAATAGTAAATAGGATGAATAGAGAATGTGTACTTTTTATGTTAACCTCCTATTTATAGAGATTACCTTTAGGGGTTGGGTCCTTGGGCTTTGTGCGTCTTGGCCCATGCTTCGCCGCTCCCTCCCCGAACCGCCATCCCGATTAGGGTTGTTCCTTGATTAAAGCATTGATTATAGGCCGATTAGGATCCTCCTTCATTATAGGCGAGATCGGTGTACTTTGCCCTTGTTGGGCCTCGTGGTGCATGGCCTCTTATACAAGTCCATACCGAATTTAAATTCGGCCAAAAATCTAAAGGATATCTATCTTAAAATTAACCAACATTTTATCATAGCTTTTAACAATTTTAGAAATGTCAAAATATACTTTTGGCCCTACAATTTTAACACCTAACTTTACTAATGAAAAATGTTGACTCGCTGATCTTAAGTGAGGATTGTGCAACTAACAAAAACTGATTTAAGTTTTAATATTTTCTTTAAATTAGAGATGCCATGGGCAAAGTATAGGTCTCACAGGAGGAAGTCCTAAAGGTTTGTTTTAGTTTTAAAATCTAAAAATATTATAGGACAAAAAAATATACTTTATAAATTTAAAGGACTTAAAGTATATTTTAGCCAATTTAAAATGCTTCTTTAAATATTTTAAATTACTTAATTTAATTTATCTAAAAATAATATTTTGTCCCCATAATCTAATTTTCCACACTCTATCCATCTAATTGTCCCTGTATTAGGCCAAGCTCATTTTTTAATTTTATTTTAATTATGTTTATTCATGAAATATTTTGTTACATTGAATATTTATATAAGAAATCAATTACGCGCTCATTTTCTGTTCCATTATATAATACCTATATACAGAATTAATAAAAATTTACGATATTATCCATATGCAATCTTGTCAGCCATACAATTACAATTTTGTATAACATTGATGGAACGTAATTTAAATTAATATTTTAAATTTAAATTCGGTCAAAAATGTAAAGGGATTTAAATTAAAAAATTATATTTCCTTAAAATCAACATTTTATCATAATTTTTAACAAGAAAAAACACTCCTTTAAAGATTCTAAATTACTTAATTTAATTCATTTAAAAGTCGAGTATTTATATATTCTAGTTTAGAACCCTTCACAATGCTCGTGTACAAAGCAAATATATATATATATATATAATCGTTGAAATTGAAAAAAAAAGACCAAAATCCCATGGTAAAAAGAAGACAATACTCATAACATCTCATTTCGAATAACCTTTTTCCACCCATACAAATATTAAAAAACGATTAGGAACGGTTTAGTTGTCCAACTCCATCTTGTATATGGCTAGTGACGTAGCTATAAATGTTAACACAATATGTCATTTAGATGTCATCTTGTAATGGTGATACCAAACCACTACAGTTTTGGTATGTCAATTGCGGTTTTTATAAACCGCTACAAAACAACTTGTCACGGTGCATTTTGTAGCAGTTTGTTTAATTGTATACATGTCATTAGTAGAGGTTACAACTTCTACCAATACCCACTTTTAACCACTACAAAATGATCCTTTTCTTTGTAGTGGCTTCAGCGCAAATTTGAGATTGAAATGTACCATTTTGTCATGTTTTCCCTTGCTCGGGACCTAGATGCAATTTTTCCAAAAATAATAATTACTCGAAAATTATTAGATTATATAGGATGCCACATAGGTTGCCATGTGTTCCATATTGATATGACATGGCAATTTTCATAAAAAGTTAACGGCAAACTAATTGCAAGGGGTGGTTAAATTTCAAGTTTAAAATATTAGAGGTTATATACAACCGACTTATAGTTGAGGAGGTTTTGTATAATTTAGTCTAATTCTAAATATTGAAGAGAATGTATGAGGTTGTGTTACGGTAACTTAGTATTTTTAAATTAAATGGACCAAACTTATATGTAGTTCTTGTACAACTGAATACCCAATCGAGCGTGCCACATGTATTATTGGTTTCCATGTCAACGAGTTAACCCCTAATAGCAACTTGACCACAGTTAAGCTAAAAATTGCTAAATAAGGTTTTTTTTTTTCTTTTTTTAAGAAAAAACAATAATAGAGAACCCTAGGCAATTGTCGTTTCGTCGATCATCGTCGTCGGCATTCTTTGACGTTGTGATCTAGAAAAAGTTTCATTTTTATACAAATTGTCGATTGAGAAACAACGAGATCCATACATATGCATGAGAAGGGGGCACTTTTTTCTCTTCCAAAAAAAAATTGTTAAAGATATATTTGATATCATTGATAATAAGGCAATTATAATAGAATTCCAAAAAATAAGGCCTAGAAAGATGACATTGTAATTTTTTTTTTATTGTAATATACTTTTGTTATTAAAATATATGTACTTAAACTTATTGAGTGCTCACCCTTCATTGTAATTTATGTATGTTTGTATTTCTAATAGCACTTAGTCTTGCTTTTCTAAATGACAGTTTAGTAGAATAAGCGCCTCTCTTATTACATCATCAATATTTACTTGATTTCATGGATATTTTTTTGATATTCTTTTCTTTTCTTGTTTATATTATTTTGTTTTTTAATGTATTTAAAACTTTCCTTTTTTGAAAAAAAAAAAAAAAAAAAAAACCCAAATCTGCCACTAGTATTCCCTTCATTATTTTTTTGGAGTTCCTCACCTACCACAATTTACAACATCTATTGATTTCAGAAACCATTAATTTCCAAATTTTCATCCGTACTTCACCTGGCTTTACAATCCTTTATTTGATACCTATATCATAAGTTCTTCCTTACTGAATAAAGCAACCAAATCCAAAGCAAGATGCTTTTAAGAAAATGACGCAATACTTCCCAAAAACCATAAGAAACAGAAAAAGCTTCTCTAACTAGAAGTCTCGAATAGGTACTAAAATCTAAAGGTCGAGTTATATTCTGTGTTTGTCAAAGAATTGCATTATATTTGCTAGTTTTTCTTGATTCTTCCACTACGAATTTTCCAGAATCACTCAAGAAACAAAATTAAAGAAGCACAAAAAACCAAAACAAAAGAATCCCACAATAATAAATCACGGATTGCCCAGTGCTCTCTATTATTTTTTTTTAAAAAAAAAAATCACCAATTTTTGGGTTTAATTGTCGTTAAGTTGCTGTTAGGGGTTAACAGCTGACATGGAAACCACTAATAGTCTGATTGCACGATCTGATTGGATACTTGGTTGTAAGTAAATATAAGTTTCGTCCTTTTTAAATTTATATTTTTGAATTTATTCTTTCAAGACGTAAGAATTTAATTATTAAATTAATTATATAATAAAATTGAGTAAGAGAGGGAACATATCTAAATCGGAATCTTTCCTTATATATTACGGCAAAAAATCAAATTAAATTGATATTTACAATACTCATAAAATTTCAGGAATTAAGGATGAATCATCAAATATTTTTGCAACGGAAAAGAATGAAAGAAAACTGAAAAACAAGGTAAAAAGAAAAAGAAAACTAAAAAGCAAGATATTTTCTTGAATACGAATTCAAGAATTCACCGTACTTTTTGTTCTTCTTCCGGAGGATAATCACTGTCAACATTGAGAATTTACAATACTCATAAAATTTCAGGAATTAAGGATGAATCATCCAATATCATAATTTGCAACAGAAAAGAATGAAAGAAAACTGAAAAACAAGATATTTTCTTGAATACGAATTCAAGAATTCACCGAACTTTTCTGTTCTTCTTGAGGAGGATAATCACCGTCGACGTTGAGAATTTACGATACTCATAAAATTTCAGGAATTAAGGGTGAATCATCCAATATGTTTGCAACAGAAAAGAATGAAAGAAAACTGAAAAACTAGGTAAAAAGAAAAAAGAAAACTGAAAAACAAGATATTTTCTTGAATACGAATTCAAGAAAATACAGAAGAAGTTTGATGAGTTGATTAATCAAAGCAGCAACCTGGAAGTTGTCTACGAAGTTGCTCTTGTTCTTCAGAAGAGAAGTCGTTCTTTATGTGAAAGATCTTTCGAATTTGTGAGAGAGTCTTTCCCTTCATCAAATCCGCCACAGTTTGACAAGCCAAATCTAACAAGCCCTCAATATCTAAATAGTTGGCCGCCATTAATATATCAAATAGTGTATCCTCCACGTCCACCTTCATGAACTCTATGTCCCATTTCTTCAGCTCCTCCGCATCGGAATCTGAGGATACGCTGTTGGCCCTGGGGGCGTGCTTTTCACAGTACTCAATCACTTTCACTAATGTTTTACTATCCACTTCAATTATTGGGACTTTGCAATCATCAGAGACGCAAACAACCTCCAGCATCAGATTTAATACCTTCGATAGCATCGCCACACTGACGGGTATCTTGAACTCGTCGCCGTCACTGCTCACCACAGTAAAAGCCTCCACAGATGACGACATTGTAATTGTTGTAGGGAATAGGGCCCTCTTGATTATTAATTGCTCTGTCGAGGGAGGGATTATTCTAAAACACAAAGCCATTAAGGCTAGGGATCCCTTATTTATAATGATAATTTGAATGGATTTTCATAGTTTTATTCAAGAACTATTTTCTTGAAATAAATATTTATATAAGAATTAAATATATATGAGCCTCTCTTCTGTAGTTCCGTTCCATATAAAATACTGTTATACAAAATTACACACACATATATATATGATATCGGTATGCAATCTTGTTAGCCATACATAATGACTAATTCAGGATAATGTTCATGCAACGTCATTCAAATTAAGATTTTAAATTGAAATTCCGCCATAAATCTGAAGGATTTTAAATTAAAATTATTTGGATCACTACTAGAAAATACCACAAAGGCGACAGAATTTGTGAGGAAAGATATTCATCGCCATTTGCAAGAGAATCTGTAGCCGTCAAAACACTATGATGGAAAATAGGCTAAAATTCCAACACGAAACTACCGTCTTAGAGTCCATGGCAAGTCTGTTGCTAGACCATTGCTAATTGTGACGGAAAAAATACGTCGCAAAAATAGGATTTTGTAAGGGATTTGTGAGAGAAAAAAGTGGTAATTTGCGATGGAATTTATTTTTCGTTGCAAATAACCCTAATGTCTTCCTCTCACCCATTCGGTCCCCTTCTTTCTCATTTTTCTCCATGACCAAACCCTAAATTCTTTCCACCATTATCTATTGACTCACTTTCACCCACATACCAGATCGCAGAGTGCCGTAAGTTTGAAGTGACGACCTTCTTCTTCCATGCTTAATCTTCTCTGTCACTCAATCTTCACAACCCTCTTCTATTTTCTGTTAGTTCTCAAATTATAAGTTTCGATGATAATAAACACTTGCAATGAATATAGATTTGATTATTCAAGTCACTCGAGTGTGTATTAAAAAGCACTCAGTGTACAACAGTTATTGAAACCAAAACTTGAATAAAAAAAGTAATTTCAAAGTGTTTTGGTATGGACACACTCGAGTGTTACTCTAAACACTCAGGTGGTGGCTTGATACTCACAGGAAAAGTGCCTGACAGTATCAATCAAAACTGTATATTTGTAGCGATTATGACGGCTACTAAAGACAGTAGGAGCGATTATACAAACTGCTACAACAAGCACTGTTGCAAGCTATTTAGTAAGGGTTAAAAGAATCCGCTACTCAAGTAACTTCACCGCTACTGATACTGTAGCGGGTATAGGTCACCGCTACTAAATGATAGCTAGAGGACATATTATTATGTTGTCAACTAGATGATATTTGATTATAAAATGAATTTTGATGATTATAGGCAGAATGTTGAGGAACGTTGTTCTGGAAATAAAAAATAGTTAGTATGACATAATAATACGAAAATTAAAAAAATTAAAATGAAACACAAAAAATATTTACCAAATATGATAAGCTTGATCAGCAATTAAGCTTCAGAAAACATTGACACGAAAAAATAAAATGAGAGAGAAATTGGGGAGGAAGAAGTGGGAAAATGTGTGAAATGAGGTGTTGTGGTGGTATTTATAGAGATATCTCTGTAGAACGTGTAGAGTTTATGTGACGGTTGTTGTAGTAGTTGTTATTTGTACTTAGGTTAATATAATGTATTTGTAGCGGTTTTGAGATAACTACAAAAAATACAACAGTTTTTTTAAAAGGAAAAAAAAAAAGCATAGATGGATTACAGTAAGATAAGCATTTTTTTTAATTCAATCTTCGTCGCCATCACTACAAAAAAAGATGGGGAGAAAATGTTAGAGTTGATTTTAATACGTTTGAACACAAATGAAACTTAAATTAATTGATTAGAAAGCATAACTTAAAAAAACTAACCAAACGATAGGTAAACTCACATAGCCTTCAGGGAGGAAGTCTTTGAAATTGGCGATCCCGTAATGACTCACTCTCGTAGACGATATTATCACCATCGCCCATGTCGTAAAGGTCCTGAGGCTTTAAGTGAACCACCATATTCCAATCTCCATGGCTCTCGTCCTTGACATAATAAACTTGGTATGCCTCTGAGGTAAGAATATATAGCTCATTATCTTCGAGCTGACTGGTGTGAATTGGCCAGAAGAAATTAACTGACGTGATGCCTAAGTCATTAGTTGTGAGTCCCCAAGAAGTTGTCGTATTTGCCCACAAACACTTGAAAAGCATCACGCGGAAATGGCCTTGGTAATTTATTTCGACGACATCAGGAAGCTATCCATAATACGGGACGTCTCCGAACTGCATGTTACCGTCATTGCTACTCAAATAACTCTTGTCCCAAAGGTGCCATAAACACCCGAATTTTGGGTTAGCAATCCTTGATCCCGTGAAACTGTGCAGAACTTGAAACCATTGACGTTTGATGTCGTAAACCTGGTTGTATGGTCAAGAAGGCCAAGTGTGAGAGCTCTAAAATCAAGTGAGTACAAGTTGTGGTCATTTAATATTCTCCACGCAAACTATCCTGGAAACTCTTCCTGGACCTTTCTGTCAATTTCGGATGATGTTTGTGTATGGATCTTAAGTTAATACTTCACATGACTTCTGAATTCCCTACAATAATCATGAGATGACGATAATGAAATGTGAATATAAAATGTAAGAAAATATATAGCATAATATATTAGTGTACAATGCTTACTAAAGGAAGGGTTTAACTTTAGTGCAATTAATCAAGACATGTCTATGTGCTTGCAACTTCTCAGTTGCTGTCGATTTAAATCTCTCATTTCCTCCAACTGGTTTATCAACATGAGGGATTAACAATGCTCTTGTTGATGGCTCAAGTTCAAGTTTGGGACAATTGTCTACACGAGGCGGTCGGTTGAAAGACGTCTCAATGTCATCGAAGTACCTTGAAAAGAAATAAAGGATCTCATCCCCTATATAGCCTTCAGCCATACAACCTTTTGGCCACGTCTTATTCCTGACGTAAGATTTTAATTTCCCAAGAAACCTATAAAATTATAAGAAGGAAAAATATCCATAAATGCTTAAATGCACAACTAGAAAATTTAAAGAGTAAAGTTGATGTGCATATGTAAAATAAGTACCTCTCAATCAGATACATCCATATCAGTATTTCACTGGGCCAGCTAGATTTGTTTCATGAATAAGGTGTACTATTAGGTGAACCATCACCGTGAAAAAAGACGAGGGAAAGATTATCTCCAAATGACATAGGGTGAGAATGATTTCCTGTTGCAGCTGATCGAGCTCTTCAATGATCAAAACCATAGAACCCAACTTCCGAAAGAAAGAACACAGCTCCACCATAACAATTGACACATTGGAGGCAACGTATGTTTGATTGTCAACGGAAGTAAGCTTGTTGTATAACAACATGTGAGTCATGACTCTTCAGCCCAGCAACATTTTGAGCCTACATGTCAATACATCGTGAAATGTTACTTGAATACCCATTAGAAACTTTTATTTTCTTCAATGTCCCGAGGAAGATTTGTTTATTCAGTTTCGTGAGGATGAATTTTGTTTGTTTGTGGCTAGATTTTTTTTCAAGAAACATATTTTTACAATGAATATTTATATAAGAAAATAAATGATAATTGCTATACACTTTCTCTTTCTTGATTTCTCTCATCATTTATCTCTTGTTCTTTAATCCTATATTCCTTTCGGTTTATAACACGTTATCGGCACAATAGCATTCTCTGTCTCATCCCTCCTCGCAGAGGCACGGCGTTTTTTCTCGCATTCGGCGCTCAACCGTCGTGTGATATCTCTCCAGGTATGCTTCACCACGATCTATTAAAGAGGCACGAGGGACGAGAAAATTGCAAAGTGAATGAAGAGAAAGAGTGAATAGTTGAGAGAGTGAGCTTGTTTGGAGGAAAACAAAACCTAGGTTTTGTCACAAGTGTGCTAAACACCCTTTTTTTTCCAAAAGCTATTCTCGCATGAAACCTAGATTTTGCAAAAGTTTTCCAAACACCCATTTTTCTCCAAAAGCTATTTTCCAAAAATCATTTTTACCTCGTAAATCCTAAAAGCTATTCTTCAAAAGCTTTTTACCTTATAAATTGTAAAAATCATTTTTTCAGTACCATTCAATACCTTGAAATATTTCATGAACTTAAAAATTTATTTTAAGATATTAAAAAAATATTTTAGGGTAACAACGGATTTTGAAAAAATATTTCAGGGTACCAACGGGTACTAAAAAGACACTTAATATTGACTGGTACTGAAAATTTATTTCTCTTGGTTTTAAAAATTTATTTTAGGATATTGAAAAAATATTTCAGGTCTTGACGGGTACTAAAAAGATAATTAATACTTGACTAGTACTAAAAAGATATTTCTCTTGTTGGTCTTAAATATTTATTTTAGGATATTGAAAAAAAAAAATTCAGGTACCAACTGATCTTGAAAAAATATTTCAGAATGTCTTGACGGGTACTAAAAAGATACTTAATACTTGATGATGCTTGAATAGATGCTTCTCTTGATCTTAAAAATTTATTTTAGGATCTTGAAAAAATATTTCAAGGTACCAACGGGTAGTAAAAAGATATTTAATACTGATTGGTACTGAAAAGATACTTCTCTTGATCTTAAAAATTTATTTCAGGATCTTGAAAAAATATTTCAGGGTACCAACTGATCTTGAAAAAACATTTCGAGGTACTAAGCAGGTACTAAAAAGATACTTTTAAAGATACTAAGAAAAATATTTCCGATCTTGAAAAAATATTAGTATATTGAAAAAATATTTCGAGTAATGACTAATCTTGAAAAAATATTTCAGGGTACAGATGGTACTAAAAAATATCTTAAGGATCTTGACCGATCGAAAAAAATAATGATGATGGCATCGAACGAGAAAAAAGAAAAAATGTTGCTTTTGACAAAACCTAGGTTTTGGCCTCAAAACCTAGGTTTTGATGCAAAATAGCTTTTAGAAAAAAAAAATAGGGGTGTTTGGTAAGGTTATGACAAACCTAGGTTTTGATGCACGAAAAAGATAGGGGTGTTTGGCAAACTTTTGTCAACTTGAAAAGTTATTTTTTAAAAATCATTTTTACCTCAAAAATCTCAAAAGTCATTCTCTAAAAGTTTTTTTTACCTCGTAAATTGTAAAAATCATTTTCCAAAAACTACTCCTAAACGGGCTCGATTTCAAGTTATTTCAAAACTACATTTTCATTATCTCTTTATTTTTAATATGTTTATTTTAAAAATATTTTATGTTATATTTTAATATTTCAAAATATTTTAATTTGTCATTTGTAACTATCATCGGATATCTCTTTTTATTTTTTATCTTTATTTTAGTTATTACGATATTCATGACAAGAGGAAGGAATGGCTCTCAACATAAATTATTTTATTTATAATTTTATATTTCAAAATATTTTGTAATATGTAACTATCTCCCACATAGATCTCTTTATTTTTTCAAAGATAATTTATTTTGTATCTTTATTTTAATTATTACGGTATTCACGGTAGAAGGAGGGCATGCTAGATGGCGGAGGAGAGATTCTTAATGTGCCTCCTTTTACGAGAGATCATTTGCGTCTAAGGACTTGTTCCGATGTGGAACACAAATGTCCAAGCCCTTGAGGCCGGTTAATGTTCAATATAGGATCGGTAGGGCTTATCCAATGCTATCTATGGAGCGAGATAACAATGGACAAGATGATCACCTTGTACATAGCAAAGGTGTGGGGTGTGTGCACGGTGGGATGGTATCTAAAAGAGTAGGAGAATGAATCGTATGCCGTTCACGGGGTATGCCCCTATTTATAGTGAGGCGGGTTGGTCCGACTCTCTCGGTAACTTGCTCCCATTATGTCACGTTCGTGCCCCACTCCCCGCACTACTATGGTAGTGGGGGTAATCGTGGGATAGCTGGTCTTCTATTAGGCTTGACCTTGTCGGCCCATTTCGAGGTCCATAACGGTTGCCCCTAAAGTCGGCTGCTCGGGCTTGGAACTCGCCAAGTTTATTAGGTATAAGACCCGACTTTCCGGCCCGTATTTTTCTTAGACCCTTCTCGGGCTTTGATCTCGATTGGCCGTAACCGCATCCGACATCTGCGCTAAACAATGACTTGTGCGAGCTTTGCCGCCAACTTACCTATTAGAACCTGGCCTCATTTGTTTCCGTAAAACGTCTTGGCCTCGTCACTTCAGGACGTCCGTTCGAGTTTGCCAAGTTATCTCGGCCATTATGCGTCTTGGTATCCTACCCGAGGTGTCGAGCGAGAACGCCGACATACCAGCAAACATGACCGCTCGCCTAGAAAGATGTCTCTTTGTTTACTCGCGTCGCATCGTATAACCGTCGCTTCTGATTTTAATGTCACGTGCCTTCAAGAGCCGCCTTGATTCGCGCCCATTAATGTCCCACGTCATATCGCCATTATAGCTTTTTAGGGTTTTCCTTTTACCTCCTCGTAAACGATGAAACGACTCGGCTTTCAAACATTACATCTCTAGCCTTTCTATAAGTGCTCCTCACACCCTTCATCATCACTCTACTCCATCCTCACTTTGTGAAGAAACGCACCGCAGCTCTTTCTTTTTCGAACCTGTCTCTCTCGCTCTCTCATTGTTCTCTCGCTTCGGGTATTCCTTGAACTTCGGGTTATTGCTTTTTTAGTTGTTCTTGTTCTTTCTCCTGGTTTCAATTTAATTGAAACATGCATCGTAATTCGTACCTAGCGTCGTTCGCATTTTGGTAATTTTTGCTCTTTGATTTGGGTGTTGAACGATTTGTGATGACCATTGTGAATTCCTCTCCGAACTAAAAATGTTGAACGCCATTGTGAACTTTGCCCGTCTAAGTTGTTGCAACACCAGTTTTCTTTCACATTTATTCCCTCTGGCCCTGAATTTTTTCAATGTTTTGTGGCTGCCACTCGCATTTGAGCGATTTTACTTTGTTGGGTTCTTCACAATCTAGGCAACTTGGGTTTGATATGCATAACTTCGTTCCGTTTTAACATCTTGTATGATTTGTTCCCAAGATGGATCCAAAACCCCGCTAGTAGATATGTATGGTAGGCCTATTCCGAGGAGGAAGATAGAGAGATTCTTGAACACGTGCCCGGCCGAACTAAACTTTGGCTATGGTCCATCCTTCCTACGGAAGAAGAGAAGATGGAAGACTTGCTTCGATCTCGGGGAAGTAGGAGTGGGGCAAGCATCCGAGCTCCTCCTTCACCTGATGCCGGACTCTCTAATTCTCCTTCACCAAGATTGTCAGCTTCTCCCCCAGCTCCCGAGATTGCACCCCCGGCTTCAAACGTGGACGGTTCTGGTCCTTGTGAGGAATGTTGTCACAAGGCGATTGAGCTTGCCTGTCATGGCCATGACAGAGAAGCCGAGTCGCTTTTGGATAAATGCCGCTGCAATAGACTACCGAATACCTCGGCCATTGGGCCATTGCTTGTCGAAACTTGCCCTGAAATTCCTGTTCTGTCAGGTATATTTCATAGTTCGATTCCGGTCTTTGTTTTTATTTTAGGTTTAAATGTCTTCACACCAAACCACTCAATCCGAGACCGGGAGAGTCCGTCCCTTCGGAGGATCTTCACGAACGCCTTCCATCAAAGACTATCTTTGTGAGCAACATAGTAATTGACGTCAAGAATAAGATGTCCAGGAAAGCGCTTTCGCGGATAGTCCGAGGTGGAGAGGGGTATGATGTATGCTTGCCCCCGGCGAACGAGTCTGTGGCTTCTGATCGACCAAACGATGAGGCCTGCCACTTCTTTTATTTTTATAAGGATCTGATCACCTACCTCGCGTCGAATTCCCCTTTTCCGACTTCCAAATGCGCCTTCTCTCGCCATTTACATCTCGCACCTTCTCGATTTACACCCCAATGGTTGGGCATTAGTTGCTTTTGAAAAGTATTGCCACATACACAAACTCGAGCGTCCGCCTCCGTGTTTTGTAGCTTTTACTCCTTTAGATATTAAAACCACCACGGAGGGGGAAAAGAAATGGTTTTGTTGGACATCACTTCGGGCTTCTCACGGCCGCAAGTTTCTTAAGCCTTTCAAAGATTCCTGGAAAGGCTTCAAAACTTCATACTTTAAAGTTGTTGCGAAACAGGGGATACACCGTGGTTCCTTCAAACCGGATATCCAAGGAACTTGACGAACGTTTCCCTTTATCCGGTCCGAGGAACATCATAAATTTGAAGCAAAAGATTTTTTCCAGCTAAATCCCAATTATTCGCTACCGAGAAGGAAACCATCGGTGCCCTTATTGCATTAGTCCAAAAAGACAACTTGGTGGATTCGGTGATTACATTACACCCCGTAGGTGCTTGTAGGGCCTCCCACTCCCCGTTTTTTGTTCTTTTGTGCATTTGTGTCGTGTCAGAATTTGACTCCTTGATTGTGCTTTTCAGGTACATCGATGGGTAAAAGGCCCGAGTATCTTGACGTGACGATTCCTGCCGCCCGTCCTACAACTACGGGTCCAAAATGAAAGGCGCTAGGCGGAGAGCCTGACCAGCCTACTACCGCCAAGAAAGCCAAAGCTCCGAAGAAGAAAAAGGCCGACAATCCACCAATAAGCAAGGATATTCCTACGCCGACTCCTCCAGTTCAAGATCCAGGGAATCAAGAGCCTGAGGCTTTAGCATCTGGTTCCCACCCATGATCCGGCTTCCTCTTTCCTATTTTTGGGGACATAAAGTACCCAACTCCCTCCACAGGCCATTCGTCCACCCGAGAATTGGTTTTTGGGAGACATTGTCGGGAGGCGGAGATGTAAGAGTTGAAGGAGATTGAGCACGCCAACTGAAGAATTCCGGCTTATGTCAACTTGTGGCACACCTCAAAGAGAAATTCGGACAGTGAAAAAGATTTGGACTTCTTTGAGGACGAGAAGAAAAAGGCCGATGAGGCATTAGCCCAAGCCCAGGAGGACCTCCAAGTGGTGATTGCCGAGAAGGAGAGCCTCCGACGAACCGGTTAAGGTTCGTGACAAGCCGCACTGTCCGAGTCTCGAGGTTACTCGAAGGGCGCAAATTCATGAGAATGACATGGAGTCCATTGCCAAGTATAAAAATTTGATTGATGAACGGGAGACGGAGCTCAACTCTTATAAGCAAGCCCTCGCTGCCGCTCAGGTCGATCTCAAATCGTACCAACAAGCCCTTGATGTCGCTCAAGTTGATATCTTCAAGTTAAAGGCTGGTGTTAAGGATGCCTTTGAGAACGCCCGGAACAAGTCCAATTCCGAATCCCTCGATTGCCTTGAATCTAGAAGGAGTGCACATGAACGCGTACGTTGAAGACGGAAGTTTATCCGGCTCCGTCCGTGGCCGATGATGCGATATTGTCGAGACGGTTCGGGAGGAAGAAGTTGACGGCCAATCTCCGTCCGACCAACAATAGTTGGCATTGTGCCATTTTGCAACTTTACAGTAAGCCCGTGGTGTTTTTCCTTTTAGTCTCTCGTAGGTTTTGTACCTTTATTGTAGACACTCGCTTTGCCCGTGTAGGGCTTTCATTTGTGAAGACCCGATTTACTTAAAGCCTTAAATCGTATGCGCTTATTTTTTATTTAGCGTCTTGCAAGTTGAAGGTTCCATAACTGACGTGATCAAGGTCAAGGAAACACTCCTTTCTAGTATGCCTTGTCCTGGTAGACTCGGCATTTAAATGGTGTATACACTAAACTGGGCGGCTATGCCGCTACATGATTCACGAAAGCGAGCGTTTGCCGATTCGTACATGTTTATTTTGGCCATTGTGGATAACACGATAAACACGAATTAAGTAATCGAGTTTCATCAATCCTATCATCGGCTTTTGCCGCCATGATCCCGTAAATGTGAGCTCTTTACTAAGATGCATATTCGGCCGTTTTTCTTTTACATGATTTATGAACTTTGATTCATATATGTTATGCCCGACTCCTTTTGAACAAATTGCGAAATACGGTACTACCGCCCGTCCTTTTGATTCATTCAATGCGCGGCCTTACATCAAAGATTCGATTCCCGTAGGAATTTGATACATATTCACGACCAAGTAAGCCTGAAAGTAAAGTTAATAAAGGGAAATACGAAATCAAACGAAAACAAAGCATTGAAAACAAACAACTACATCAACGTTGACTATCGCCTATAGTAAGCCTTAAGTTTGTCCGCATTCCAAGTTCTTTTGATTGCTTCTCCTTTCGGTGATTCCAAAAGGTAAGCACCCTTTCCGAGTTCATCTCGGATGCGGTAGGACCTTCCCAATTTGCGCGAGCTTCCCACCTCGGGCATTCTTGTTGCCTATATCGGCCCTTCGCAGCACCAAAGCATCCTTTTTGAAGGAACGTGGGTTTATTTTCCTATTGTACCGAGCTGCGATGAGTTGCTTTGTGGCTAAATCTCGCAAGTGAGCCGTGGTTCTAACTTCGTCAATCGGATCTAGCTCGACCACGATGCCTCGTCATTTTTACGTCCACGCGAAGTCTCACTTTTCTCCATGAGGGCTCGCCGATTTCAACCGGAATCATGGCCTCACAAAACCGCACGTCCGAAAGGCGTCTCTCCCGTGGATGTTTGCACCGTGGTCCGATAACCCCACAAGAGGCGCATAGAGATGCTCCACCCAACTTTCCGTTCCTCGGCCATTCGCTTTTTAAGCCCGTTGACGATAACATTGTTTTCTTTGCCTCGGTTGTCCGTTGGATTGTGGGTGTTCCACGAAGCGAAATGATGCTTTATATTAAGGTCGGACATCATCCTCTGAAGCCTTTGTCCATGAATTGTGTTCCATTGTCCGTGACTATTTCGGGATTCCGAATCGTGATATAATATTCCTTTGTAGGAATTTCGCACTCTTGCCGAGGTGATGGTTGCGAGATGTTCGGCTTCGATCCACTAGGTAAAGTAATCAACCGCGACGATCCACTTCGGCCGCCCCGAGAGCTGCCTTAAACGGTCCCAACAAGTCCATGCCCCATTTGTAGAATGGCCACGGAGCCGTGATCTACGTCAAGTCGGTTGGTGGAACCCACATTATTTTGCCGTGCTTCTGGCAGCTACTGCATCTCTAAACATGGTCTTTGTCGTCTTGCGCCATGGTAGGCCAATAGTACCCCGCCCGAACCGCTTTCCGGCCAACGCTTTTGCCCCATGTGTTGCCCATTTATGCCTTCGTGGATTTCGCCAAGACGTATTGAGCCGATCTTTGTTGAGACATTTAGCCATGGGAGAATGCACGCTTTTGCGATGAGTTGATCGTCGACCATTAGATAGGCGCATTGTTCGACTAGATTCTGGACTCGGCAAGTATCCTTTGGGGTGATCCCCCTCTCTAGATAATCGCAATCGATTTTCTCCAATCACTCGAATCCGATATCAAGATCACGCAACTTGGCTCCGTAGGTTCGCTGGACAATTGTACGGAGATTTCCCGGGCACTTCGTGCTAGCTAGCTTGGAGAGAATGTCAGCTCTCGTATTTTCTGCCCGAGGAATGTGCGCCACTGTCACCTTGTCAAAATTTGCCATGATGTCTTTGACCTTTGTTAAATACTTAGCCAACAACGGCCCCTTCGCTTGATAGGTCCCTTGAATCTGGGAAGCGACCAACTGAGAGTTCGTGGACATGTGCACTTGCCGAGCTCCGTTTTCCTTCAGCTGCAGCAATCCGGTAATAAGGGCCTCATATTCGGCCTGATTATTCGACATCGGGAAGTCAAGTCGGAGAGAAAATTCCATTGCCACGCCTTCGGGGCTTTCCACAATAACTCCGCACCACCCCTTTATGTTCGACGAACCGTCCACGAACACTTTCTATGTTCAGCTCCTGCTTTCCCAGCTTGAGTCGAGGTTAGCTCCACTAAGAAGTCGGCCAAAGCCTGTGACTTGATTACCTGTCAGGCCTCATAAGTGATATCAAACTCGGACAATTCAATTGCCCAACCTATCATCCCGCGCCTAAGTCTAGCTTATACAAAACTTGTCGTATGGGTTGATTCGTTCTTACAACGATCGAATGGCCAAGGAAATAGTGGCGAAGTCGTCTCGCCGCCGTCAACAATGCAAAAGCCATTTTCTCCAGTTTCTGATACCTCAACTCGGAACCCGCAGAGCCCGACTCACAAGTACATTTGGTTTTTGTCATCGTCAATATCTCGAACTAAAACTGCACTTACCGCCTTTTCCCCAACCGACAAGTACAGAAACAAATTTTCCCGAATTCCGGTCGGGATAGTACCGGTGGAGATGCCAAGCACGCTTTATTCTCGTTAAACGCTTCTTCACATTCCGAGTTCCATTCTTCCCGAGCTTCTTTCTTCAAGAGTTTAAAGAACGGAGGGATTTCTCCGACTTGGGCAAGAACCTTGTCAAAGTCGCCAATCGCCGATCAACTTGTTGCACTTCTTTCTTGTTTCTCAGGGCTTTCATTTCCATCACGGCCCCGCACTTTTTAGGGTTAGCTTCAATGCCTCGGTTAGTCAAGAGAAAACCCAAGAACTTTCTGACGGTACTAAAAGCACATTTCGCGGATTCAAACGAATTTGATGCCTTCTCAACTTTTCAAATGTCTACTTGCAGATCATGATCATGGTCACCCTGCTCTTTAGATTTTACTATCATATCATCAATGTATACTTCCACATTCTTTCCCAGCTGATCCGCAAAGACCTTTGTCATCATTCCCTGATAAGTCACCCCTGCATTCTTGAGGCCAAATGGCATCACATTGTAGCAGTAATTTGCATTGTCCGTGATAAAGGCTGTTTGCTCTTGATCATCGGGATGCATGGCAATCTGGTTGTATCCCGAGTATGCATCCATGAATGATAAAAGTTGAAAGCCGGAAGACTGGTCAACCAATTGGTCAATGTTGGGCATAGGAAATGCATCCTTTGGACATACCTTGTTCAAGTCTTTGTAGTCCGTACACACGCGCCATTTGCCGTTCGGCTTTTTAACCATGAACACATTGGACAACCACATCGTGTATTGCACCTCCCTAACGAATCCAGCCGCGATCAACTCCTGGACATGTGCTTCCAAGGCTTTACCTCGGTCCGCACCTTGTTTCCTCTTCTTTTGAGCCACCGGGGTTGACCCAGGGTGGATGGCCAACCTGTGACAACAAAACTCAGGGTCTATCCCAGACATTCCAGATGGCGTCCATGCAAACACGTCTTTGTTTTCCCGCAAAAACTTTTCCAATTTTGCTCGCATCTCGGAATCCAACGTCTTTCCGACTTTGGTAGTTTGTTCTGGTTCAACTCCCAGGACAAAATCTTCTGTTTCTTCATTAGGTTCGGCCCTTTGCATCTTGTCTTCTTCCCTCAAGTCTAACTCTACTATATAAACGGACTTATTATCCATCTTCCCTTCACATCCCTTGGAATGTTCCATCTTCGGGGTTTTACTTTCCTTTACCGCTTCAAAGTAACATTGCCGAGAGTCTCTTTGATCTCCTTTAATGGTAACGACCTGATTCTTCCTGTCGTAAAATTTCAACTTTTGGTGTTTAGAAGATACCAACATGTTCCGGTCATGGATAGTTGGTCGTCCGAGGATAATGTTGTATGGAGACGGAAAATCGGCCACAACAAAACGAACTACTCCCGACTTGAATGCCTCCTTCGTCCCCAACGTTAATTTGAGGTCGATGTATCCCTTTGGACGGGTGTCTTCTCCATTAAAACTGTTAAGGTGGTCCTACACGGTTTCAGTCCTCCGAATCGAACCGCATGCGTTTAAACGCATCCCAAAGGATTATGTCCATCGCGCTTCCATTGTCTATAAACATCTTCTTAACTCGCTCATAGCTTCCGACTATTCCTGTTATGACGAGCCCGTCATGGTGCCCCGGCATTACATCGTCTAAGTCTTCTTCAGTAAACCCGAGCATTGGCAAATTCGATTTTGTGTATTCTCTCTTAAACCTCGGACGGTCGATTCTGAGAGAGAACCTCCTTCAAGTATTTCTTTCTCTGGGTCGGCGGAATCTCCTCCTCCGCCGAAACCTCCAACAATTCCATTGCGGTCGTATTTTGTATCGGAAACTCGTCATCAAGGCGTCTCTTCCTTTCTTGTTCTCGCCTTTTCTTTTCGGGCCGGCGGACTCTTACTTCGGTCTCCTCCGTTTGCTCTGCCGCCCTTGCGTTTGGATTACATACTTACGGAGCTTCCCCTCTCGAATGAACTTTTCGATAGCGTCCCTCAAGTCCCAACAAACATCCGTTGTGTGTCCATGTTGATCATGAAATTCACAATATCGGGACTTGTCCAGGGTGTGTTCGTTCCACAATGGGCGTGGTCGGTCCACTTTTCTCATCTCGGTCAAGGAGACTTCCTTCCAAACTTGGGCTTGAGATACTTTCAGTGGGGTATATCGGTCATACCTTCCTTCTGCTCTTCCTCCGCGAGGCTTAGTATCCCTTCGTCCTCGGGATTCTTACTGTTCGGGTTGTATCGTTCCTTCCCTCGGGAGATGGACTCCTCCGTTTGTCCCGTGGTGCATGGCTCATAATATCCATCTATTCCATTCATGTATGTCTTTGATCGATCTCAAAATTCCGCCAACGTTTTGGGGACGCCGCTTCACGACCGACTTCTTCGACGTGAGGATTTGTCCAGGCCAGCTATGATGCAATGCAGATGTACGTCTTCCTTTAACCCCGGCACTTGTATCGTCGTATCTTTAAAGCGTTCCAGATACTTTTGCAAAGTTTCCCCGGGTGATTGCTTCACCTGATCTAACTGGAACTCGGTTTTGGGTTGCTTCCTACTTGTGGCAAAGTTGAGCAAGAATTTCTTCTCCAAATCCTTCAAGTCCGGGATCGAGTTCTCTGATAAGGTATTGAACCAGATTTGGGCTGGTCCACGTAGCGTTCCCGCAAACAACCGGGGTACCACGGGCCTCGTATATCCTTTGACCATGATCTCCATTTTGAAATTGCCCACGTGCACCTTTGTGGGTCCCGGGTTCCATCATACTTCGGGAAAGCTTTGGTGTCTAGGCCTTTTGGATAAGGCGCGGCCATTATTTTGGCCATAAAAGGAGTCACGACTTTCGCTTCATCATCGAGCTTGCTTAGATGACGGCGACGCAAAGATCTTTTAGAAAGGTTTGGATCTTAGGACCAGTTCTTTTGTCTTTTTTCGATGTCCCGACGACGCTCGTTCCTTTCCGGCGTTATCCGTGTTGTCGCGAGTAGCCACTATCCGATCTTGTCTTTTCTTGCTTCTAGCTTCCCGTGTATCATTCCTTATCTCGGGCGTGTCTTCGTCGTGATCTGTCTGTGAAGTCCCAATATTTCAAGATGTCGGGACGCCATTTTGGCTTGGGTCCACATTGCTTTTTCCTGCATTGCCGTCATGATCCTCGGTTCGTCCAACATGACACCCGACTAGTTTCCTCAATTCTTCATTGCGGCGGTACATCTCTCCTCTCATAACCCGGACATCCTCCTCCCTTTGTAACCGATTACGTGTTTCCATCTCGTCTATTTGATCCAATACGGAACCAAGGGTGGTTCGTAATATTTGAATATCGGGATTGACCACTTGAAATTTCGATGTCCGATTGTCCGGTATAGCCCGGGTTCCGGCTTCTTTGGATAACGACATTCTCAAGGGGTGGAGAATTTGCTGCGTCCGACGTCTCCGCTTCGGTCTCCACCACCACTTGTTCTGCGTCTGGGTTCATCGGGCCCTCCTGTTGTGACATTTGTCCATCGAGTTGTCGTTCTGGTTGTTCTTCTGGCAATTGGTTCTGCCGAGTTGTTGAACCACGTCCTCTTGTGTTCGCCATTTGCTATGGTAAGCTCGTAGCTTTGTGGTTTGGGATTCGAAGTTTACTCGTTCCCAGCGGTCGGCGCCAATGTTCGATGTGGAACACAAATGTCCAAGCCCTTGAGGTGGTTAATATTCAATATAGGATCTAGTAGGGCTTATCCAATGCTATCTATGGAGCAAATAACAATGGACAAGATGATCACCGCACAAGCAAAGGTGTGGGGTGTGTGCACAAAGTGGGACAAGATCTAAAAGAGTAGGAGAATGAATCGTGTACCGTTCACAGGGTATGCCCCTATTTATAGTGAGGTAGGGTTGGTCCGACTCTCTCAGAACTCCGCTCCCATTATGTCACGTTCGTGCCCCCACTCCCCGCACTACTATGGTAGTGGGGGTAATCGTGGATAGCTGGTCTCTAATGGGCTTGACGGTCCGCCCATTTCCGAGGTCCATAACGGGACCCACATGGTTGTGACTTGTAGGCATGGGAGTTTCAATTTACGGACTATAATTAAGACTCAACATTTATTAATTTCCACTTAGTTCCTAATTTTTAGATTTAGTTGACTTTTTTTAAAGAAATTAAAGAAGTAATTAAATTACTTTAGAGTATTTTTATTTTTCTTCAAACCAATTAGTTTAACTAATAAACTAATATATAATCTAAAGATACACAACATATGATATGATTAAGTAACTTATTTAGCTTCCTTAATCTCTCCAAAAAAGGTCAATTAGGTCTTATAATTACGACCGGAGGTAATATTAAAATTGTGACTATATATATATATATATATTGACTATATAAAAGGAGGGACAATTAGAGTCCCTCCTCCTATCATTAATATCATAACAACTACTCCCTCTCATCCTTATTATAAAGCACAAACTACCAATTCTCACAAACCAATAATAACAATTAAAAACATTGAAGTTGTCCTAAAATTCATGTGATTTTTCATATTGCCCTTACTAACTACACTAAACTCAAATATCATATTAATTATTACTCTCTCCCACTACCCTTATTAAAAATGGACAGACATGGAAAGATAAATTAAATATTACTTGAAAACTTATAAGTGCCTTATAAAAAAGACTAAGAATACTTGTTAGTTGGTGCCTTATATAATAAGGACAAAAAAGGGAGTAAAATAAAGATACAACATAAATTATGCTCAAAAAATAAAGAGACTTAAGGGGTAATTACATATCACAAAATATTTTGAAATATAAAATTATAAAATAAAATATTTTATGTTGAGAGTCACTCCCTCCTTTTGCCATGAATATCATAACAACTAAAATAAAGAAAAAAATAAAATAAACTTTAAAAAAAAAGAGAGATATCCGACATTAGTTATAAATTACAAAATATTTTGAAATATTAAAACATAACATAAAATAATTTTAAAATAGATATATTAAAAATAAAGAGATAATGAAAAAGTAGTTTCAAAATATTTTGAAATCTTATCATATTGCATTACTCTCGATCCCACTATAATGCTTTTTATAAATTAAATTTTTTTTATATTTCATACAATAATTTTTGAATGTATTTCTCTTACCCCATTCTTCACTTTCCATATTCTCCGCCCCCAACTCTATTAGCCTCTCATAATCCTCTATTTTAGAGTTGGTAACCAACTCAAAGTTCCTGTAAAACCTTGCTTTTGTTGCATTTAATACCTTCTGTGATGTCGGGAGGACATGAGGTTGCTAGTGATGATGCCTTAATGGAAATGATCCTCCGTGATGCAAATGTCATAAATGTTTGCATTTACCTTATTGTTGTGCATGATGCCACACCAAATTATCTTTTTACTATATCAACTTCTCTTTATATATATATATATATATATATATATAAGCACATGTTTGTGAACTAACTTTTGTTTGACTGGGATTTGAGACCTACAAGTTTACCTGTAATTTTTGGCTAAAGTATGTGTTTGGTTCTTTATGTTTGTCTCTGGTATCATTTTAGTCCCTTAAGTTTGTAAAATGCGTTTGGTCCCTTAATGTTAACATCATTAGTCGACTTAACGGAAAATCTTTTGACTCAACAATTTTAAACGATAACTATGTAATTAAAAGTCGAAAGCATGCTTATATGTTAATATTTTAAATTCTATTAATTGAAAAATATTTAATCTTCACAAACTATTTTACGGTTTTCACAGTTTGTGAAGATTAAATATATACTTTTTTGTCAAATAAGATTAAATATTTTTCAATTAATAGGATTTAAATTATTAATTTATTAAAATACTAACATATAAGGATAAATGATCAGTATTTAATTGTACAATCATCGCTTAAAATTGTTAAGTCATTATTTTTCGTTCGTCGACTAACAAATTGTTAACATTAAAGCTTTTAACCAAAGGTGTCTTTACAAATTTAAGAAGATTAAAATGATACAAGAAAGCTAATTTTTTAGAATAACAATAGGAAGAGATCAAAGAATGAGCACACATATCTTGCATAAAATCTTGCTCTCTTGCCTCTTTTTAAAGTCAATAAGACAAACCGTACCTTTCCTTTCCAATATTCCACAGTACAGCTAACCATATCTTGAGAAATGAACACATTGTTGTCAAAATCAATAATTCATATACAACTTGAACAACAATACTCTTCCCACTCCTTAAGTTAGACCTAATTAGAAAGTTGATCTTATTTCTAAATATGAGACTTATTTCTCATATTTGTCATTTTTTTCTTCATTTACCCCTATTGATGTTTCCTCAATAATAATTAAGTAAGAGAAATAGAGAGAATTAAGGAAGATGATAAAGGAAATTTAAGGGGAAAAAAAAACATGCCATATTAACTAACTTAAATACTACCCCTGGTCCTAATAATAAAACCTAGTTGATTTTCTTTGAAGAGATTAAGGAAGCTAAATAAGCTACTAAATCATTTCATATGTTGTATATCCTTAGATTATATATTAGTTTATTAGTTAAACTAATTAGTTTGAAAAAAAATAAAAATACTTTAAAGTAATTTAATTACCTTCTTTAATCTCTTGAAAAAGTTAACTAGCGCCTTATAATTAACCTAGGAGGAGTATGGCTTATATTAAGAACCGGAGATAGTATATAGAAACAAATGATGAAGAAAGAGCAATTAGTTGAGAAGGATTAATTAACTGCAGGGGAATTTGATGGAGGAAAGGGTTGGTGCACTCGTCAAGTAGACGCTCTCAGGCTTCACCTTCCTCACTATATATAAATAAGCTCATTAGAATTAGAGCCTTTAACGAACTAACAAAACCTAAACAACAATTGTAAATCGGATTATGCTACTTTTGATCAAACGGTGCACAAGGTTTGTCTGTTATTTACATTATTTTGGTGTGTACTCTAAGTCGTTGCTTTCTCTTTTAAACCCATTCCTCCCTCGTCTGGATCCAAAATACTAGACCTACATTCACACGTACGTACACATGCATGCATATATATTAAACTTTTCTCATATATTTCAAAGTGTTACCAAGTTACGATCAAACTTTGTTGATTCAATTATTGCAAGATATATGTGTGTAGGAACAAAAGAACTTTTAACTCATTTATAACTAAGTTCATGAACTATTGACTCATTTCGAATTAAGTCCTTTTTTTTTTTTTTTTTTTACTTTGTTTTAGAAAATTGTCCTTGTCAGCCCGGCCAGCGCAAAACTGAGTTCGGCGACGAGGTTTGATGTTCACAGTTTGAAAATGACGATGATGAAGAAATAGAGACATCTGGGGTGCATAATCTTTATAATTACTGGATGATTTATATAGTTTATGGTTGGGAAAATTAATCTTCTAATATATTTTTTTCAAGATTAGTCATTACCCTGAAATTTTTTTCAATATCCTAAATTTTTTTCTTTTTTTAGATCAGGAAATATTTTTTAAGTATCTTTTTAATACCGTTAGTACCATAATTTTTTTTTAAGATTGTCATTACCCTAAAATATTTTTTTCAAGATCATTTGTTACCCTGCGAAATATTTCTTCAATATCCTAAAATAAATTTTTAAAACTATGAGAAGTATCTTTTCAGTATTAAGTATCTTTTTAGTAAATGCAAATACCACGAAATATTTTTTTAATATCCTAAAATAAATTTTTAAGATCATGAAATATTTAGATCTTGAAAAAATGATTTTCATGATTTACGAGGTAAAAATAGTTTTTGGAGCATAACTTTTAGAATTTACGAGGTAAAAATGATTTTTGAAAATAGGTTTCGGATAAAAATAGGTGTTTGACAAATTTTTACAAAACCTAAGTTTGATACATAATAGCTCTATCCTTATCTTTTTAGTTTTTCTTTAGAAAATTGTCCTTGTCAGCCCAAAACTCAGAACGGAGTCATCCTACGTGTAAACTGTAAGTGGTGATGTGGCTACCAAATTGCCATCTCCGTCATCATATATCAACCTCCCTACCTTCCCACAAGGAAGCTCGCGACTGCTCTATGTGAGTTCCCACTACTCCTACTTGTCTATTCATCAATTCCTCTTTCTTTCTGCGTCTCAGTCCCAAGCCAAACATACTTTCTTCTTTTTGGACTGCATCTTCCATAAACCTTCAATTCTTCAGTCGAATCAGACATACGTTTTCTTCAATCCATATCTTCTCGAAAGCGCAATCACAGATCCAATCAATTTCGCGTATTAAAATCCAAATCAGAAAGCAACGACAAGAAGAATGAGAAGGCAAAGATTGAAATGATTAAAGTTATGCAGAAACAGGGTGGGAGTTTTGAGGAGGAACAGGAGGAGTATTGTGTGTGCGCGGGTGTAGGAACCTGATCAATCATGGTGTTTAATCAAAGGACTGCTACCAAATGCTCTGAAACTGAACAAATTCACTGGACAAAAATGAAGTGAGATAGTTGAATAGATAATAAACTGATTCAAATGAGGGAGAGAGAGTGACTGTGAGACGCAGAAAGATAAAAAGAGAGAGACTGATGAAACTTTTTGAAATGAAGAACCTTTTTGGGAGGCAGGTTTGACTTGTAATTGTGAGACACATAAAGAGAGAGATTGATGAATAGAAAAGTAGGAGATGAGTAGTGGATCTGTCAAAGAACAGCCTCGAGCTTCGTTATGGGAACTGGAGATGGATGATGATGGAGATAGTGACTTGGCAGCCACATCACCACTTACAATTGACACATAGGATGACTCAGTCATATGTTGGGCTGACCAGGAAAATTTTCTTAAAAAAAAAAAAGTAAAAATATAAGTACTGAGTTTTAATCGAATAAAAAATTTAGGGACTTAGCAACTGAGTTAAACTTAAAGTAAAAATGAAACATCAACAACATGCTGACGGAATGGGAGGATGAATATTGATCAAATTACTCTTTTGGCCTTAATTATAAGACATATTTAATCTATTTTGAGATATTAACGAGAGGAGTTAAATAAATTAATTTTACTCATTTTCTGAAAATACCCTTATATAAATTTAAAATGATATAAGTAAAAGTGAATCAACAACCCCTACTACATGTCTCTGTGACCTAGAATTATCTTTTCCACATGCTTTCTAATTAAAATAATGGTCTTGCTATATATATATAAGGGCAATGTTTCCGCCGGTTGAGGGACTCAGCTGATAGAAGCTGTGCTTTCTCTTCCGTTCGGACATTGTCCGGTAATTTTATGGTAGCAATTGGTATGGAGAAATCCCGGTAGGCCACTAATCTTGAATATCTAACTTGGTCTGGCCTAACCTATATATATATATATATATAGACACACACACATATAGATATATACATACATACATATATGTATATATATGGGTTAAACGCCTAATTTGCTCCGGAAGTTTTGCTAAGGGGGCGCTTAACACCCGGAATTTTTTTTGTACCAAATTTGCCCCGGAAGTATGAAAAAGGTACCAAATTTTCCCCTGAAGTATGAAAAAGATAGCAAATTTGCCCCTCCGTTAATTTTAACCGTTAAGTTTAACTGAGTGTACACGTGGCATGCCACCTCATCAACCTAATAAGAGTTAAGTATCATTTTTGCCCCAGAAGTTTTCATTGAGGAGCAATTTTGCCCCGAAAGTTTACAAAAATAGCAATTTTGCCATTCTTCCTCCCAATATTAAATTTGACTATTAAATCAGTCAAAGACCACACATGCCATGCCTTGAAAAAGTCGAACTTGGAGTCGGAGAAGGAGATCCTTGAGATGTTGAGCCCAAGGCGCCCGAGAATTTGTGAAGCCGGGTCGGTCAGGAAGCATCACTTATGATCTAAGCAAATGATCGTCTATACAAACCGCAAAGGCTGGCGGGATTAAGCCGAGGCCCTCCGGGCCAATTTCAAATTTCGGCTTATTTTTCAAGCCCAAGCCCCGGGGCCGGGCTTAAACGGCCCGGCCCGATTTTCCGACTCTAGTCCCCGTGGGATTCGGTTTCACAAATTCTAGCCGCCTTGAGCTCAATATGTCAAGGATCTCCTTCTCTAACTCCAAGTTCAACCTTTTCAAGGCATGACATGTGTGGTCTTTGACTGATTTAATATTGGGAGAAAGAAGGGCAAAATTGCTCCTTAATGAAAACTTCCAGGGCAAAATTGCTCCTTAATGAAAACTTCCAGGGCAAAAATGATACTTTTGATTGATGAGGTGGCATGCCACGTGTGATGAGGTGGCACATTTTAACGATCTACGTGGACTTCCATCACTTTTGGGTAAATTTGATACCTTTTTAATACTTCCGGGGCAAATTTGGTACAAAAAAAAACTTTCGGGTGTTGAGCGCCCCCTTAGCAAAACTTCCGGGGCAAATTAGGTATTTAACCCTATATATATTGGCAAATTAATATCAACTAATCAATAAATAAATTAAAATCAAACAATTTAAAAGTTTTACTAATTGGAAGATGTTAGTTCTCAATATGTTTTGATGATTAACAACAAATGTAAAACACGTTTTGAAGTTTGCAAAGTCAGTTAAAAACATTACGATAGTTGCATACTCGAGTATAGGACTATTAAAAGATTACTCAATTGTATTTTACAAGTGCATACTCGAGTAAAGGTATGTATACTCAAGTAAAGGCCATCCAGAGAGCAACCAAGTTTTTCAAGCTAAATCAATACTGCAGTATGGGTAGCCATACTCAAGTATTGGACATCCAGAGAGCAACCAGAATTTTCAAACTAGGTCAATCTTTCGCAGTATGGGTAGCCATACTCAAGTATTGGACTTCAGAAGAAGCAACCGAATTTTCAAACTAAGTCAATACCGCAAGTATGGGTAGCCATACTCAAGTATTGGACTTGAGAGCAAACTTAATTTTCAAACTAAGTCAATATCTTTATAGTATGGGTAGCCATACTTGAGTATTGGACTTCCGAAGAGCAACCAGGATTTTCAAACTAAGTCAATACCGAGTATGGGTAGCCATACTCGAGTATTGGACTTCCAGAGAGCAAAAGGATTTCTCAAACAAAGTTGCTTACTAGAGTAAATGACTGCATACTCAAGTATAGGTTTTATCTTTCAAACACAAGACACGTTGGTTTGCCTCTGAAAGGTGCATACTCGAGTATCCCATTGGATACTGCAGTATGGACACCTGTATACAGTGCCATACTCTAGTAAGCATGAACATACTAGAGTATACAACGCTAAAAAAGCGATTTTTGAATTATACGAATTTGCAAATCATTGTTGTTTGATCCTATTGCTTCCATAATTCATTCAATCATATTCCTACCTATGTTTAACAAGTTTGTTGAGTGAATTTCATTAAGATCGATGAAGATTATTGAAGGTCAAAGCCATAAAGCAAAAAGAGTACGGTGCATTTAATGCACCTCTCGCAAATCTACCTACTTTCGGCTAATTCATCCGAGCACGCCTTGAACATTAAAGAATGCTTACTACAACAAGCAAAGTAATCTCCAACAGGCAAATTCTCGAGAGAATCACACCGGATCAAATTAACACGGATTAGCGAAGTTTAGAGAGAGAAGATGACCGGTCCTTAAGCTAATCACCTACAACGGTTGGATTCATCAAGCAACGGTCTTTTAATGTTCTCTACCTATAAATAGAGTGCATTAACTTCTTCTCAAAAAGACACACCTGCTGAAGACGAAAATCATTCAAGTCTCATATTTATTTCTTTAGTTTTTATCTGTGTAGTATCTTGAGATACATTGAGCTTCAGTGCTTATCATATCTACTCTTAGAGAGTTTGTTTCCTTGTATATCATTCATTGTAACAATCTCAAGTCGGTGACTTGGAGATTGGGAAAATCGAAGTACAACTTGTAAAGGGGAGTGTGTCCTAGGTTGAGGAGCATCCTTCGTTTACAGAGTGGGTATCGATTTGTAATCGAGTACAACTTGTAAGGGGGAGTTAGTCCTAGGGAGAGGATAACTCTTGAGTACGAGTGTGTATCGATTGTTTACAATTACTTGTAAGGGGAGTGAGTCCTAAGGAGAGGATCATCCCGAGTACGAGTGTGTAATTGTAATTGAGTGGTAGTGGAAAATCCCAGTGTTTTCGGGGATTTCGGACGTAGGTCAAAGAGTTGGACCGAACCCGGTATAAATCCTTGTGTCCAGCCTTCTTCTTCCTCACTGTTTATCTCTGTTTTTATTGCTTCAAAACAGCAATTTTCGAAAAGTTTTAAAATACCCAATTCACCCCCCATCTTGGGTATATAGCTCCACTTACAGAAGAGTCTACGCACCCCCATACATATACTCACAAAAAACCAGACACATTTAAAAGAATAAAATAGGGGTATTTTATGAAGAAATTGACAAAAATTAGAATGTTGTTCTATAATTAGGACCAAAATAAACTTCCAAATGTTGTCTTATAATTAGGACAAGGGGGAATTAATGAGAAAAATATTTTTTTTTGGGAGTGTATTTTTGTAATACTAAAAAAAAAAAAAAAAAAATTGGGGAACTTGGTTAATACGAGGTAAAAAATTTCTCTCCCCTCCCTTCTCAAAAGATTAATTTTCCCAATATCATTTTTAAAATTCCTACAGGAGTAATTTCTTTTGGGACTGAAATTAGTCAAATTACCTGGCTTTTTTTACCAATGTGCCCCTTATTAAATAACTATTTACCAAAATGCCCCGTCTAGAAATTATTGAACGATATGCCCTTTTTATTCGATTACAAAGAAAATGTCATATTTACAACAACATTTAAACACCCGAATTTTGAACATAGAAATGTCATTTACAATGAAAAAGACTATATTTACAACAAAATTTAAAATCTGGATATTTACAAAGAAAAAACCATATTTACAAAGAAAATTCCATATTTACAACAACATTTAAACACCTAGATTTTGAACATAGAAAGGTTATTTACAACAGGAAAAGACTATATTTATAACAGGAAGTGCTATATTTACAACAAAATTTAAAATCGACCATTTACAACGGTGTAATCGAGTAAATAGAGGCATATCGTTAAATAGTTCACAGGGGTATTTCGGTAATTAATTATTTAATTAGAGGGAAATTGGTAAAAATGCCCAAATTACCTTCACCCTCCTTTCCCTGTTAATTTGTTTTTGTCTGTTTTCCATTTTTTTCCACTCTCTACTCCACGTGTTTTCCGAAGTTTAGAGGACGACACCAAGGCCGCAAAATTTCCTCATTTTGCCTCTAATCGCCGAACAATAGCTTTTCATTTTGTACGATTTGCAGAAGAGGTCGCCCATACCCAGAGCCAGAGGTAATAATCTGCTTTCCTCCGATTCTTAGTTTTCCTATTGGATTCCTCTTCCTCTGAAATCCTTTTTTGTTTCTACTTTTTCTGTAAATCGTCTCTGATTCATTAGATATTTACTTTTCAGTCATCGCCTGTTTAGTTGGTGGGAATCGATGGGGAAAAAACTTAAAAACCTACTTGAATTTTAGATTTAATTGATGTCTATACCCGCCGTATTTTGTTCGACTTGATTTTTTACATACTCATTTCGGAAGCGCAATAGTGTTAGCTGAGCCGTGTGCCATTTTTATTCCTTTTGATAAGTTATTTGAGCATCATATATAGTTATAACGTATTTAAACGAGCAAAAAAATTTAGTGTTTTTGTTTTCCGTTGTCTAGTTCCTGTTCTGTCCTGTGAGAATGAAACACTTAGTTCGTAATACATGTGTGACTATTTCAGAGCTCATTGAAATTGTTAGATTGATTCCTTTATCTGACATATCATGCGATGAGTTATATTATAAAAGCCCCAAAACTTTTCTGTTGTTTTGACTTTTTCCCCTGGTGGCCAGTGGGTAAATGAGTAACTTTATATGCACACGCACAAGATTTCAATTGAAAACCACAAATATTGTAGAAGTTAGTTGATCATATAAAGGAATGAGTGAAAGAGATCAGAGTATAACCACAAAGATTGTAGAAGTGCTAATCGGCCAGGATAGAGTACTGGACTTAATTGTAGAATCTGTACCCATTTTCTTTTACCATTTCTAATGCGAAATAGGGTGGCAGTGTATGGAAGGCACAAATTGATAGATCCGGTAAAGGATCTAATCTGTGACCTTGGGCTGACTATAGAGAAGGTAATTTTAGCACCACTAGTATGAGCCTCGGCCTTAGCAGAGGCGATACATACATAAATATTTACCTACCTTGATAAGAATTGAATTTGCATATTCATAATAACTACCTTTCAAAACAAGTATGCAAAAAGACGAGGAAATTAACATAAATTGCAATACGTACTAATGTTGTCGCTTACCTGATTGTTTCTTTCTTAGTTTCTCTTGCATCAGAAAGTCATTGACTGTAGACCAAATTGCAAGTTTCTATAGAATCTATTATTTTCCCACACCTTAATTCCTCTTAGTGCTTGTTTGGATTAGCTTTTGGAGAGTAACTTTTTCAATTTATGAGGCAAGTATTTGAGGAGTTTTGTCTTGACTTGCAGAAAAAGGCTTCTAAGACCACGGTTTGGGCTTACCTAAACACACTTAGCTCATTTCCTTTTATTCCTTAGCTGTAGCAAGTAAAAGACAATGAATCTGTTCAAGGTTTATGTGGGGCATACTATGAATAATGAAAAAAATTTCATTATTTTAACATTGACAAGATTATTTCTGTTGAAATTTGTACCAAAAAGGCCTCAAGATAGTTTAGTAGTAACAGATTGAACACAAGGAGAATTGAATGAGATGCTTTAATGATGGGGACAAATTGATTTTCAAGTTGAAAGTGTAATTTACCTAAGTTGAAGAAATCATATTTTCTTTATGTTTATAATGTGGTGTTTTATAAGATGGAACATTATGCTCCATTTAGAATTAGAAGATATACAAATCATGAAAAAGTAACATGATTGTCTGTCCATTTGTTGAATAATTTAGTTTTCTGTTTTGTATATGCCTTGTTTGACATGGATGCAGTATAAGACATGTTAGATCTAAACTTTTATTAACTCTTGCTTTTGAGAAAAATGAAAACATTATACAAATAATAAGAATATGCAGTATAATTATTTGTATGACGTTATTTTACTATTTTGTTGTGGACTGTAGTTTATTAAAGCTCTATCTGGAATTATCGACGGTGTTTATAATTGTTACTTCATATTTGAAGTTCACATGCGCTCACTGCAGCCAAAATATAATTCATATAGTATAATTATATGACGAATTAAAGTTAGCACTTCAATGATGGACGGTTTTGATGGATGTGGAATATGATAAATGGGTTGGATACTATTCAATTGAATGATTGATCAATTAATCATATTATCGATCAAAGAATCCAAGAACGTTGCTCTGATCAACTCCTTACAATTCGACTGATAAGCCACCCAATTCCTCATTTGCCAGAAGACAATCTCATGATGTCCTGTGAAGTTTGTATTTTAGTCACATGGAATGCTTATAAGATGCTCAATAGAGGTGGAGGATAATATTCAATGAATCAATGTATTAACGTGCAAAAGATCGTCCCATCACATAATGGAGGATCTGTAATTTACTTTTTACCTGCCCTTAGATAATCATTCTCTTTTCAGTTGACTAGTGCTATATTTTCTCATAGTCTGCTTAAAGTAGGATATGATGATTAGTTTCTTAATTATGGGAACAGCAATGAATGTGCCATCATCAGATTGCTCTTTCTTAACTTCAGGTGTCAAAGTATAAACAGCACAAGAACTTAGAGGAATGACATCATTAGCTCAACCTCTTTTTAAAATACAAACTTTCACTTTTGAGAGAGCTCATCCTAGAAGCCTAGGATTATTAAAATCTGGAAAAGTATTCCAAGGACTCACATTTCCTCGCATTTACAAGAAACAATCCTGCATATGCTGCACAGAGTTGACTCCATGGGAACCATCTCCCGTCACATATGCTCCTACTGATGATCAGAGTGATAAGTTCTTGCAGACTGGCGCCAATATATTTGACACCCTTGATTCTAGTAAAAGCGATGAGCCAGCAATAAAAAATGCTGATGCGCCTTCAGAGACAAAATTTCAGCCAGATGTTTTGTTTCAGTTTCTCAAATGGCCTATGTGGATTCTGGGCCCTTCTGTTCTTCTCACAACAGGAATGGTTCCAACATTGTGGTTACCCATATCTTCAATATTTGTTGGCTCTAACATAGCGAGCTTGCTTTCTTTGATTGGACTTGATTGTATCTATAACCTTGGAGCAACCCTTTTTCTCCTCATGGCTGATTCTAGTGCAAGACCAAAGTCCCCAACAGGAGATTGCAAAAGCAACGCCCCCTTTAGTTACCAATTCTGGAACATTGTTGCAACTGTTACTGGATTTATTGTTCCACTATTGATGATATTTGGATCTAAGAAGGGTTTTCTCCAACCTCAACTTCCTTGGATCTCTTTTGCAATCTTACTGGGTCCTTACCTTCTTCTTTTGTCAGTACAAATTCTCACTGAGGCTCTCACTTGGCATTGGCAGTCACCAGTCTGGCTTGTAACCCCAATCATTTATGAGTCTTACCGTGTCTTGCAGCTTATGAGAGGTTTGAGACTCGTGGATGAACTCAGCACCCCAGCATGGATGGCACATACAATTAAGGGGCTGGTTTGCTGGTGGGTATTGATTCTCGGTTTGCAGATCATGAGGGTTGCTTGGTTTGCCGGGGTAACCGCCCAAGCTCGTCGTGAGCAGTCTTCATCTGCTACTTCTGTTGCTGCAATCAGTGAATAATACTACTAGTGATGACTTTTTGCAAAAGCACTTTGTGATTTGAAATCTGCATATACAATCTGAATTGGTCTGGGACTTGTCTCCATGCTCTGCTTCTTGACATACTAATATCAATTCATGTATCTTCAGTCTGTCAGCCAGACAACAATTCGGTTGATGATCTGGTTTTATACCTCAGGAGTCAGGATATCAAATAGCGAGTTGCACACTTGTTTTGGTGTTTACTCGAGAAAAGTCTTCAAAATCATGGAATTATACTTTCTTAGTCTGTAAGTATTAGGATAAGTTATATTATTTTCATTCCTGTACTTTGCAAGTGACTTCCCAAAATCCACATAGCATATGTATGTTTATAGTACTTGAATGATGGGGAAAATGAATTTTCCTACTTATGTTCTCTCTCTCTCTAGACACACACACACACATAAATCTCGCGCAGCACAGAGAGAATGATAGTAGGAGAACAAAGGTGAACTTCCTGGCTGATTCAATACCTAACAAAATGAAGCGTTTGGTATGTTGGAACAAGAAGGTGATGGAATCAAAAAGGCAATGTAGATGGTTGTTTTTTTTTGTTTGGGGGGGGGGGGGGGGGGTGGGTGGAATGTTTGGTGGGGATGATTTGGGAAACTTGGAAGGAATCCAGAGGTGCTGTTTTTGTTGCATTGTTTATTGCATCTAGATTTAATAGGAAAGTTATCCTTAAAAGATCCCCACCGACGTTGAGGTGTTAAATGAGTAGACTTAATCAAAAAATTATTTGTAGGCTTATTGTGTGCTTGGATTAGATGTCAGATAATGAATTTTGGAAAAATAATAATAATAATAATAAAATAATAGATTTTGCCCAAATCTGAACTAGTGTGCTTATTTGAAGTGAGTTTTAAAATAGATTTTCGGTTTTAGTTTGTGTTTGGATTAATTTTTGAAGAATAATTTTTACGATTTACGAGAGTAAGTATGTGAGAAGAATTTTTGTCTCAACTAATGAAAAATGGCTTCTCAAACTACGGTTTGGGTGTCATAGTTGAGATGAAAAGAGAAGTGCTTTTGACATCTAATCCAAAAATGTAAGATATTAGGAGAAGTTGCATGTCAGATAAATTTATGTTAAAAATAGATATTAAAGTACACCTTTAATAATTTAAGTTTTACAAAAAGGTATAATTCTCGCTTCCTTAACTTTTATAAAATATACTTTTAATCTTATATTTCTAACACTCTTAATATTACTAATGAAAAATATTGATGCGACAAATTCAAGTGATAACAAGATATTGAAAAAGCATGTTTAAATTTTAATTTTTTAATATAATATATTTAGATTATTAAACTAAAATAAACTTATAGATCGCCACAAATGGAAAAGAGATTTTGCTATTTAGATTATTAAACTACATTTTTTTAATGAACTAATATATTTAGATTATGAAACTATAATTTTTATCAATGAGGTTTTGATATTGACGCTTCATTTGGCTTTTAGATAATTTTAATTTACACATATTTTAAATTTAAGATTAATAGCATTTGGATAATCTGTAAGTTATGATATGCGGGATTGTAATAGGTGTAATGCGTTGTTGGGTATTAGATGAGGTGTTTCAACTGTATCTAAAAAAAAAAAAAAAAGATTAATAGCATTTAATTATATGGTCATCATTTGAGTTTGTTGCGTACACACGATAATGGCGGAACCTCTTTATACAAATGGGCGCTTGGCCCCAAATTTGACCGATTGATTTTATAAAATTTGTTAGAATATATATGTATTTATTATATGATATTTTATTTGGCCTTTTAAACTAATTTTTTATCTTTTTCTCGTAAGGATAATGTTTGTTTCATTACTCATTAGGTTTTGTGAGAGGAAAGTAAAATTCTTGTTTGAGATACCAAAAAGATTAGTATCATCTTATATATTGTTTTAATTTATAATTATCTCGTTATTATTTGTTTGTATTTTTCAGGTTATTTGATACTATTTAGTAAATACACTTCCTCGGGTCTTTATTTAAGGAACCAACTAACAATTCTCACAAGTCAATAAAAAGCAGGTTAAAGTAATTAAATTTTTCCTAAAATTTAAGTAATTTTCAATATTATCCCTATTAATTACACTAAACTCTAATATCATATTAATTATTACTCTTTTTTCTCGAAAAAAGAGTAATAATTAATTTTTATTAATTATTACTCTTACTCTCTACCTTTTTAATTATGGGTATACATGAAAAAAATATTTAATGCTATTTGGAAGTAAGCAAGTGTTTTATAAAAAGAACCAAATATATCTTGTTAGTTGGTACCTTATAATAAGAATTAAAAGGGAAACCCGGGCTAAAATTTTTTTCTGGTTCCGCCACTGGTCAGCCTCTTGTTAGCAACATTAACGGTGTTTGAATTATAGGATCAAAAATATACTTTATAAAATTAATGGACCAAAAATATACCTTATAAAAATTTAAAAGAGTAAAAGTAAATTGACCCGAAAATTGAAATTTTACGGTCAGGCCCCTCAACACATGCAAATTAGCCAAGTCATATGAATCGACAGTTTGACGCACAGGATGATTTAATACATAAAAAGAATAAGTGATTATTTTATCTTGTTTGAAACTTACGAGTGAAGCGCCTAATTATTCACATTTTAAAATAGAGAAAAAAAACCCCTTAAACAATTGTTCCAGCCAACAACCAAAAAATAATTTTTTTAATCAATTTTATATATTATATTATTTGACATTGATTAAAAAAATATTATATAGTTTGAACTTTCTAGAATTTTATTATTTTCTTTTCAACCTTATTCTTTTTTTTAGGGAAAAAGTGGTTACGGTTATATTGGTATTTAAATATCTTTAGATTAAATTTTAAGAATAACTTTTATAATTTATAAAATAAATATGTAAAAAGAATTTTATCTTAACTAATAATAAAAACTTTTGAAATGGTTTTACGGTCTGCAAAACATAGCAATGCAAATATGGGCTCCCTCATAAATTCAAATCACTTTTATTTATTTCCCCGCCACTTTTTATCTATCATCTCACTTCAAAAGATTTATTCTCACATCTTTTCCCGTTTTGAATTTAAACGGTCAATTTTCAGGTTAATTATTGATACAAATAAAAGCCTAGACGCTTTTTAATCAATTTTATATTATTATATATTAGCATTAATATTGACGTATTTTTAATTTCATTGTTATTATTAAAGTAAAGTTTCGCAAATGAATTTTGCTTTTACGAACAAATTTTAGAACAAGAGAAGCCAACAAAAAAGAGAGGCATAAAATAAGGGGAAAGGATATCGCTTTAGTTCTAGAAGATTTTGTAGGAGAAGAAAAAGACGAAACTGTCCTTCAATCAAATGCCACACGCAGCAAAGCCTTCTCCAAAGACCGGAGAGAGACAAAACAGTCTGTCCCACGTTGCGGTTCCTTTGCTCGCTGTTCTCTCTGGAATTCGAAAATCGTCTCCTTCTGTTTGACGGGAACGGTCAATTCTTCTGGTCTCCGGTGATCCACTCCGGCATGAGTACCGGCGAGCTCCTCAATATTCACCCGCAGGACCTTCAATTTCCCTGTAAGACTTGAATTTCAATAGTGCAATAATAATATATAATCTGGCTTTCTTTCTTTCTTCATTTTTGGGTTTTTCCCCTTTCCTTTTTGTTTCTTTTCCGATTCTTGACTTTTTCATGATTTGTCTTCCTTTTTTGTTCCTGAAATAGTTGAGTTGAGGAAGCAGATCTCCTGCTCATTGCAGTTGTCTAACAAGACTGATGACCATGTGGCGTTTAAGGTTCGAATTTTACTTCAGTATCTTTCTTATTGTTTTTTTCCCCTCTTTGCTTTTGTCATCAATTCGAGTTTTGAAGTTGTAAATTTGTGGCTTTTATATGTGGTATAGTTTTAAATTTTTAATTTTCCTTGAAATTGGTTGTTTGTAGGTCAAGACAACGAACCCCAGGAAATACTGTGTTAGACCTAACACTGGAATTGTGTTGCCGAGGTCTACTTGTGATATTATAGGTTTTCCTCTCCCTATTTTCCTTCATCACTGTCTTATATGCAAACAAAAAAATCGTATTGAGGCGCATGAAAAGAGAAACTAATCTTTTGTTAATAGTTGGTATAGATGTTTGTATGCTTAAATTGGTGTTAACCTGTACAAATTTTTTTGGTTTAATCTTTTGGATGAACTTCGCAACAGATTTATTAGAGTCAGTCTTTGTATCTGAATTTTTAGTCATCCTCTGTAATGACCTATTGACCGTCATTTCATCCATACGATTCAGTGACAATGCAAGCGCAAAAGGAGGCACCTCCAGACATGCAATGCAAGGATAAGTTTCTCCTTCAGAGTGTGGTGGCAAGTCCTGGAGCTACCAATAAAGATATTTTTCCTGACATGGTAACTGTTTGACCATTTAAGTTATTGTGCCTCAGTAAAATAAAGAAAATTTGCAATCATTTTGCTTTATATAATTGGTTTTTCTGTGCTCATTACATATAGTTCAATAAAGAGTCAGGCCATCATGTTGAAGAGTTCAAATTGAGAGTTTTATATGTTGCTCCTCCGCGACCGCCTTCCCCAGTTCGGGAAGGATCAGAGGAAGATTCTTCTCCTCGGCCGTCAGTATCAGAAAATGGACATTTAAATGCTTCTGAATTTACATTTGTGAGTAATTAGTTTGTTATACTCAACACAAGTCTTCACTGTTTTTCATCTTCATTAACTATGGTTAATTATGAACATGCAATATAGGCTTCAAATGCTTTCAATGAGCGGGTTGAACCTCAAGAAACTTCATCTGAGGTACAGATTTGTCTGATTTATAGATTCTGCATGTTAAGGGCCTGGAGCACAAGTTGATGCTTTGAGTTTCGACTCATTTATCTATGTGGATGTGTGTTTTCATTTTCATTGTTTATGCCTAATTTGAGTTCTATATTTATGAGACACTGTCTTCCATTAGTTGCTTTCTTGACTCTTGATCCCAAGAATGCTTATATTCCTGAAGATTCACGTCTAAATTTATCTTGCCCCTGCTGCGTTTCGCATAATATTCTGTTGAAATGCTGGCATTAATGATATATTGACAATTATAGTTGAATATAATATCAGAAATAAGGGGCTTTATTTTTTCTCAACCAGGTTTTCTTTCAATGGTTGAGCCATGCATACTTTCTTAAACCATTTCACTTTCATGCTTGGTTTTGACTAGATGACCTTCTGTCTCTCTGTTCCGCTGCATGCTGTCTTTCAAAGTCCATCTTTTTCTGATGGCTATCAAGCTGAACTGAAAGATTTAAAATTTCTGTTCATGTTATGTTCTTGACTTAAAGAAACAATGGGTAGACGAGAGAGAGTGTGTGTGTCTTCTTCTGATGGTTATCAGGCTGACTATATAGATTGAAACGTTCATGTTTTGTTCTTGACCTAAAGAAACAGTGGGTAAACGAGATAGCGAGAGAGAGAATTCTTGTTAAAGGTCTTTTTTAAATGGCTGTGAGAGAGATGGATTAAAAGAAAATTGTACTTAGTGCAGCCAAAGGGGCTCACCTCAGCAACTGTCAAGAATCCTCAATGCTTCTTGCTGGCACAGTGGAGGGCCCTTCATCGTGGCACTCACTTGGTAGTGTCTTTGTCACCTTTTAACAAAAATAAGGCTCTTGCTTTATTCTCCTTGCATGCACTAGGTTCATTTTACAAAGATATAGACCTAAATGCCCATAAAATGACTCGTAACTATTTTGTTGAGCTTTAGCATTTCAAAACAATATTTTGAACATGGAAAACCCACATGAGCCAGCTAGTCATAAGTAATAGGGGAGAATAGTCATTCGTTCTTAAAGTTAAAGGTCTTTAGTTATTAGCATTTCTTAACCAAAGCAGCAAGATCATGACAGACAACACAAGTGCACAACATCCTTCCCTCTAGGAGTTATTGCTTCCCACTACTTTGAAAAACTTAGGGCTTGTTTGGATGGGCTTTTTTGACAAATTTTTTTAATGAGAAAAAAAATGCTTTTTTTAATTAATTTGTGTGTTTAGATGATTTTTTTTTTTAAAGCAAAAATCACAAAAAAAAAAAAAAAAAAAAAAAAAAAAGCCAAAATGCTGCTTTTTTTAAAAGCTCTAATTTGGAGCTTAAAAAAAAAAAGCACTTTTTTTAAAAGCCCATCCAAACGGGCCTTAGTCTTGTACACTTTTTTGCCTTGACACTTTTCTTTGTCGTCTTTGTTTACTCTATTAACCACCTAAATGCAGTAGGCTTTTAGAATTTCCAATACTTCTCTTTCTTACACTGTTCAGCGTTTTGAGCTTTTCTTTGTATGATTTTTGACTCATTGTGCCTAAATAGTTAATTTATATGTCAATAGTTATCATAGTTGTTCATACTTATCTATTGTCAACTTTTTTCTCCTCAATTTTAGTGTCTTGCTTCAACTGGTGAGCTCTTTTTTAGCCCCACACCTCAAGGTGCTAGAAGGCTTTAGCACCCTAAAGGTGTGGTTTGCAGTTGACTTAACGTTTGACTAACTTAAACTTGCTTCTGCTGGAATGCCTAAGTTCTGGGAGCATCATTTTTCCTATCTGAGTAAAGAGTAGGAGTATCTCACTATTGATTTCAACTCCAACTTTTCTGTTGTTTAGATAGAGATGACTGACCACATTGCAGCTCCCTGTTTTCCCTTCCCATTCTGCTTTTTGTGATTTATTGAGTTTGCAATTTTCATTTTTTGTATGGGGACTCATTGGAATAAAGACTTATTACAGTCATAGTTAAAATATACTGTTGAGTGTTGACTATACTATGCTTGTGCATGCTCAACCAGCTTCAATTTTCTTCTGAAGCAGTTGGTACTAACTACTGGCTGAAGTGGTCATCTAATTGATATAAAATCAACATAGCTTAGTTCACCCAAAAAAAGTAGCTCAGTTTAGCATGTGCTTATTAGCTATGAAGCACATATACCTTTCAAAAATATGCTTGTCCGTCGAGGACACGATTTGACACGGGTGTCGGACGTGGTCAGCAGTCACTAACATGTTGACCAATCTAACACGCGTTTTTGACCATGTCGGATACGGTCGAGGGGTAAACTGGGCATAAAAAACGTTTTTTTATTAAATAAAAAATAAAAACAAAAACTAAGAAGCCCCAGAAAAAATGAAACAGAGAAGAGATAGATCGTCTTCTCTATTTCGCACGTCCCTTTTCTCTCCTCAAATCTGAACCTGAGCTTCGCCCAAGTCTGCCACCTTTGCCTCGTTCTCGTGCCGTTGTTGTCGATCTTCGATCTGCATTTTTGATATGCTTATTGAACAAGAATTGAGAAATAGAGTAGAAGAGACACAAGAAATGGGAAATAGAAGAGAGATAGAGGAGAGAGCTACTAGAGTAGAAGAGCTAATGTTGACTAGTCTAAGACGCATTTTTGACCATGTCGGATACGGTCGAGGGGTGAACTGGGCATAAAAAACGTTTTTTATTAAATAAAAAATAAAAATAAAAACTAAAAAGCCCCGGAAAAAACGAAACAAAGAAGAGATAGATCGTCTTCTCTATTTCGCACGTCCCTTTTCTCTCCTCAAATCTGAACCTGAGCTTCACCCAAGTCTGCCACCTTTGCCTCTATTCTCATGCCATTGTTGTCGATCTTCGATCTGCATTTTTTATATGCTTTTTGAACAAGAATTGAGAAATAGAGTAGAAGAGACACAAGAAATGGGAAATAGAAGAGAGATAGAGGAGAGAGCTACCGTTGCTCTCTCAAATAAGTATCCATAGTCATCATATCTAATCGATAACACTATAGCCTCCCTCAAATCCTAATGGGTTAATGACTAATTACCCTACTACTTATCTAGTTTACGCTTAGGTCCTACGTTCATCTTACAATTAGGTACCTAAATGCTGATTATTATCTTTATATATCAATTTTCTTCATCTTCTTTCTTCGTTTGCCTTCGATCTTCACCTTCCAGTGTCTCCGCTGTCGCAGGTACGAACCTTTGTGTCTCTCTTGCTTCTCTGTGGTAGTCCATGTAATTTTTTGGAAGTTCTAGAACATGGATCTTGAAGATGAATGGTTGAACTTGAATGTTTGCATTTTGGATTAAGAATTGCAAAATGGTTGAACTCTCCTTGCCGTCGTTCCCTTGCTTTCTCCGTGGTTGAATGTTGAACTTGAACATGGATTAGTTAGTATTTAGTGATGTATGTGTAGTGTGTAATTAGTTGAGTAAAAAAAAAAAAATATTTATATTAGGACTAGGAGGTAGAGAGCTTCATAATTTTTTTGATTAATTTTGCTTTTGTTGGACTTATTCATAGTAGGGATCTCTACCGATTAGGTTTCGTTAGTCCTGCTGCTCCTACTCCCAGTGCTTCTAGTTCTACTAGTGCCACTGCCGGTGAATTACTACCAAATTAGATGTTGTGGAAGTAGGAGGGGATTTGTCTTGGACATGCAACTTCTGTAAAAAAGATTATAAAAGTTCGTATACTATAATGAGGGCTCATTTGTTGAAATTATTAGGCAAAAGAATTGCAAAATGTTTATTAGTGCAAAATGGAGACACGTTAGAGATGGAGAAATTGGAACAAGAAGTTGCTCAAAGAATGTAATTTAATAAACCCTAAACGTACCTTTAGCCCCCTTCTCTTATAGCTTTCCCGTTGACTCAAAAAAAACAACCGAGTCTTCTTGAGATGGCATTCAATGTTGGGGAGCGAGAAGAATTAAATCATCTAATTGTTAGAATGTTTTATTCAGCAGGATTGCCATTCAATTTGGTGAAGAACCCATACTTCCAAGCTTCGTATATGTATGCAACAAATCATAATATTGCAGGTTATTTGCCACCAAGCTATAACACGTTGCGAACCTATTCGAGAGGATTAGACTCATAAGGGGTAAGTATTGTAGGTGATGGGTGGAGTGATTCACAAAGGAGGCCTCTCATTAATTTCATGGCAGTATCTGATGGTAGATCAATGTTTTTAAAATCAGTTGATTGCTCAAGGGAGATTAAGGATAAAAATCTCATTTTCATGTTGCTAAAGGAAGTTATTCAAGTAGTAGGGAAGACGAATGTGGTTCAAGTAATCACAGATAATACTACAAATTGTAAAGGAGCAGGGCAACTAATTGAGTAGGAATTTCCATCTATTATCTCGTGGTGTCTAGGTAATAGATGGAAATTCAATGTGTGAACAACACGTGTCCAGGTAGTAGATGGAAATTCCTACTCAATCAGTTGCCTTGCTCCCTTACAATTTGCAGTATTATCGGTGATTACTTGAACTACATTTGCCTCTCCTACTTCTTGAATAACTTCCTTTAGCAACATGAAAATGAAATTTTTATCCTTAATCTCCCCCAAGCAATCAACTGATTTTAAAAACATTGTTCTACCATCAGATACTGCCATGAAATTAATGAGTGGCCTCCTTTGTGGATCACTCCACCCATCACTTACAATACTCACGTCGGTATGAATCCAATCCTCTTGAATATGTTCACACAACCTATCAACATTTTCTTTCTCCTTTTGCAACAGGGTGGTTTGCAACGTGTTATAGCCTGGTGGCAAATGACCTGCAATATTATGATTTGCTGCATAAGTACAAAGCTTGGAAGTATGGGTTGTTCACCAAATTGAATGACAATCTTGCTGAATAAAACATTCTAGCAATCAGATGATTTAATTCTTCTCACTCTCCAACATTGAATGCCATCTCAAGAGGACTCTTAGTTCTTCCTTTTTTTTTTACTCAACGGAAAAGCTAGAAGAGGAGGGGGTACAGGTACGTGATATGTAAGGTGTAGAAAATATTAGAGTTAGTGAGGGAATTAGGAATTGGTTAATAAGGAGTTAGTTAGTTGTTATTACTGTTGGGAATTAGTTAGGAATTGCTTATGGAAGTCTAAGGCCATATCCTATCTTATATAAGGAAAGCCTAGACTAATGTAAAAGGTGTGTTGAATATGTGAATGAATGAATTACACAGTGATCTGTGCTTCTGGTCTCTCCCTCTCTTCTCTTTCTCTTCCCAAACCCTCTAATCTTCTACAACCTATCTAACAGTGGTATTAGAGTTGCTCAGTCCTTGGCATGCTTCTGATCAATCTTGAAATCAAGCCTGAACCTTCTTTTCCTCTCACGGTTCAGACCTGCTATCAAGAAATCAATCCAAAAACTCAAAAAGACACTCAAGACCAGTCAAGAAACCCAAGAAGGTTAAGACTTCAACGCTAGTTATTTCCTTTTGGCAGCTTCAGCATTCTGAACGTCGGACGGCAGCAAATTCTGGGATTTTGCATGACTCTGTGTGCGTCGGAATTCATTATGGATTCTGATTGTGTCATGGGATTCTGAGTAGCATTTTGCCTCGTGGGATTCTGGTTAGTCACTGAATCCTCGACTCTAAGATGAGTTTTTATCAAGATGAGCTACACAGCATCGCTCAAGAATTAAGACGGATCTCAGCTGTCCTCGAAAAAAACCTACCTGTACTGCAGCAGGTAGCAGCCTTGCGTGACGAGATAAATGCCAGAAGAAGAAACACTTCTGCTGATCAAGAAGCTTCTGGGTCTTCCCAAGAAGAATGTGTCGCAGTGCAAGAATCCATAGGAGTTGATGAAAACTCCAAGAACAGCTCTCCATGTTTTCTTGGGGACAAGCAGACAACGACCTCTACCCAAGAAGAAGAAGCCGATCACAACACACGAAACTTCGTGGCGTTTGAAGATGACGATGAACAAGAAACTGAAGTTTCAGTTCTTGAACCAGATTTGGTTGGCCTAGAAGCAATGTGGCTATATTTTTCTCATTTTGAAAAGTCAACAGGACAACTGTCCCCAATTTTCAATGGTTGTCAGAAATTTTTTGAAGATGCATGTATCAATAGCCAAATGGGCTTTTGACTGTAGCAGTAAAAGTAAGGGCCCAAGGTGGTTTCTCCCATGGATCAATTTCAAATGGCCTGCTTTTGTTCAAATATGTCCTATTCCTACACAAAGTTTGCTGCACACTTGGTTCAAAGGCAAGTTACTTATAATGCTCTTTGGGAGGATCTGTATTCGGAGTGGAAAAGCGAAGGAAAAAAAGAAAAAAGGGTGCAGCAGTATTGAAAGCCCAATACGGGGAGCAATATATTTGGGGTACAAGATTTCAAGTCACCAGAACCAGCAGAAGTTTCAAAGTTCAAGTCTATGTTTTTTGTTTCAGCTTTGTATTTTGAAGGGTCAGTTTGTGTCAACCATCCTTGAGGGCAAGGATGTTTTGGGGAGGGAGTATTGATATGTAAGGTGTAGAAAATATTAGAGTTAGTGAGGGAATTAGGAATTGGTTAATAAGGAGTTAGTTAGTAGTTAGTTGTTATTACTATTGGGAATTAGTTAGGAACTATGGAAGTCTAAGGCCATATCCTATCTTATATAAGGAAAGCCTAGACTAATGTAAAAGGTGTGTTGAATATGTGAATGAATGAATTACACAGTGATCTGTGCTTCTGGTCTCTCCCTCTCTTCTCTTTCTCTTCCCAAACCCTCTAATCTTCTACAACCTATTTAACAGTACGATTCTGGGTTTATTAGATTGCATTCTTTGAGTAACTTCTTGTTCCAATTCTATCTCTTTTACAGGAGTTGCATATCCAAGACAAATTCCCTCCTGCTTCCTCTCCAACATCGGATTTGGTAACATATTTCCATAATAGTTTACTCAGTAATTCACCACCAGTGGCACTAGTAGAACTAGAAGCACTGGAAGTGGGAGCAGCAGAAGCATTAGCAGAACTTGAATAATCCATACATTAAATAAGTCCAACAAAAACAAAATTAATCAAAAAACTTTGAAGGTCTCTCGCCTCCCAAAGTCCTTTTTTTTTTTCGACTCAATAATTACAAACTAAGCATAAATTACTAAATACTAACTAATCCATGTTCAAGTTCAACCATTGAGAAGCAAGAGAGCAACGATACGGAGAGTTCAACCATTTTGTTTTTTACGGGGCTTTTTCTTTTTTATTTAATAAAAATTATTTTTTATGCCCAGTTTACCCCTTGATCGTGTCTATCACGGTGAAAGACGCATGTCAGACTAGTCAACATGTCGGTGACCGTTGACCACGTTTGACACGCATGTCGCATCGTGTCAAAAATATGCGTGTCCGTGCTTCATAGGTTGAAACGCTGTTGTGTTTTTTAAACTGCCAGGGGATAAGAAAAGGTCCCCAAAAAAAAACTTGTTGATCTACAATTGACAATTTAAACCCTCTTTGATTAGAAGTGTAGCAGAATTTGTGGATTAGATTTTTCTTTTCCCATCCTTAAATCATCGTGTCCGTGAGGCAAGATCTATTGACAGAGGTCTGTGCAGCCAGGCACTTGTTGGTAGCCCCGTTGTAAGCATCTCTTATGATGCACTTACTGATTTATAGTTTGAAGTGGTTTTGATAAGGTCAGCTAGTTTTAAGGTCTGTATCCTCTAAAACTGCTGGCAAATGTAGAGAATGCAATTCCTAAGGCTTCCTCTAGCCTTGAGAAAGCTAAAGCACACTTAAAAATGAAAGAAACAAGAGAAAACAATTCCTTCCTAGTCTGGTATTCAAGAGACCAGATCCCCTCTCCTTACAATACTCAATCTGCTTCAAACACACTAAAACCCTCTGCACAAATATATACATCTCACAGCTCTCTGTCTCTCTCACATAGACAAACAACATATGACCTAGCCTTGGCCCCATGGATAAGAGCCGATACCATGACCTGGCCTTGGCCCAATAGATAAGATCTCATCAGTATCAGGTCCATCAAGTTTCATTTATGCCATTTACGTTATTTTTGGAAGAAATTTTGGTGGTAGATTATATTGCCTCTCACAGTATCTACTTATGACAAGAGCTTGGACTTGTTCTTGCTGAGATTTGGATAAAAGCTCTTGGTCATTGATGTTTTATTATTGATTCAGGCTAGGACCCTTATTTCAAAGGTGACTGAGGAGAAAAATTACACAATGGAGCAAAATAAAAAGCTGCAGCAAGAATTGGTATGTAATTATACAGACAACCTTTTACAGCTTTCTGGCATGCTTTTAAAGTTTCTATAGGTTTATTAATACTTCATCCCATCTCATCATTCTACTACAGCCTGCTGGAAAACAAAGTAATATCCTTACCATGACATTTCCATTCAACTATTTTGGATTATGTGGGGAGCCATTTTACTATATTGCTATTAACGTAGGAGTACCTTTTTTTTTCATACGAGGATTGATGGGAAACATGAGCACAACTGGCATACATTGTATGGAAGCATGATCTGATTTGTGTTTGCTTCTTAGAGTTGATTTGTCAATGTATTCATTCTGATATAGCTTGGTAGCGTGCATCTGGGAAATATATGATTGTGATTAAAATGGTGATTAAGTTCATTGCTTCTTTTTCTTTGCTAATTTTCCAATATCCTGGGATTGTGGCAAAGTAACAAGCTGAATGTCAATTAAAAATGAGAAATGTTTGCTTTTGCAAAACAGACTGGTTTAGTTTTTTCTGTATCCAGGTTTCGTCTGTTCTTCTTTTTACAGAACTAATTATATTGATTTGGTAGGTAAGTAGTCCCAAAACCATGCTGAACTGATCATCACCCCTGTAAATATCCACCAAACCTTACAAGTCCTTTGTGTCATCTGGTGTTTTATAACCTCCTGAATTCCTTGATTTTTACCTAGCTGATGTAATATGACACAACATGAAAAGGAAAATATCTATCTTGAAGGAACGTAGTGCCTGTTTGGAAAAAGGTTGGGGGCTTTGAAAACCATGGGTTTGAAGCCAAAATCATGTTTTGTCAAGAGTGGTTACCAAAATTCCCAAAGCTACATTTAGGAACTTGAAAATGAAGCATAGCAATTTTCTTCCAATACACGTTTAAGGCCAAAACCATGGTTAGGAAAGAAGCAACATGTACCTGATTTTTGGCCAATCTCAATTTTGCCTAAAACCAAGTCTGCAGAGTCAATTCTACCCAAACGACAAATTTGGCAAACACAAAACAGAGCAGGCCCTTAATGCCTCTTGCTCATTGTCTAGTTTGGCTTTTAGTATTGATCATCAACATTGATTCAGTAGCACTGTGAAGTGTAGCCTTTGCTTTCGTTATTTTTTAACTTTGGGTGCAGAAGTTAATGGTTTTAGCAATGTGATTGATGGTTCCCATGAAAAATATCATCACCTTGAATCCTTCACATTGCAGGATTTCTTGAGGCGTGAAGTCAGCAGAAACCGTAGCCACAGCGGCATTCCATTTATTTATGTACTTCTGGTTGGCATTATTGGCATCATTCTGGGGTACCTTTTGAAGAGGGACATGACCACTTGAACTCCAACAAGACGAAAAATGTAGAAAGCAATGAGATTGTGAGTGATCCACAGAAACTCATTTTTATTGTATCAACCAATTGTTAGCTGTTTGAAAGGGGCAAAAAAATCTGGATTTGTGTAAGTAGTTGATGGCTTTATTAGCAAAATCATAGATGCTGGGCAAGTTGATGACATTTATACATTTGGGAATTTGGGTATTTTATTTCGTGTGCCAACTCTTTGAATAATCCTTTTGGGCAGCTTCTTAATCTGCTTCACTATTTATAGACTCTGAAATGCATAGGAGATGTGGCTAGTAAGTTGTTAGTTGGCCTTGGAGACCTCCAAAGTTAGCCACTGTGGCTTGCAAGAGTTTTGTTTTTTCTTTCTTTTTTATTCCTCTCAATCACAAGTGGTAGCATGCGGGATGGAACATGCGATCTATGGCCGGCGAGGTCAAATGGCGTGCCAAGAGTATCAGCAATATTTTTTATTTTTTATTTTTAACTTCAGAGAGAACTATTTGTACAAGTTACAGGGTATTTATTCCTAGAGTATCAGCAATATTTTTGTTCCCCAATGATCAAATTTTCCATTGAAGGTGCCTTTGGGCGGACTGATGTAGGTTTTAGTATCAGTTAGGGTCTGATTGATGTTGAGCACTAATGGATTTCATGTCCCAACTTAACCTGCATATACTTTTTAACTTTCTATTCAGAAAGAGTTTAGTCTATTTTGCGCTTAGAAGCTTGATGTGTTAATACCATTCTCTTTTATATTTTATATGTTGATAAATACTGATATATTGATTGATTTGTATTCTTATTTTAGAAAATCATTTAAAAAAATTTTGAATAATAAGGGGAAAAAACAAATTACTTTCATCTTCAAAGTGGGTAAACAGCACTGGTTGTTTAATTGAGATTTGTCACACTTTCGAAAGGCAAATCTATTGTTGATGTTGTACAAGTACGAGACAAAATCTAGTTTATAACAACTTCAAAAATGTAGTTACGTTCGTGGCACTCTTCAAAATTTCAAATTTCCTTCAATTACCCTTACATTGATAGGACCTGTATTATGTAAAAATAAGAATTAGAAACTGATTGTAGATATTAAAGAAATTATTTATTTGTAAAATAAAATGTGTGTTGCCTTCCTAGAATATCCTCTTCAATTTGCATTTGAACTATCTAGGATGAAAATCCAATTAATATGTGCAATTAATGAGATAATTAATATGTGTGTGTGTGTGTAAAAGGTAAAGTATATTGAAGTCTTGTATTGATGATTTATGATTGAAGCTAGCTTTTACGTTTAAAATTAGAGGAAGTATTCTTGACAAGCAACCTAAAATAATATCGGACCCAAATGATTTATTAAGGGGAGGAGCCACAGCAAACTAGGTTCATTTTTTGCTCATAAAGAACAGTAGTACTTGGAATGCCGAATAGAACAAAACATTTGGTTTTGAGTCATGAGTATTACAAGGAGTGAAAGAGTTGAAGTTGCACTATTTGCCCTTGTATGAATTGCATGGCTTCTAAGAAAATTTTAATTTTAGCATGAGAATAAATCTAAGGGTAATTGTGTAACAAAAAATTCAGTTAGTTCCGTTCGATTAGTTTAATAAAATCAAATAAGTTAGAAATTATTAGAAATAATCAAATCAATCAAGAACCTGTCAAACTAGTAAAATCAACCTAGGTTTTTTATTTTTTAATAAAGGAAAATCAACCTAGTTAACATTGGTTTGAATGGATTCTTTTCAATTAAAGAAAAAAAAATTCATATCTTTATAACTACTTGACTATTTTTCTTCATTAAGACATGGATCATATGCATTCCATAAAACCCCCCAAGAAAAAAAAAAAAACTTTATTACTAATAATTTCATGGTTCAAAAGGTTACAGGTGACCCTGTTCACCAACTACCAAAGATGGGCCTACTAGTTTCAACTCGTTCATTGGAAATTGGTGCACAATTTGTCCAATCCATTTATTCGTTTAATAATAATCTAATGGGGAAAAATCCATCAATGATGGGAATGATAGGAAAGTTACCTGTCTCTTTAATTATTAATTGGTGTTACTCATGAATTGTGAAATTTTCTTTCTAATTGTACTTGTTTTTTAAAAAAAAAGTAAAAATCAATATTTCATATATTGCATAAGTAAGTAATACATATAATATGAGGTTATTTCCACATTATGATAATTTTAATGTTGATATATGCCCATTTTATATTATGTGCACTTCCAATCCTTACTTGATTAATAATGTAATTAAATCATTTACTTAATTTTATTATATTAGGATAATAGAATTTCACGCTTTGACCATATGTAATTATTAATGAAGACCCCACCATTCATTCATAATTTTGGTTGTTATGATAGTGACCCCAATTTGCAAGACATATAGGCCCATCAACATGCTAAATTCAACCAATAATTAAACCTTTTTTCCCTATAAAGTTAAGAATACCCTTTTAAAAGGGAAAACAAATTTGCATTGATCTTACAAAATATGAATGATTTACTTAATTATTTATTCGTTGATATAATCATACCATTCATTGAAAATCATTGTTTCAAACATGTGAAACTTTTATTTTTTGCTAGCACAGGTATCATTTTATTAGCATAATCATATTCAAGCATTAATCGACGGACACAAAATGTGCCACCTCTCCTAATAAATTCAAATCTTTATTCATCATGTTACGAGAGAATACCTCTTTTCTCTAGACCCAACCCGTTGGTTAACATGTGAACCTTAATAATATAGACAAACACATAGGACCACAAGGACCATTGAGGCCCATAGAGTTCTACAAATGCAAAACGCATTTGGGTCGGTCTTAATAAATTACTAACTTTTATTGCGTGAAAAATAAACAATATGAGTGGCCATGGCAAAAATGCCCACTCGATTTTCTAATTTTATATAATATTTAATTTGATCATTTAATTTTATAAAATATCTTTTAATTCTCTAACTCTATCATCATTAATATCTATTTATGATTTTTTATACCAATCATCGTTAAGGAGCAATTTGGCCAACTAATTATTACCTTATGAGTGCCCAACATAAATAACTTTTGAGTGGATCAAAAATACCAAAAATTTTTTTAAAAAGTGCATCAAAAGCACAAAAAATAAGGAAAATGTTTTTTGTGTTGGGTACTCTGGAGTAAAACTTTTTTGTCTTTGAAAGCACTTCCGGAGTAAAACTTTTTTGTCTTTGGATATTTTTTAAATTTTTTTGGTATTTTTAGTCAACTTAAAAGTTATTTTTGCTAGATGCTTCGAGCTAATAGTTTGTTGGCCAAATTGCCTCTTAACCCTTTTATCAATTACCACTAACGGTTGTTAAAACAAAAAATATTGATATTAAAATTTTGAATGTTGAGAAAATATTATAAAGTGCTAACATATAAAGTTTAATTTTCAAAATAATAATGATTGTTATAAAAAAAAAAAATTATTTGAGATCAACGGTGTTAAAGTTAAAAGACTAAAAAGACTAAAGGACATTTTTAAAGTTAAGAGAAAAAATTTAAATATTGCATATAGCTAAAGGAGTAAATATATATTTTTCACTTAAAATTCAAAACAAAAAACAAAAAGGAGAAGGAAGCTTTTCTAGGGAGAGATGAATGGAGTAACATAAAGAAGAAGAAGCTTTTATATGTTTGTTAATGGATTATGGGACCTACTAGACCATATTGCCCTTTGACAATATTGATAATGATATATTATGTGTGTGTATGTGATTTATTGACTTTTTTCTTTTTGTCTGTTTTAGGATAATATTAAATTCGTGGCATGACATGAATGCGTTGTTTCTAAGCTGACTATAAGAAATTTAAGATTGAAACCATTTATTTTTCTTTTCAGAAAAGTGTTGGAGGAGATGTATGTGGGTGGGTAAGAATCCAAAAAGAAGTTGGAAGCAGAAATGGAAATGTAAAGGATATTGATGTATCATTATAAAATCATAGTTACATTTTTCATTTTAAATGGGAAAAATGGAAATTAATGTAATTAAATTAGAGTGTCTAATTGATTTAGAGGAAAGAGATCTACGATTATCCATTTTCTTATGAGCCCATTTGGGCCATTGGTTGAGAAGATAAGAGAAAAATCTAAGGAATATAACTTGATGATGTGATCTTTTAGATTAATTGGACGAATATGATTTAGAGATTATGAGGGATGATGAGAAAATGAATGTTGAGATAAACATGACCCTTAATTTAGATAGTTGTGTACATATTATAAATAAATTTTTACTTTTGATTTAAAATCTAGACTATCTAACTGATTTATTAGGTTATTTATTTTTAACCAACATGGAGTTAGTCTAACGGTATAAAGCCTCATTAGATCCTTTTGGGTCTCGAGTTTGAATCCAGAGGAGACACTTGTATTATAAGGGGAAGTCACGAACCCCGAACCGATACCGATATAATACTATTTAAAAAATATTATTTATTTGTATACTATATAATTTTATATCTTCAATCGAAAATTCAAACTATTATACAATGAAATTTTTATGTGTTATATATTGATGATATTGGTCAAGATTCAATAACAATTTTGGTTATTATTAGATTATTAAATTTAGCTTTACATATACATGATTTGATCATACAATAAAGGAAAATATTCCCTTGAGCTTATAACATAAACTTCTAGGGTTTACTTCCCAACTAAGGATATGTCGTGTTCACTTCAACGCAGAGCGTTCTAGGAACAAAGATTCTTTCTTGTTGCTCTTAGCTGTATGGTGGTGTTAATAGTGATCACAAAGTCTAATAATGATTCTTTAAAATGGCTTAATTTTTATGAAATCTTAAGGTAATTTTTTGGAATTAAGTTTTTGTGGGATGACTTAATTGCCTTCAATAAAATACTAAAATTAGATGTCAATATTTTAGTTGTTGGTGTCATTTAATAAGTTAAAATTATTGCTTGTTAAATTGTTGTTATTAATGATATTCAACAAGAAATTTCAGTTTTCTTAAAAAAAATTTATTTATTTTATTAAAATAATGATGGGGAATGATTTTCTGTCTACAAACTATTAAACTAACCTATAATATATTATCAATCTAATATATAATAAGACTAAAACATACTACTGCCTCTTGGAGTCAGGTTTCCATCATTATCCTTTTTCATTATTTCTCATAATATTTAAATTATGTCCATCTAATCAATCGAAAAGTCACAATACTACTTTAATTTTTCTCTCCACGAGCCAAGGGACAATCTCAAGTAGACCGCCTCAATATCCCTCATCATTTCTCATAATATTTAAATCATGTTTATCTAATTAATCATTAAATTATATATTTTGAATCAAAATATCCTCTCTAATGTAAATATTATTTAGAACCATTAAAGACTATAATTATTAAGGTCCCATCTCACTTATCACCCAAAAATATTTTCCTATATGGCAGGGACATGACAACTTGAGAAGAAAAGGCTGCAAAATGTGTGGTGGATCGAGTCTTTATAGCTTATATTTTTCTTTTAGTACTAATAATATATAATTTATAATTAAGTCCCTTACTCCTAGGATGAATGTCGTTCTAGACAAACAAAAGTGCATTGCTTACTTCACATAATAAAAAAGGTACTCATCATTATACTTTCCAAGCAAGGCCACAATTTCTTAGGGCCATCAATCAATAATAAAAGTAAAAGTAGACAGAGACTCTGTAGTTTCAATATCAATTCAAATATTAAAATTATTCCTTGCACTTTTCAAAATTATTATTTATTGTTTCTAAAGTTATTATTCATATTTTCTAAAATTATCAGAAACCTAAAAATATTATTATACTACCAGGTTATGATTTTTAAGAAATATTCAATCTAAACATATGAATAATAACACTAATCCTTAAGAATTTTTTTATTTTTAAATATTCTTGAATTTATATGCTGGGTTTTTAAGGGGAATTTTTTTGCCCTTACGATCTTACTTTTTATGGGCTCCAATATCTATAATGTAAGATGCTTTGGATTGTTTTTTGTCTATCGTCTCTTTTTATCAACCCTCTTTGTGCGAGAATCTGCTTTGAACAAGTGAGATGACTAAAGGCAACAATATTGAATTTGTTTAATAATTGTGAAAATGATAAAAAGAAATTCCTCTTTTTCTTCTCTTTTGTTTGTGTAACGACCTCTCCCTTTCTCTTCCCACTTTGGCCACTTTAAGCTCAAACGTTATTCCGAAAAGACCACAGCCATATCCATATATGAAAATCAATATTTTTTTATGTTATAATTAATAGTATATATATACTTAGTTAATGTAGTTCTGTATTTATATTTCTTTAGTAAGATCTTGAGTATAGTGTACTTCTTCTGTTCATCTTGATCAAAATGATAAACATGTAATTGTAACAATGATGAGACTTGAATTAGTCAATATGATCATTGGAAAAGAAAATGAATTTTTCAAATATGATCCAAATACCATAGACTTCAATTTTTAATTATTAATTTTTGAAGTTAATAGTGTGAAAATATCTTTGCATCATATTTTCTTTAAATAATAAGATTTTAAAATGATTTAAAAAATTAAAATCATATAAACAAGCCATCTAAATATGATTATATATAATTGGTTAGAAATGAAGGGATGAGTATCATGCAATGAATATATATAAACCCAACAAGAGAACTAAATCCAAAAGACTAAGAGAGAGCCACTGACTTACAAATCACACTATTACTTGTAAGATGTACCAATATGAAAGCTTTTTGTTGGTCAAAATTCTCTGTGGGTAACCCTCTTCATGAACATTAGACTCTCAACGAAATTACCAATGTAATGAACATAAACCTAAAGTGAGAGTCTAATCTTGAAAGACTAGTCTATTAAGATGGATAGTTCCTTGACGTTAATTGACTTTTTGGAGAGATTGATGATTCTAAGTAAGTTACTTTAAAATATTTATATATATTTTTTTTCTCAAAACTAGTTTGTCTATTTTAAAAGCTGATATATAATTTTATTATACATAATCATATTACGATTAAGTAATTTATTTGCTTTCTTAATCTCTCCAAAAAAGTTAACGGGGTCTTATATTAACGACCGGAGGAGTATTATTTACTCATTTTTTAGATGAAAAAATAATTTAATTGATTATGTCTCCAATACATTAATAATAGGTCCTTGGTAGTTAATCATTGCTGAATGAAAGCCACTTCTTCATTTGTGGGGATGGTCCCAAAATTTGGTAGAGGGCAAGTGATCCCCCACTTCCAAAAGTATAACAAAAACGTTGTTCCTTAACTGAGAATGACATTACCAAAATCCAAATTCGTTTTGTTCCACTATTTTTTTATTCTTTGCTTCTTTAATAATTATATGTATAGTAGTTGGAGAATTTTCTTATAATATATTTGCATTCAATCTTCAATATTTACATATACCCACCATTTGTTTATGAGGGACAGGATCTCTACCTATGCAACTCTTGAACTGCACAGCAGCAGCAGCAAAAACCTTTACAACTTTATGACATAAGTTTTAACTTCATTTGAAAGAGAGGGGGGGGGGGGGGGGGAATTGAAGTGACTTTTAGGTTTGATGGCTTTGAAGTGTTCATAACCCTGTCTAATGCATGCATGTATAATTTGATGAGATGTAGCAAAAAAGGTCTATGTCATAGCATTCAAACGACTTAAAAGCTTAGTAGCTTCATCTGAAGCTCGGTGGAGAAAAATTTCATGTTTGGGATGGCGTTGGGTTGTGATGGGGGCTTCTGGCCGAAAAGTGACTTCTCAAGAGAAGCCAGTATTTGTAGCTTCTAGAAAAAAAAGTCACTCTACTATCGCTATCCCAAACACAAATCACATCTACAATCTGATTTATTTATTTACTTTTTAAAAAACCCATTTGAAAAAGCCTATCAGGAAAAAAGTCATTCCTACCACCGCTATCCCAAACAAGCCCATAAGCATTGTTGAGAAATTTGAAGGGCATATTAGGCATATAACAAACTAGGTTAGGCCTCACCCTAAAGCTGGCCTAAAGCACATAGCCTACAAAATGTGGGAAAGAACACATGCACATATATATTACCCTGTTTGGGTGCTCATCGTTGTAGTGATATATGCACCATCCAAATCATTTCCTTTAAAAACTGACAATTAAGAAAAATTATGTTTCTTTTTAATTCTATGCACATTAAAATATATATATATTTTTTAAAAGAATAAAGGGAAAATTCCATTTAAATACCAAATGAATTTGTAAACCCCTGGAAGTCGTCGAATTTGCAAAAAGACTTAGAGGTGACAAGGACTTTTAAGGGTTTTGCAAATTCGCGCTTAAATGACCATTTTGCCCTTAGTTCTAAATAATTAAAAAGAAAAAAAGAAAATACCCACGGTGGGCCCCATCACGGCGCCACTACCCATGCCGCGGCCACCCCGTGGCGGGAGAACCTTGGCGACCGGTGGGAGGGTTTTTTTTTTTTTTTTTTTTTTTTTTTTTTTTGGTGGGTGGGGTGTTTTGTCAAAAATCAAAAATGTGTTTTGGAAATGTAGGGGTGGGGTTCGAACCCCCACCCCACACACAAAACCAAGTAGCTCAACCCGGTTGAGCTACTTGGTTCTCTTATTATATGTATACATTAACAAATATATATATTCTTCTTAACATTTTTTCAACGATAATTACCATTCCACAAATGAAAATTACCATTCGTGAAGTGAGAATTACCATTTCGAAGTGAGAATTACCATTTTTTTCTCCAGGGTTCACTTTGTTTACTTGAAGCATGTTTTGTAAAAACCCAAAAAAACATGAACTTTTACAAAACCCGAAGTGAGAATTACCATTTCGAAGTGAGAATTACCATTTTTTCTCCAGGGTTCACTTTTTTACTTGAAGCATGTTTTGTAAAAACCCAAAAAACATGAACTTTTACAAAACCTGAAGTGAGAATTACCATTTCGAAGTGAGAATTACCATTTTTTCTCCAGGGTTCACTTTGTTTACTTGAAGCATGTTTTGTAAAAACCCAAAAAAAGAACTTTTACAAGACCTGAAGTGAGAATTACCATTCGTGAAGTGAGAATTACCATTTCGAAGTGAGAATTACCATTTTTTCTCCAGGGTTCACTTTTTTTTACTTGAAGCATGTTTTGTAAAAACAAAAAAAAAATAAACTTTTACAAAACCTGAAGTGAGAATTACCATTCGTGAAGTGAGAATTACCATTTCTGAAGTGAGAATTACCATTTTTTCTCCAGGGTTCACTTTTTTTACTTGAAGCATGTTTTGTAAAAACCCAAAAAAACATGAACTTTTACAACACCCGAAGTGAGAATTACTATTCGTGAAGTGAGAATTACCATTTCGAAGTGAGAATTACCATTTTTTCTCCAGGGTTCACTTTTTTACTTGAAGCATGTTTTGTAAAAACCCAAAAAAAAAATAAGCTTTTACAAAAACGAAGTGAGAATTACCATTCGTGAAGTGAGAATTACCATTTGAGAAGTGAGAATTACCATTTTTTCTCCAGGGTTCACTTTTTTTTTACTTGAAGCATGTTTTGTAAAAACTCAAAAAAAATAAACTTTTACAAAACCGAAGTAATTCTCACTTCGAAATGGTAATTCTCACTTCACGAATGGTAATTCTCACTTCAGGTTTTGTAAAAGTTCATGTTTTTTTGGGTTTTTACAAAACATGCTTCAAGTAAACAAAGTGAACCCTGGAGAAAAAATGGTAATTCTCACTTCTGAAATGGTAATTCTCACTTCACGAATGGTAATTTTCACTTGTGGAATGGTAATTATCGTTGAAAAAATGTTAAGAAGAATATATATATTTGTTAATGTATATATATAATAAGAGAACCAAGTAGCCCAACTGGTTGGGCTACTTGGTTGTGTGTGGGGGTGGGGGTTCGAACCCCACCCCCTACATTTCCAAAACACATTTTTGATTTTTGACAAAACACCCCACCCGCCAAAAAAAAAAAAAAAAAAATCCCTCCCACCGGTGGCGGTCGCCGGCCACGGGGTGGTGGCCGGCGGTGGCCGCCGGCGGGGTGGTGGCCGCCGGCGGTGGGGCCCACCGTGGGTATTTTCTTTTTTCTTTTTAATTATTTAGAACTAAGGGCAAAATGGTCATTTGGCGCGAATTTGCAAAACCCTTAAAAGTCCTTGTCACCTCTAAGTCTTTTTGCAAATTCGCGTCACCTCTAGGGGTTTTACAAATTCATTTGGTATTTAAATGGAATTTTCCCAAGAATAAAAGTGTAGTGAAATAATAGAAAGAAATATACTCTCACATGAATGTCTTTAGTCATATGCTCAATGGGGTATTTATACATAAGAGAGAAGACAAGAGAGTAATGACTTATTATGATGATTGATTCCCTAATCACTCATAATTCCTATAATCCCTTATTATATGCGATACTAATTAATTATACTGATTTATTTCCTAACACTCCCCCTCAAGTTGAAGCATAGATGTTAATCATGCTCAACTTGTTACAAGAAAACATAGTATAAATAAATCCAAACAAAATAATTTTCTTCTTCATGAGATCTTGAATCAATCAGCAAGTTTGAGCACATCCAAGAATAGTTCAACTGAATGTCACATTGAGGATATTCAAAAGAAACGATCCAAACACCTTCACCAAGAGTTTGAATAACAAAGACTACCAAACTAAAGTAGAAGCTGCAGCAAAACGATCTCACCAGGGACCAAACGATACTCCAAACGTCTCAATAGAGACAAACACCAAGAAAACACCTCATCAGAGGCAAAGAACAACCGGGTCACACAAGGACCACCAAACTCCTCACCAGAGGACGCAAAGCATGACATTCAAGACAAAACAACACTTCACGAATGTGCTGGAAAATGTAACAAACGAAGAACCCAGCCACTAGAGACAAGTGAACGTGCAAGAAACAAGATACCGACTCTGCTGAAATAGTAGAAACCCAATCTCACAACACAACCTTCGAAGCAAAGATCCGGCCTATACATACCGGGAATGAAGGCTCGACGTCGAAGAATGAAGCACGACCATAAAATGGTCATGACAACCAAACGACAACCATACAACGAGGTACACACTTCCTCTCTCCCCCTATGAACAGTGACGACATGGTTCACTGTTCATGAAACAACAGATGGAACAGTACAAAAAATATAGCAAATCGACACAAACAGAAAAGAAGGAGCACCACCAAGGAACAACCAAAAAATGGACAGAAACTGAAATGTCACAAACACACACGCCAAAAAGTCGAGGCCGCCCATCACCGTACAAAGGATGACAAGAGCCAACCGAAAAAACTCAAATTGGCTAAGAACTAACCAAGTTTTGATACCATGTAGGGAAATAATAGAGAGAAATATAGAGAAAATATACTCTCAAATGAATGTCTTTATTCATATGCTCAATGGGGTATTTATACATAAGAGAGTAATGACTCATTATGATGATTGATTCCCTAATCACTCATAATTCCTATAATCCCTTATTATATGCGATACTAATTAATTATACTGATTTATTTCCTAACAAAAAGTAAAATAAAAAAAAGTAGATATAGATTATCCTGATCTAATCTAGACAATTCAGATTCAAGTGATGAGCTCCCAAATCCATTCTTATATTGAACTGGGTTGAGGTGAGTTTGACCCCATCCAAATGCTGACTCAACTAGATAGGATCAAATTTTCCCGAGCCACCAATAATCTTCTTACTCAGCCTCCCTGGTATTATTGATAGATCGACATATCCTCAATAAAGCTGTCAAATTTGACCAAAAAAAATAAAGCTGTCAAAAACTTGATCGATTTGAATGGATCTCGGCTATTTAATGCTTCTTCTTTTCTTTTTTCTTTTTTCTGTCAAAAGAGTCCATTTTATTGATATCATAAAAATATTACGACCCCTAATATATCCTATAAAGGAAAACAAAACTCAGATATACGCACACACTAACAAGAAACCTAACCAAACTAATGTTGTCATGTGATTTTATATATATATAAAGGGTTTAAATCTAACCACCATCATTATTTAGGGTTATCGAGGGTTGATCAATAAGAAACGCAAACTCTTCATGAGAGAGTAGAAGAAGGTGATTATTATTAAACACCAATAACACAAGAATCTATGACTCTGTTGATATATACTTACACCAATAATCTTACCCTTATGGGTAGGATGTTGTATCCGTTACGATACCACCTATTTAACTTTTATTTGCCCATTTTCAAAAAAAGAGTTTGAAGCTTGTATTAAAATCCTTTAATAGCATTTCCCCACCATTTTTTAAATAGGTCGTAACTATCTTTTTAAGACGATCATCAAGTTTTTCTATGCACATTCAGTGAATCTCATATGGAAGTGCCATTTTGTGCCTTCCCCTAAGCTATTGCGTCGCCGTAATCGAATTGATGTCTTGATTTGATACATATATATAGACACACATACACACACATCTGAATTATATTTATTTAAGATTAATACTATCACTCAAAGATGCATGAATTATGACAGCTCATTCTTATCAAATGTATTTCTAATACCAGCTTGGTTTAGTACGGCATGATATCTGTAATAAAAAGCAATAATATATTAATATCAGGTGTAATTTAATATTTTGGATTTAAGAGTTTGTCCCAATTTGTTGACAAAATGCTAGAAGATTGCTTGCTTTCTCATGAAGTTAAATGGTATTATATCATTTTATTTTTAATATAAAAGCTAGATAACTAATATATATATATATTAAAAAACTAATTAATTTAATTATTTATAATAAATAGATATTGTTTTCACTTAAATATTTTATTTAATCATGTATATTTAAACTACCCTAAGAACTAAAGTAAAGTACTTGTCAAGTTCATGTATCAAGGGCAAGAGAGAGTACTTATATTTTCATATTCAAATAATAATAATAATAAATCTTAAGGAAAAATAACTAGAAAAATATCTTATTCACTTTTTTTTTTCTTGCCTTCTTATTCACTTTGTATTGATCAGAATAGAATCTTAGGAGGAAAATGTTAATACATGCAATTCTCATTGATTCTAAAATATTATAACAGGAGGATACTTTTATTTAAGTTAGATAGAAACCGAGTTTATATTTTTTGAGGTTAAATACCTAATTTGTTACGGAAGTATTGATAAGGGGCACTCGACCTTAACTTTTTTTGGTACCAAATTTGCCTCGAAAGTATGAAAAAGGTACCAAATTTGCGCAAAATTAACGGAAGGTCAAATGACGTTTGCCACGTCATATTTTTTTGGGTTAAATACCTAATTTGCTATGGAAGTATTGATAAGGGGGCACTCAAAGACTGGATGTTTTTTTTTGGTACCAAATTTGCCCGGGAAGTATAAAGAAGGTAGCAAATTTGTCCAAAATTGACGGAAAGTTCACGTAGGTCATTAAAATGCCACATGGCTAGGAAAGAAACATAGTGGAGGGTGAGTCATATACCAGATCATGTAACCATGTCAGCATCTCATTCATCTCATCTCTCTTCCCTTTCGCTTTCGGCAGTTCATGCTTCTAAATGTTGATAATATTTATTTGATAGATTAGAACTTTAATAGTTGCAATTTACTAATTATATTTCTTTGGAAAAAAAAAACCTAAAAAAATAATTAAAATTTGGAATAGTAATTTTCAAGCCCCGTAGGGCCGCCCTGCCTCGTACTATCAGTAGGGCTTTGAAAAAAGATGTTTTCCTTATCTCAGCCCTATAGGGGCCGGCTCTACCCCGATTCCCGCCCTTTACCCACTGGTATACCTTCCACAACAAAGCCCGTCAACTCGTTTTGCGACCTTCCTCTACTTTAGATTCAATTGGTTTTGATCCCGTAAATATAGGTACGATCGGAATCCAAACCAAGAAACCAAAAGCCATTCTTATCAAATTGATCAAAAAATTCAAACGGGATATTAGAATTAGCTCGGATCGCAAAAGCCATCGGTTAGAGATAATTCCTAGAACAATTTTGTATTCCCATTGTACTCTAAACCCAATTAGAGATGGTCATATAGATTGTCAAAATTTTCACCAAATCGTAAGAAAATTCCGACCGGCACTGTCGCCGTCGATGTAGGAGTGGGTGAAAGAGTGAAGAAAATTTAGAAGCACGAACAGCCGAAAGCAAGAGGGAAGAGAGAGATGAATGAGGTGCTAACGTGGTTACATGATCTAGCATATGACTCATCCTCCACTGTGTTTTTTTCTTAGCCATGTGGCATTTTAACAATCTACGTGTACTTTCCGTCAGTTTTGGGCAAATTTACTACCTTTTTTATACTTCCGGGGAAAATTTGGTGCAAAAAAACTTATAGGTCTTTGAAGTGCCCCCTTATTAATACTTCTGGCAAATTAGGTATTTAACCCTATTTTTTGTCAACAATTATCCAATTTATATTACTTTTTTATTTTTAAACAATAAATTAAAATTTTAAAATTATAAATTTACTTTTCCTGTATATTTTTTTGTCCATTCGAATAAAAATATTTAAAAAATAAATTAAATCCAGCCGATTCAAATTTAATGTAGAAGATGCAAATTAATTTATATTTATGTTTTGGCCCTTAGCAACACTGATCTGGTAGTGTCCCAGCACATGTATTGTCAAAGTCGAAGCGAACAACATCCGTACACGTGGTGCAGAATGAGATTATGACCTTGAAAAAAGTGGGCCCATCCCCAAATTTTCATGCAATTGGACGCCGTGGAGTATAAATCATGTCCTGCCTCTCTGTCAGCTGCCTACTGTTTAATGTTTCTAACGGATAAACATTAATCATTAATATAAAATATAAATATTACTCGTATGATAGTAAATATTAATCATGTTATTTTACAATTTGATTTTGTTTTAAAATTTTCATACATTGCATGAGAATTAATAGAAGTTTTTAGATAATAACCACAAGATGACGCGGACGTGACAACTTACAACCTAGGACGAAAACGATGTTGCTGTTTGGGAAGACAAAGACATTCAATTTGTTTTAATTAATTTTTTTCCCTTTAAAAACGTAGTCAAACTTGTAAACAATACTCTATTTCAATTATTGAGGATGGGCGATTCATTGAACTTGCCGACATTCCAGTTAGATCATATCACTTGATTTTAGTTATAAGTCTATTTTAATTAAAAATTTTATATCTAGTTTTAAATATATTTTTTATATTTTTGTCTCTATCAATTGTAATAGATAAAAATAATTTATTTATGTTGAATTTTGAAACCAATCATATATAAGGATAAAATTGAAATTTAACTCATAATTAATGAGTTAACTAATTTTTATTGGTATGTTAGAGTTAGTTAATTTGGACATATAAATAAAAGGGTTAAATACCATTTTTATCACGGAAGTATTGGTAAAGGGGCACTTTCAAGACTAGGAAGTTTTTTTGGTATCATTTTTACCCCGAAAGTTTACAAAAAGGAGTAAATATGCCCTAAAGTTTTTTTAGGAGCAAATTTACTTGAAAGTTTACAAAGAGAACAACGATCTAAGTCAAGATTACAAATATTTAAACTTTGGGCAAAAATGATACCAAAAAATTCCAGTCTTTGAATACCCTTACCAATACTTCCATGGCAAAATTGGTATTTAACCTTAAATAAAATCAGGGTGGTGGTAACATGCCCACCATTAATCACCAACGGTTTGGATTAATCAGTAGAAACTATTTTTCCAATTTGATTTACGATATACGAAGTAAATTTGTTAGATATTTTTGTCTCAACTTGTGTAACACGTTTTTTGAACAAGAACTCAAACATACTCAATTATATGACAAAATTTATCCTACAATTTGAGTATCGGTGTACCGTACATTCTCCAACGGCTCAACTAATATTCATAAAAAGAGTTTTTTTTTTTTTTTTTTTTAAATGTGGAATGCAATTGTCATTTTCTTAAAAACCCAAGTCACATCAGATTAGTCACATTAAATGAGACGTTCATTAATAAATAACAATTGATGAATGTTAGTTGAGACGTTGGAGAATGTACAATATTACTCTTTGTTACTCCAATGAATCTCTACGTTGGGAATAATTAATGTGCCCTTCAGTTTCTTAACATTTCGATTTTTTGTCGTTTAAGACAGGAAACCAAAATCAATCAGTTAGTGTCCAATAAATTCAAAGTGTTCACATTGACTCTCAATTATCACAGTGGATTTGACAATTGAGCCGCGTTGAAATGTGCCTAATATAATCCACATCAATTGGCAGTGACTTTAATTGACTAATCATTCCAATAATTGAAGTTGGATTAAGGAATGTCGTGACAGTAAGCAGTTAGTAAGTTTTTAAATTGTAATGTTCGAATGGTTAGGTGAAAAAATTGACTAATACTCTGTCACTTCTAAATATAAAAACTATATAATTCCTTCTCCAAACCTAGATATACGATAGAGAGAGAGAGAGAAATTTTTTTATATGAATATATAATTTTACCTTTTTATTTATTGTTGTACCACTTAGTACCCGTATATAAATCACTTGTATCCAAAAAGTTTTGTTCAACATATGAGTTACTTCTAGAGTAGGTTTTGTCAACTTTATCTTATTGACTATTAGCTAGACACATGAGAAAGAGCGAAGAGATAGGTGTAAATGCAAAGTAATAAACGGATGAGAGATAAAAATTGCACCTTTTATAACTAAGTGCAAACATGAAAACTTTTATCCATTTAATACTTTTCTTGGTTTAAGAGAATGAGTTACAAGTGACTTATATATAGTACTAAGTGTTACTGAATTTTTTCTCATAAGGTACTATAATATACTCCATCTGATTTTTATTATAAGACATTAACTAATAAGTATTGCTTTTGGTCCTTTCTTATAAGGCTCTTGTTAGTTTCTAAGGAGCGTTAAATATTTTTTTTTCATGCATACCCATATTTAATAAGGGTAGTTGGAAAGAGTAATAATTAATATGATATTAGAGTTTAATATAATTAGTAAGGGTAATATTGTAAAGCAATTGAATTTCGGGACAAATTTAATGATTTTAAGCATTTTTATTGGTTTGTGAGAATTGTTATTTGGTACTTTACAATAACAAGCATATGGAGTACCACTCTGGTCTTATTTATAAGTCCACTTTGACCAAAAAATTTGGTCTTATCTATAAGTCAGTTTCATGTAATAAATGAGATGTGACAATTATACCCATATTAATTGTACCCATAAAGATAGAGAAAAAAGAAACAATTTAAAAATACTCAATCATAAATGAGAGCAAAGTTGAAAATTTACCTTCATAATCAATAAGTTAATTAACTACATCTCCTTAGTATGTGTGATTTAATCAAAATGGATTTATAAATAGGATTAAAGTGGTATATTAAATAAGGGTAAAGTTGAAAAAATGTTAAGCTTTATAAAAGAGTTCATGAAGCTTGAGGGTTTTTTTTTTTTTTTTTTTTTTGATCATCCTGAAACATGCTTAAACTTCATTATAAATAGGATTAGAGAACTACTCCAGATTGGGTTCTATTTATACGAACTGAAAATTTAATTTGTCTTGGTCCTTTTTATAAGAACTCAACAAAAGTTATTTGAACATTTAATGAGTTCTTTTTTTCTCTTCATTAATTATATGTATTGTATTAATTAAAATGTTGGTAATACTCATATTTAGTTTATTTCTCTCTCTTACTTGCCTCTCATAAATAAATGTATACTTGAAAAACAAAATTTATTTCAGATATACTTATTATTTTTAACTAACTTTAACCACTTTTTAAACCATGTAATTTAGTTATTAAGCTCTGATAAATAGGATTGGGAGGAAGTAATTTGCATATATTAATAAAAATAGTTTAGTTATTAAAATTGCGTTTATTTCTTGACCCTCTTTAATTATTTGCAATAGAACTACTATTATTTATGAAAACTTCTTGACATATAGTATAGCCAATAACTTGAAAAAAGCTAAACAATTTAAAAAGGTTGTGAATTCTGGCAACAACAAAAATATGGTTGTGAATTGAAGCCTTGAATTTAAAATCACAATAAATCCTCAAATTATCTCCTCCATTTAGAATAAGACGGTACTTGTTGGAAGCTTAGACACAATATATCAAACCAAAACGACAGAGCCATAAAAGAAAATTTTGAAATGTAAAGATTCCATTGAAAATACACGGTAAATCATAATAGTACCTTTTTTTTAATAACATATTAATTTTAATTTATTATTGTCGTATTATACTTAGACTCATTGGGATGGAATTCAATATTAACTATTTGAGTTTCCCATTTTTATGTTATAGTCTACAAAATATATCAACAACTTTTAAACTCATACTTGTTACAAATTCAATTTAACTCCGTGAGTTCACACGATGAATTTATTATTTTTGCGCTTCTATTTTTCAAAATCGTGTCAATCTATTTTTAAACTCGTATTAACTTTTAAGATTTAGTAATTACTTTGTAAAGTATAAATTTAGATTTAAAATATATTAAACCTAAATTGTTGCTATTTTTATATTTTAATTATTTATTTATATATTCTTAATAAATTTTTATTATTAAAAATAAATTCTTATGAATCTACAACAAGTTTATTTGAACTGAGTTTGACAATCGTATTCACATGTTTTCTCAGACATCACATAAAATTAGAATATATAGTACTATCAATTACAAGGAAAAATTAATTTAGAGGTCCTTATAATTATCACAATTTTAAACTATGCCTCTATGGTTGATTTAGTCTAAATTACACTACAAGAAAATATCATATTTGCGACGGAATTTGCGAGGGAAAAAATTCCGTCGCAAATTTTGGGCAATTTACGAGGGAACATATTTTCCCTCGCAAAAAAAGCACATTTTTGCGAGGGAATTAAGTATCCCTCGCAAATTCTACGATATTTTGCGAGGGACGAATCATTCCGTCGCAAAATGATCAAAACTTTGCGAGGGATAAAATATTCCATCGCAAAACGTGGAATTTTGCGAGGGATAGAAGATTCCCTCGTAAAATTGTCGACATTTGCGAGGGAATCGTCGATCCCTCGCAAATTTTGTCCACATAGCGAAAAATTGGGGGGAAATATCCCCCAATTTTTTCGCACTTTTGCGACGGAAGAAGGGTTCCCTCGCAAAATGGGCAAAATTTTGCGAGGGATGAAGTATTCCCTCGCAAATGTCGACAATTTTGCGAGGGATATTATATTCCGTCGCAAAATTGTCGACATTTGCGAGGAATCATCGTTCCTCGCAAATTTTGTCAACAAGCTGCGAAAAAAATTGGGGGAAATCTCCCCAATTTTTTTCGCACTTTGCGAGGGAAGAAGTGTTCCCTCGCAAAATATGAACATTTTGAGAGGGAACCTCAATTCCCTCGCAAAATGTGCACATTTTGCGAGGGAAGCGTTCATCCCTCGCAAAATCGGCACACTTTGCGAGGGAAGATTTGGTCCCTCGCAAACTTGTGAAAAATTGGGCGACATATTTCCCCCCAATTTTTCGCAATGTGGACAAAATTTGCGAGGGAACGATGATTCCCTCGCAAAATGTGCACAAATTTGCGAGGAAGGTAATTTCCCTCGCAAAATGTCTCATTTTTGCGAGGGAATAGATTGTCCCTCGCAAAACTTTGGCAATTTGCGATGGATTTTCCTTTCCTCGCAAAAATTCGTACGTTTTACGAGGGAATTTTGTTTCCCTCGCAAAAATTCGTACATTTTGCGAGGGAAACTAAATTCCTCGCAAAATACCGGAACCCTAAGGCTTTGTTTACCTCTTTACCCCCTTTCTTCCCCGCCTTGAACCCACGCGTCTTCGAGCAAAAAAAACAAAGAACCCACGCGTCTTCCTTTTCTCTTTCATTTCTCCCACGATGGTGTTCCTTTCCTCTTCTCGGTTTTGATCCAGCGATTTCCGATCGACGCCGACGCCTGGAGACGCCATTCGATCCGTGATTTCGAGGCTCTTGGACTCCGTCACGTCCGGAGATGCTTCGATTGTGATTTTTTCTTCGATCCGTGCGCGTTCGGCTTCGGCTCTTTATCCGCTATCTCGTAAGTCACTCTTCCTTGTGCCTTGCTTCGATTTCTTGGATTTTTTTGGTCTGTTTTGGTTTAATATAAAGGCTCTTGCTCTTTATATTTCGGGTTTGTTTTGGTTTATGGGTTGAGGGTTTGAAGTTTATATATTGATTTCTATGGCACGGTTTTCGGTTTTTGTTGTTTCGGGTTCGTTTTGAAAGGTTTTATCTTTCTTTGGAGGCAATTGTGCTAAATTGGTGCTGGGATTTAGGATTTAGAATTGGAAAATTTGCCACTTGTTGCGGCAGTGGTCGTTCACGATGATTTTTCGTTGCGGACTTGCATTTGCAGAGACTGTTAGCTGCGGCAAGTGCACAATGAACCTCATAACTAACGGTGTGAGGTTTTTCTAGTTGAACCATAAAAATGACAAAAGATTTGTCATCACTTGCTGACTTATAGTCTTCGAATCTCTTTCCTTTCCTTTATCTTTTTCTTTATTGTTATTATTATTGATGAGTGAAAAATGGAAATCATGACTCAAAAGCCAAAAGGATTAGAGCAGATGACCTTAAAACATCAATAAACATCTAGGGCCGCAAATTGAAGTGTCCATTTTCATTGGAGAAAAGTCCTTCCAAGTTTCTCGCTCATTGCTTTGGCCCAAAGAAAAAATAGCTCCAAAGAAATGTTCCAAAATAAAAGCCTCCAGGTTAAGTTCCCGTGAGCAGCGTGTATGATTTTTTGTTGTGTTCGCATTTGTCTCTTTGTTTGTTACTTTGAAACTATTAGCAATGGTTTAAATGCCTAATGTGGAAGTGAGAGGATGATTTCTAATGCGGGAAGATAGCCTAAGCAAGGAGCCGATATATATATATTGCCAAGTTAAAATCTTGAAGACATATTATATATTCCAAAGCCCTCCACACTCCTTTTTTGGTCGCAAAGAATCGCTTCCAATTGACTAGCAAATTTTGAATCTGTTTGGTACAAACGTAGAATAACATAGATGATGGCAACCAAAACAAAAACAAAATAACACATTGTTTTACTTAATTTATCAGTTAAATTGACTTGATTTTAGTTCCTTTTATACCTACCGCAATATGAAAAGTCAGCTAGTGCAATTTGAATATCCGGGTGATATTATTTATCTACCGCAATATGTATAGACGTACTACATACACCCTCGAGAAGGCAAAATGGTCCACCGTCAATTTTGATATACGTAGAAAGGATATTTAATTGGACTTTTAATTTCCAAGTATGTTAATTTCAATCACAATAATTAAATAATTTGAACAACCAATATCATAGACATTTTTATTCATTTGTCAATTTTTTGTTTTGTTTTAATAATTTTAATTTCTCGGTCAAAACAACCTATGCAAGTCACTCTAATAACATACTTATCAATCTTCTCGATCAAATTAAATAAATAACCTCTTGTGTAGATTAGATTTTGAGGGAGGTAGAAATCTAGTTCTCATATATGGTTAAAGCAATTAAATATACTCGCAAACGAGAAACCATGAAGCTGGTTTTGACCACTTCTGGTTGAAGAATAGATGTTCTCTTTCGTTTTGTCTTTCCAACTGACTAGCAAATTTTGAATCCTGTTTGGTACAAACAGAATAACATAGATGATGGCAACCAAAACAAAAACAAAATAACACATTGGTCAAAACATAATATGTAAGTTTGAGGATCTTTTGCTGGTATTTGTTTTATCGATGTGATACAAGATATCTGAGTTATAGTAGATTTTGTGGCAGATGCCATCTTCTATCAAGTGTAGTAGTTGCATGCTATAGGCGTAATTAATTGCTATCTTCTGTTTTTATAATAGTTGCATGCTACAGACGTCATCAATTGCTTAAGAAAGGATTATTTAATTTTGCATGAAGAGAGGAAAACTATATCTGATTGGGAATTCAAATTGGTTAAGATAAAGTTGTGTTTTGTACACGCATTTCATTTAAGTGATATTTAATAACTTGTTTGTTCGATTGTGTGAGGGTTATCATAATTCAACCTTTTCGTTAAGTTTATTTATTTTAAGTTCTTTCGTTACCTAGCTCGCTTGGAGCTTTTACTCGTATTGGTTTTAAGATGTATCATTGAGTTTGTCGGTTTGTATCCTTGTATTTGGTGTGTAAGCAAAATGGTGTTTACTTTAGCTTTTGCCGTGGGTGGGGTGAACACCTATATTATCCATTTATTCTTTGAATAATGCTTATACATATTTTCTTTACAATTTTTAGCCATTTCTTTCTGATTTTCTTTTAATCAGTTTGTGCAGGTTGTCATGTGCAAGTTCTGGGATTGCTGATGGAAATGGTTTTTTTTATTACTTCGTTGTTGATAAGTAACTAGAAGCAAAAGGAAAATTTATACACTAGCACAAAGATTATCTGCTAATAATTTTTTAGCTTAAGAGGTATGCAACTACTCCTAATTTGATGAAATTTTGTTATTCGAGAGTTATGTCTATTGCATCCCCCTTTTTCTCGCTTTTGATGAAGCAAGGTAGCAGAAATGTAAATTAACTTTTTACAATCAATCTTACACCAGTTTCCATGAAGCTATTCGTTCATGCTGAAGTTGTTGCGATAGCTTCGTCTGCAGTAACTGATAGTTATGTTGTTTCAGCTTTTAATTCCTTCATATACTATTGTACTGCTAAGTTATAGGAAAGTGAAGTTCTTGCTTGTCATTAGGCAGTGCTGTTGCTGGAATTTTGAGCTAGTTTCTTGCTCTTTAGCATCCTAATTACAAACAATGTTGATCTAGTTTCTTGCTCTTTAGCATCCTAATTACAAACAATGTAATGTAACCGGGAGAAATATGTGATGGAAAAAGTAGTTTTAGAGATAGGAAATGATACTTGTGTTTTTGGGTAAAAAATAACAAGACAGAGTAATGATAAGAATAACTAACGATGCATCTCTCATTTTTTATACATTGGAGCTATGCAAGTTTTTTTCATTCTGCTTGGGTTCATATCTGATTTGTCGGATTGCATGCTAATCATTTGAGTAATTGCATGCTAACCATTTTGAGACGCCAAAGATGGTAGTTATTATTGCACTTTACACATGAGTTTTGGTGTCCCAAAATTGGGACGCCTTAAATAACACTTTTTTTCTTTCATTTTTATCCCTAATTAATTATATGTATTTCCCATCTCTTTTTTATCCCTAATTAATTTTTTTATGAATATTGAATATTTGCAATTTTAATATTTGAAGCCACAAACTGCAACCACAACTTTATAGTTAACATCATCTCAATTTTTTAATGACAGCCAGCTGAAGGGTCTTAATTTGGTGATCTTACTCAATTGCAAGAACTGTAAGTGATGCTTTCTTTCTTTTTAATTTTCACTTTTATTATCCTTTTATGTATATCTATAACCTTAGTGTAACTTGATGACCTTTCTTGAATCACTCGAATGATATTGTATATACATCTCATCTCGTTATTATTTGGTATTCGTCATCTTTGAGACTTCATGCCCCGTCCACATGCATGTCCTCATCTTCTAGTGTACTATCCTCATTCTCTGGTTGCTTGCTGGGAGATTTTTTTGTTCACCGCATGTGTTTGTTTGCGCTTTCTTCATTAAGTGCCAATTAACTGGTATAAGCAGCTAGTTGTATTTGCCACTTAGGTTAGTAGTTGAAATTAGTTAGTATTATTGTGTTTGTTCCAAAACTCTTTGTGTAGGGTTGGGTTGAGGAAGTATGGAAGGCGATTGTGATAGGAGTTGGATGTATAATCGTCTAACTCCGAAAAAACAACTTACTCAAGTATTCTTGGAGGGTTTAGAAGAGTTCATCAAATTTGCTCTGGCGCACGCAGCTAATTCAAGTACCTCGATTAGTTGTCCGTGTGTGAAATGTAGGTGTATGCAATTTCATGATCCGAGCACGGTCAAAATCCATTTGTGTAAAAAAGGATTCATGCCAAATTATGAATGTTGGCAATTTCATGGGGAAGTCAGACAAACAACGAGTGGTTATTACGGAGATAGTACTCATCGATACAACCTTAATCAATATGAGCAGTTGGTTATGGATGCCGCGGGACCGTCGATCGGCCAATACTTTGATCCTGTTACTCATGTTGAACCGTCAGATATGGGAGAGGAGACCGGTGCACATACTCAACCAGCAAACATGGGAGAGGATCCTAATCCGGAGCCGAGAGGTTCTATAAAATGCTTCAAGATGCGCAACGTCCTTTATGGGAAGGTTGTGAACACATTGAAAATAGTGAATATTCATCACTATCGGCTACCCTAGCAACACTAAGCTTGAAGACCGATCACCATATGAGTGAGAGGAATTACAATGAAATGATGCAGATCATGAGTAAGATTGTTCCCAATGACAATAATTTGCCGAAAGATTTTTACCAAGCAAAGAAAAAGGTGAAAGAGCTTGGGCTCGGATGTGAAAAAATCCATTGCCGCCCCTGCAGGATGTATGCTCTATTACAAGGATGATGCTAAGCGAACTACATGTAAATTCTGTGCACATGAGAGGTACAAAGTTGTGAGGAATGGAAGAAAAATGACCTTTAAAGCGTTAAGCAAGATGTGGTACTTTCCTCTCGTGCCAAGACTTCGAGATTGTATTCATCACAAAAAAAGCATGCTCACATGAGGTGGCACCAGGAGCATTGCGGGGATGAAAAATTTGTGACGCATCCCTCCGATGCCGAAGCTTGGCTGAAATTTGACGAGGCAAATCCTTCATTTGCGTGCGATCCCGTAATGTCCGTCTTGGTTTATGTTCGGATGGGTTCGCTCCTTTCAACCGACGGCAAGAATTATTCCCTGTTGGCCGGTGATTGTGACTCCGTACAACCTCCCACCTTCCATGTGCATGAGAAGAGAATTTTGTTCCTCAACGCGTTAATCCCGGGCCATCCAACCCAAAAAGAAAATAGATGTATATCTCGAGGCCTTTGATAGACGAGTTGAAGATGTTGTGGAGTGAAGGGGTTCTTACGTATGATGTATCATTGAGCCGAGAATTTCACCATGCGGGCTGCCTTAATGTGGACGATAAACGATTTCCCCGCATATGGGATGTTGAGTGGATGGCAAACCTCGGGAAGCTTGCATGTCCGGTATGTCTCGAACAAAACGTGGGTTATAGCTTGAAATATAGTCGCAAAGTGTGTTGGTTTGACAGCACCGGCGATTCTTGCCTATTGATCATCCATTTAGGAATAATAGAAAAGACTTCAAGAGGAATGTGGTCGAACACGCAGATCGGCCTCGTCGTTTAAGTGGCCCGAAATATGGGACGGGGTCAAGTACATTCAAAGTGTTGAAGAGGAGCCGCTTCCGGCTCACCGAGAGGGATATGGCATTCAGCATCATTGGAACAAACGCAAAGCATCTTTTGGGAGCTACCATATTGGAAAGATCAATTGTTAAGACACAACCTCGATGTCATGCATATTGAGAGGAATGTGTTTTGTAATATTCTGCACACCGTAATGGACACCAAGGGTAAGACGAAGGATACGAGTCAACGCAAGACTTGACATAGAACATATTTGCAAAAGGCCTGGTTTGCATTTGATCAAGAATGCCGCCAACCGAATTTCCAAACCTAAAGCGTCTTACACATTGAACAAAGAGCAGAATTTACAATTGTTGCAATGGGTTAAAGGTGTGAGACTACCGGACGGTTATGCATCAAACTTTAAGAGATGTGTCGACATGAACGAGGTGAAGTTAGTCGGGATGAAGAGTCATGATTGTCATGTTTTCTTTCGAGATTGTTGCCGTGGGCCTTCAAAGCACTACCGAAGCATATATTGAGTATTCGATTGAATTTTCCTTGTTCTTTAGAACAATTTGTGCTTTCGAGCTTAATGTTGATAAGTTATGGCAATTGGAGGAGAGCGTGCCACTAATGCTATGTAAGTTAGAGATGGTGTTTCCTCCTAGCTTCTTTGACTCAATGGAACATTTTCCTGTTCACTTGGCGTACGAAGCAAGGGTAGGAGGTCCACAACAATATAGGTGGATGTATCCATTTGAAAGGTAATATATATATAGAAAAATTTGTCTGTGATTAATTGAAACACACACATTACGAAGAAGATAATAAATACCCTCTGATTGTCCATTGTAGGTTTTTACACACACTTAAGAAGAAGATAAAAAATCCAAGGTATGTTGAAGGATGTATATTTGAAGCTTTTCTAGTCGAAGAGGCCACTAAATTTGCCTCATACTATTATCCCCTTGAAGTTATATCAAGATGGAGAGTGGTACCTCGTAACGATGATGGCGGTGAACCGAGTGGTCATATATCAATATTTAATTATCCTGGCCGAGTCGTGCGAAAACATTGTAGGTCAACTCCGGAAGGAATAGATAAAAAAAATAGTGGAGTGGTACATTTTAAACAACCGTGACGAGGCCGCCAAATACTTAAAGTAAGATTTCATCTTTTGTTCGTGATGTTGTAAATATTAAAGTATTAATTTCATTTCTTTTTTGTTACAGTCACTTCTCTAATTCTATCCGATCGACAAATCCCGAGATGTCGGATTTAGATGTTTATCAATTCATGAACGTTACATTTTTTGAATGGTTACGATCCTTCTTCGTGCACCACCCCGAGGCTCCCCAAGATGTTGTGTGGAGTTTATCTTACGGGTCTGCAACAGCTGTTACCCGGATCAAAAAATATGTAATCAATAGGCATCGGTTTGCAACTGTTGAAGCAAACGAGAATATGAAATGTTGCAATTACGGTGTATGTTGCCGAGGTGGCCAAGTTGATGGGGTCGAGGGCGACTACTACGGGAAGTTAATTGACATAATTCAGCTGGATTACAAGTGGGACAATTCGGTGACTCTATTTAAATGTGAGTGGTTTGATAACACCGCGTGGGACAAAAGTGGACAAATATGGAAATGTTGAGATCCACGGTCAAGGAGATATATACTAGTTAGTTATGACCCATTCATTCTTGCTCAACAGCGCAACAGGTTTATTATACATCATACCCTACATCCCGCCAAGGGTGGATGGGAGTTATCAAAACCAAAGCACGAGGTCGTAGAAACGCTTATTTGAAAGATGGGCCACCGACGATAAATTTATAAAGCAAAGTGAACAAAATAAGTTAAATAGGGCCCAAATGGATGGACCGTCATATCGGCGGCCGCATTCCATTAAGTGAGCATAAGCGAAAAATTGTAAGTATACTTTATTTTCTATTTTAGCTTTCAATATTTTATACTTTGAAGTAATTAATTGATGGTTATCAATTTTCATTATTTCTCTTTTAATTAACGCTTATCAATTTGTGTTTGCAGGCAGACACTGGGGAAGTTCCTGCGGATTCGATTTCTTGGGTTGCCTTTGAGCGGACCCACTCCAAGGAGATTGAAGGTGGGAGGCGTTGGATTAACACCAAGTCCCAAAGAATGCGCGGTGAGATATTAACTAGATTTATTAGTTGTTTAAAACAGTAACATTTATTTTATTTTACATGTCTTATTTGTGATGTATTATTGTGTGTTTGTAGGAGACCTATCAGAAGCTGACGCAAGAGAGAGACTCGCAGATTGAGAACGACCAGGCGTCCTCTTATTCTGATAACGAGAGTATCTTCATTACGGGCCGCCTCGATGGTGATGGCGATACGGTGGTGACCCGACCGAGGATCACAGTGTAGACTTTTTTTTTTTTTTAGTTTATTTTGGTTGAAACATTATACTTTGTAATATTTTGTTATTTCTATGCAAACTCTTATGATTGTTACAATATATTTTTATCATATATAAATCTGTTTATTTGCAAATTTTTAATATTTTTTATGAAATTAATTAAAATTTTAAAATCATTTGATTTTTTTAAAAATTAATTGGGGATTTGCGAGGAACGATTCCCTCGCAAAATGCAACATTTTGCAAGGGAAACTGTTCCCTCACAAAATCATGCATTTTGCGAGGGACTATGTTCCCTCGCAAAATGTTCGATTTTGCGAGGGATCAATTCCCCGCAAAATGTTCGATTTTTGCGAGGATCACTTCCCTCGCAAAATTTCAAATTTTGCGAGGCGCATCCTCGCAAAATCATGCATTTTGCGAGGGAATCGATCCCCGCAAAATGCATGATTTTGCGAGGGATTTAAATCCCCGCAAATTTCAAGATTTGCGAGGGAAAAGTGTTCCGCCGCTAAATTTAAATTTTGCGACGGAAATTTGGTTTGCGTGGACGATTTTTTGCGACGGAAAAAATTCCGTCGCAAATTCCGCCGCAAATCAGATTTGCGACAGAAATTTGTTATTTTGCGAGGGAAAAATTCCGCCGAAAAAAAAAACTGTTTTTTTTTTTTTGTAGTGTTAATCCCTTAATTTTGATTTAATTTGTTATAGGCATTTATCCTTGTATATACAAATTGTTAGGATTAATTTATCATTTCATGGACTTCATGAAATTTCCTTTGTCAAGTATTATATTGTTTTAAAACAAATTTTTATAAACAAATTTTCCTAAAATTTATAAATTAAAATATCAAACAATAAGAACTCAATCCAAGCAAAATAAACTACAATGGACTAATTCATAAGTGAGATAAATTATAAGCACTTTTGGACTAGTTTTCTCTAATTACATTTTGTAAATACTATGACGTACCATATATCTTATTATGTAGACACATTTTTATGAAGTATACAAAATTTAAAGGGAAAATCCCTTATAAAGAACCAAAAAAATACTAAAGGACAGAGAGATATTTACAATATTCAAAATATCAGAGGAGTGCAAGCCTTGATTTTCCCTTTTTGAAATTAAAATGAAACTAAACAAATGCCATTAAAGATATATCTATTAAAAAAAATCCTTGTCAACGTAGACGACATAGCCCTCCCAATACTGGAGCCACTACTGCAGAATCTTACATATATGACACTTAATAAATAACAATTTTAGCAAATACCAGTCATGTATATTGAGTAGGAGTTCGTGCAAGAATATATGATACTAAAACTTAATGGTTAAATATGTACATTGTCATGTATTGAGAGGCGATCGAAATTTGCAAAAACAAAAATATAATTATTGTAATTATTAATTGTCATATATTTATTGACAAAAATGACGGTTTTTATGAAGCAATGTTATGATAATAACTAATCATGAAGTACAATTCCTAAATACTTGTTTTTCTAAGATGGAAGGATTCTTTAAAAAAAAAAAAAAAAAACCTTATTTGATAATATTTGTTAGTTCTTCACCAAGAATTATTATACATTCTTCAAGAATACTTAATGGTTAAAAATGATATATCATATAAAAGATGTTTGGAATATGAAAAATGTCAAATATAAGAGGGGACATTCTGAAAAATAAAATTATTTGACAACACATTATGGTTATTCACAAAGAACTGTTAAGTATTATTTAATATAAATAAAGGTAGAATTCGAAAACAATCATATAAGGAGATACGATCCTGAAAAAATATAATTTGACAATACATTATGGTTTTTCACAAAGAAACATTATGTATTCTTTAATATAAACAAAGGTGAGATTCTGAAAGTTATCATATATAGGGATGCGGGATCTTTAAAAAATTGACAATACATTATGGTTATTCACAATGAAACGTTATGATTATTCACAAAGAACCGTTAAGTATTATTTACTATAAACAAAATTGAGATTCTGAAACATATCAAATATAAGAATGTGAGATTCTAAGAAAAATATTTGATAATAATTACGGTTTTTCACTAAGAACTATTAAATATTCTTTAATATAAAAAGGCGACATTATGAAAAATATCAAATATAAGGAGGTGAGATTCTAAAAAAGTTTATTTAACGCAACTCTTCAAACACTTTTTCAAATGTTTTTTGAACTTCTCTAAGGGGTCACATACTCATTTTCCAGAGGTTTTGTTTTGCCGCTACAAGTCTTGTCCTCATCCACTACCATGGGACTTCATTCTAGATTTTCATAGTTATATTTCGATTTGCTTAAATTTTTAAATTTTCTTATTTTTACTATATATATTTGTATTTTCATATTTATATTATCCTTTTGCAGTTAAATGATATGTGACAAGAAAGCACCGATACATTATCTATGGACAATCTACAAAAAAAGTATTGGAGAATATTATGAAATTTTTTATTAATTGGATTTTCCTTTAGAATTCAAAACATTATAAGATAATGTTCTATTGTGAGAGTGTTTAAGTGATTAATTTATTTTAAATCATATGATGTTTTTCTATAATTTATTGAATTTTTGAATACTATACATACAAGTTTTCTTTATTTAATATTATTATCTTGTTATTATCAATGATTATATTGTGTCTTATATAATAAATATTAATATTAAAACAAAATAAAAAGAAATAATAAAAAAATAACCATATACAACAGAAAAATAAAGCCAATACATTATGTTTATTAACAAAGAGTCGTTATGTATGCCCTCAACATATTACGATTCAGAATCGTTATGTATACGCCGAGCATATGCAAGTGCCTTCATATATGATAATTCAGAATCACCATATATTGTCGACAATAACCATCATATATATGCAATTCTGTACTAGTGAGCTCTAACACCAATAGGAATAATTATTTGGCAAGGTGGTAGGGGTAGGATTTGATCCCCACCACTTGTTTTGCAAAAACATTGGTTGCCATTAAGCCACCAATGCTTTCACTACTACAAAAAAAATCTTAATATATGATGGTTATTAACTACCATACATCGTACGGTTTTGAACTCTCATATATGTGAGCACTATAAAAGCTTGGCACAAATACATTATGGTTTCAAACCATTATTTATTCCAGACCTACAATTATTATAATATAACATACGTTATGTATTGATGTTTGGTGATGTCATGATCTATCCATTGTTGTGATAATAATTAAAAGGCACACGTAAACAACCATAATAATATATGGTAATGCTTGCATGATATAGAATGGTCTAATTTTACAACCATTAGTTATTCAGTAACATACATAACATTCGTACACAAGAACCGTGGCTTTTAATAAACTTTAATAATAGTTTCAAGTAGACAACCATTATGAAATAAGTACATAAATAACAGTTTTTATATAGAAACCATTATGTATGATATACGACTCTTTAAGTGAGAGTTTTTAAGCTGGTTGACTTCCTATATACATATAATAGAACAACAATACCTTCAATGCAATTTGGCATAGATCAAGATATTCTAGGCTTTGTGAGCAGAAATCAATGGCAACTTTTGACATATATTAGTGATAATGTAACTAATGACCTATAAATAATTGTGACTCTTCATAGGAATCAACCCCTAGAAAGGAAAGGACTTTGGAAAAAACATATACCCATATCATAAAGGGCAAAGGGGTATGCAAACCTTTAAGTTCAAGGGTTTTGCATAACCCCTACCCCTTTCTGATAAGGTAATTTGTTTTTTTCATCTTCCTTTTTTTACAAGCTTAATTGCTGAAAAGACACAAGGTATAGGTGAATACTTACATTATTATATATATAAATCAGGAGTACGATTGAATCTAGTCACAAAGCCTAGAAAATCTTTGATCTATCCAAATTGCATGGCTACTCGATGTTGAAAGTGCTCCTCTATTATTAGTGGTGAAGTCAGGATTTTATGTTTGTGGGTGCACAATTAATAAGGGGACTTGGGGGTTCGGGGATTATTATTGCATTAAAAAAAATATAGACAAAAAAATAAAATAAAACTTAACTTAACATAGAAAAATAATAATCAATATTATTCAGGGGTTCGGGATTATTATTGCTTAATGTATGCTCCTAGTTCTTCTTCTCTTCTTTCCAAACTACAGCCTTTCTTCATACCAAATGCGAGTTGACAATCATAATTTAGTTTCTAAAAATAAAAGGATTCAATTAATTCCTCTCCTACCAAAGTTTATTTCAAGATTTCCATTCAACACAGGAACTTTTTTTAACATCTAAATTCCATACATGGATTGAAAAGCCATAAGAAAAGGGATAAACTTCATCGATAGCCATGTTTTGAGGTTTATCATACTTATACATTGAGTGACAAGAAATTTCTGACTTGGTTCTCATCCAAAGGAAGTATAACTGGTTTGCTTTCTCCACTGAACTGATCCACAGTGCTGCCATGAGTATAACTAGCATTTAAATGACTAGTTCGTTTTATCTGTTCTGGTTTCAAGTAGCAGCTATTATTACCATCTCTTATCATACTTTCAAAAAGTACGCCTAGTCATACACAGTAAGTTTTGATGTTAGAATAGATTGATGAAGCAGGAGGTATAGATTTTAATGCTGCGCAATAAGATTGAAGAAAAGCCAGGACCAACCAACTCACAACCAATAAGAATTGACCATTATATTGCTGAAAGAGATGGATCTATCTTTTCTTTCTTGCGTTTTGTTGAATAAGATCAGAGGCTATATGATTTCTTATCTAACTGATTAAAGAAAAAAACTAAGACATAAGAGAATTGATATTTTTTGAAAGATGAATATCATACTAAGATATGCATAACACAAAAGTAATAATCTGTACAGAAAGTGGCTAGGTTCTTACGATGTGCCTAGTGACATTGGAAGAAGGAAATACTAATACTAAACATCCTCTTCAAAGAACAAACCAACAATGAGGATGAAGTGGTTTCTGATATAGAAATAACAGACACTTACCCCTCCTTGATCATTATCATTATTAGCCCTAATGCTAATACTCTCAGTTCCACCCTCGGCGTTCTCGCTAATGATCTCAGAACTCGGAGAATTATCGATCACAATCTCAAGCACAGCAGAGGAATCATCCTCAAGAATAGAGCCAAACTGATAAACACTGGAATAATCCAAACTAATTCATTTCCACAAACCACAAAATCAATTCACTAAGAACACAGTGAAGAAGGAAAACCTAAAATCATTTCCTCAAATCAAAGAAGAGAATAAGGAAAAAGAGAGAGAGAGAAACAAATTCTCACCGGCGTAATCGAAATCCCGTGATCGGTGTACGTAGGTAGGAAGGCTTTAGCTCTTGAGCCGCAAAAAAGAGCGGGGAGAAAAAAAAAAGAGCGCAATCAAACCATTGGGGGAGAAAATAAAAAGCATATATAATGATATGCAAATTGTCGGAGTGCAGGTTCGAACCAGGGACAACTAATGTGAAAGACTGGCATCATAACCAACAACACCACCAAGCAACTTGTTACAAAAGTCCTTCACAATATATATATATATTCTCAAAATTTTGTGTCTGCACTTACCCACACTAGCACCAGTGTGGCTCCGCCATTGGTTATGCATGTTGTATCATTGCCTCCACTTGAGGTGAAGACGGAGGTAGAGGTTGTGGAGGAAGAGAAGAAGGAGAAGGAGGTGGTTGTGGAGAAGGGGAAGTAAGTGGAGGAGGAAGATGACGACATGGATCTTCTAGCAAGTCTTCAGCATGTTGTTTTATCTTGGCGATTGAAATAGCAGAGGAGGACGATAAACATAAGGAAATTGAGAGTTTAAATGGATTCGAAGTGACAGGTTCAGACAATCATTGCACACATTAGAAGTTGAAGAAGAGTAGTCGTGTGCACTGATGGGTAATGAAAGTGTATTTTGTTCTCATTCTGATCATCAAAGAACAAAGAAGAACAAAGTCTTTTCATCATGAGCGTGAGGAAGTGGAAATGTTTGGACCGTTTAGTTGACATTTATCTAATATAAACTACTCTTCAGGTCATAAATCTAGGACATAGTTTGTAGTGCAAATTGCACTTCAAACTATGTCTTATATTTAGGACCAACGTAGTATTGTTTTTCTGATATATTTGTATATTTATGTAATGTTTCATGACGGTTTTATCGTAAGAACTGTCTGGCAATATATGACGGTTATAAAGTACAATTGTTATGTATTTGTATGGTATTCTAATAAGTGATGGTTGTTACTTAATAACCATAATGTATATACTTTTTTTAAAAAAAAAAAATTGCTGGTTGATTATGCAAGCACCATTTTACAACAAAAAAAGAAAAATTAAATAAACAAACTAAAAATAAAAATTTACGAAGGTGTTTTAAGAATATGATACATCATCATATTTTTCATTCTCTAGTAACTTGTCTATTTTCTCGTTTAAAGAGCGAATGAGAAAGGTAAGTTCCTTCAAGGTCTGGTCCATGCATCCTTGCTCTTGCAAGTAAACCTATACTATATGATGAAGCTTGTAGTTTGCATGGACGAAACCTTCAATGCTTATTGGCAGAGGGATTTTTTCTTTTGGTTTTTTGCCGGATGATGAATTAGAAGTTCTCTTGCATTTCATCATGATGTTTTATTAAATCAGAAGTTGCCTTTGAGAAGTTCAAATGGAAGTAGAGAAATGGAGTTTAGTTTTTAGACATTTACATAGAGAGAGTTTTGTGGATTATCGAGTCCTCACGTCCTTTAGTATTTAAGATCATTATATTTTATCATTTGACAATTTTTTTTAAAAAAATATTTATTGGTGTCTACTATTGATTGCATAATCAACCACAATATTAATTAGAACAATTAAGTATGCTAGCAAAACTACTTTACGATTTTTAATTTGTAACCGTGAAATATTAGTTTTTAACTTTATCTCCCTTCTCTGATGATGAGGATGAGGATGAGGAATATGAGGATGAACGGAACGATGAGGATGACAGTGGTGGATTGATGTCCTTATCTTCTTGTTAATCCTCCTCTTCCTTGTCTTCATCCTTATCCTCAAAGGAGGGGGATGAAGGCTCGGTCAAAGTATTATCATCAACATGGGGAAGAGGAAATCTTTCGAACCATTACGACGTTTGTTGTTTCATGACAATTTTTACTTAACAACCATTATTATTGTGAAACAAAATATGACAGTTACTAATTACCACAATTATTTATTTGCTTGGACTTCTATAAAGTGACATATTTTACTTAATAACCATTATGTATCTTAATCCGGTGCCTCTGCCTCCTCTGCTAATCCATCTATTGTGTCAAATAATGAGATAACACAAGAGAAAAGAGCACTGGGAAAGGGTCTTGTTATCATGAAGGGGGTCCAAAGCAAATTACAAGAGAGAAAAGGAAACTTACTGTGAGGTGGAATAAGAAAAGACAAATTGTCAACTTGTCAGATTTCAAAATTTGACATTTCTTGTTCCATCTACAATAAGTTTCCTGCACTCTATTAATTTACTTTCTGGACCTCCTTCATGATAACAAGACTCTTTCCTAGTACTTTTTTCTCTTGTGCCATATCTCTTCATTTGGCGCAATAAATGGATTGGCAGAGGGGGCGGAGGCCATGGCTATGGCGGGCTGAGGGGGCAACATGGTTAGAATCCTCAGTACTTGAGTCATTTGTTGCTACCAACAAGCCTTAAGGAGAAGAAGGGGTGGCGGCGATGAGGGGAATTCCCTGGGATCTTAACATGATAAAGACGAGAAGAAGGAGGTCAATAAAAAAAAGTAGAAAGAATCACAAGGAATAGTTGAGTTTAAATAGAGGTTTAACAGATCGTGAAGGGTTTAGTTATGGCTTATGAAAGTCTAACTAGATTATGAAGGATTATGATGAGTTATGACATTGAAAGTCTGAATGTTACGAAGGGTTTTTAATGAGTTAGATGACGGTTGTTTATGAAGACTGTTGTGTTTGTTTCTTCACTGATATAAGTGTTTGGAAGACGAATCATTTGTAAGTGTTATATGACAGCTGTTTCTTAAGAACTATCATTTTTGTCACTAAATAAATTAGGGTTGCTAGCTACAACGATTACGTTTTTTTTTTAATGAATTCCACATCTTAATATATGATGGTGTGCATAATTAACCGTTACATTTAAGGGTTATATATCCTTGCGCGACCTCCGCCTCGACATACATGACGTTTATTAGCTGTAACAGTTATGAATTGGGTGTTATAAATGTCCAAATCTGTAGTAGTGTTTTCAATATATATAATGAAAATAAATATATAAGTTAACATTTATCTTTGACTCAAGTTCATTCACAAGTTATAGAAGTTATCATCCAGATTCATTAGATATTAACAATTTTTGTTTACCAAGTAATAAATGCATGCTATCAGGTTATTTATAAGTTTTGTTAAAGTATTCCCCACATTACAATAGGTTTTACCAACTTTCATTTACCAATTAATAAATCCACACTATTAGGTTATTCACAAGTTTTGTTAAGGCATTCCTCATACTTCATTAGGTATTAACAACTTTTATTTACCAAGCAACAAATTCAAACTTTCAAAACTTGGATTGTTACTTGGTTAAATGCCTTAACAAAACTAATGAATGAACTGAAAGTTTGGATTTGTTACTTAGTAAAACATGATGAAATTTTTGGAATACGTAATAAAACTTGTGAATGAACTGAAAGTGTAGATTTGTTACTTGAGAAATGAAAATTGGTAAAACCTAATAAAATGTGGAGAATGTCTTAACAAAACTTGTGTATGACCTAATAGTGTGCATTTGTTATTTGGTAAATGGAAGTTTTTAATTCCTAATGAAATACGTGTAATGCCTTAACTTATGAATGAGCTTGAGTCAAAGACAAATAGTTCACTTATATATTTGTTAAAAAAAATCTTGGCAACTTGCAATATAGCCCCCACTAAGTTGGAGTTTTGGCACCAGTGGAAATAATTATTTGGCAAAGTGGTATGGGGTGAAATTTGAAACCCCAACTACTTGTTTACCAAAGACAACAGTAGCCATTGAGCTACCAATGTTTTTTAATATATGCAAACAAACTCAACTATTCATAACATGTGGAACTTCAATGCCATAACTTATCATAACCCTTCATAATCTAGTTAGACTTTCATAAGTCATAATTCAACCCTCGCTATTCGTTAAACCTCTATTTAAACTCAACTATTCCTTGTGATTCTTTCTACATTTTTTTTTTAAAAAAAAAAAAAAAAAAAATCGGCATTCTCCTTCTCTCATTCATCATGTTAAGATCTTAGGGAACTCCTTCGCCTCTGCCACCCTCCGCCTCCCCCTCCTTAAGGCTTGTTGGTAGCAACAAATGGCTTAAGTACTGAGGATTCTAACCACGTCGCCCCCCTCGCCATGGCTAGCCTGGCGCCAAATGAAGAGATGCCCCCTCCACCAATCCATCTATTGCGCCAAATGAAGAGATGACAAAAGAGAAAAAAAAGCACTGGGGAAGGATCTTGTTGTCATGAAGGAGGTTCAGAAAGCAAATTAAGAAAGTGCAGGCAACTTATTGTAGATGGAACAAAACAGGTCAAATTTTGAAATCTGACAAGTTCACAATTTATCATTTCTTGTTCCACCTTGCAAAAAAAAATACACATTAACCCTAAATTTTATTCCCTCTCTCATAATTTGCTTTGGACCTCCTTCATAACCACAAGACCCTTCCCCAATGTTCTTTTCTCTTGTATCATCTTGTCATTTGGCACAATAGATGGATTGGCGGAGGGGGCGGAGGCGCCGGGTTGAGATACATAACAATTATTAAGTAAACTGTTACTTAATAGAAGTCCAAGTAAATAAATAACTGTGGTAATTAGTTTATAGGGGATTTTCCCAATTTTAAAACTAAGTTGCATTATATATATATATAAAGTTGTCATACGTCTTGTTATCCTTCGATATTTTGAATATGTGTATGTCCATTCTTGCTCTCAAACGGCCAGAACCATTAAATAAAAAAAATGAAGTAGGTGCTTTCACGCCCTTGATTAAAATTTAAAGCATTGCTAAATGTATCAAAAATCATTATTTCGAACTACATAATGAATTTAGCAATTGATACGAAAATGTTGGCAAAAAAATGTTACTAAAATAATTTGGAGTTGGGGGTGTTCAGCTTGTTTCACACTATCTCCGTTTCCCTGTATGTATGATATATACTTAAAAGTTGTCTGAGATTTTTAACTTTTTTCCCCATCAATGATTTGTTATTTCACTGTGTTAATTATCTCACTCAGTGTCATCATAAATAAAGGTTGAAAAATAAAATATATTATTTTTTACACATTTATTACCCATAACCAATTTTAATTAATTTTTTTAGCCTATATAATTCGGTTATTTGTATCTTATATATATCATCACTGGAATATTAAAGTAAATTATTGGCTCTAACATAAATTGTACGGCTTATAACTAAATTATGAATAGTACTACTTCTCATAAATTTTATATTTTATACAGATAGATATTTTTTAAAAATAATTATAATGAGAAGCCAGATATGTCTCTCTTGCAACATGGCCTCTATTATTAAATATTTGGATTATTATCATTAATCATTGTGCTTTGTGAAGGTAGTAATTAAATTAGAGGCTTCCAAGGTTTAAATAAAAGAGAGGAGGGATTAAACTAATTGTGAGTGGGCCCCACCATACAAGACTCCACCCATGTGATTTCATTAACAAATTAATTAAAATAATAATAATGATTAATAAAAATTAGACGGCCACTTTTTTATTCAGTGTGTGATCGCTTGAAAATGCAAGTCGGCATGCCTTAATAATATAAGGGGATGTTGCTTGTGTCGTTAAGAAATGTCTTGAATTCGAGCTTTATGAATGCAGAAAAATCTCATTAGGAAACTCTCCCATTATAGCCAGGTGCACAATGTGAATCGGATCTAGATTAGTTACGATGAAGCTCTAGATACCGGATGCAACAAAAAAAAAAAAAATATATATATATATATATATATATATAATGGGATGTTGCATATAGTTTTGAAAATATTCAACCATAATAATATTATGATATGGAAAATCAATCAAAATGCGAAATTTTAAGGGGAAAATTGACCATCTTCATTTAGAGTTTTTCTTTATTATGAAATTTAGGGAACAAATAAAATAGTATTTGAAAAAAAAAAAAAAACGACAAAAAAATAGCATGGATCCCTCCCTCAATTTACTTTCTAATGGTGGTATCGAAGTCACGCCATTCCTCATGCTGTGATTATGTGACAAGCATGAAGTTTCTATATATAAGTTTGTGCTAATTTAGTTATCAATTTTGTTAATACCCAGAGAGAATGACTGTTTTTTTTTTTTTTGCCAGAATTTAGTTACTTTCCTCTGTTCTAGTTATTAGACTAAGTTGAGATTTTTTTTTTTTGGAGAGATTAAAGAAACTAATTAAATTACTTTAAAGTATCTGTATTTATACGCCTTGTTTTTTTTCTCCAAACTAATTAGTTTGATTAATAAACTAATATATAATCTAAGAATACACAAGAATATAATTTGATTAAGTAATTTATTTAGTTTTTTAATCTCTCGAAAAAAAATTAACACGATCTTATAATTAAGACATCATGTTTAGTAGTATGTTTGCGTGTTTAGTTAGTGTGCAGAGAGAGTTATCATGTTTAGCAATTCCCATAAACTGACCCTTGCATCTGTGTTTTAAATTGTCTTTTATAAATGAAGCAATTTTTTTTTTTCTTTTTTTTTAATGTGGGACCCACTTATTCCCCTCTTGTTTTTAAAAAACATATGAGTTAATTTAACAGAATTACTAAAATTACACTATTTTTAAAATGTTATATATACTTTTACACCTACAAAGTTTTGAAATTTTTGCTAAGTTTTGCAAAAACTTTTGTACTTTTTAAGCTATGTTATGAGAATTAGAACGGATTATTAAGTTGAATGGAAAATCCATCGTAATAGAAAAACAAAGGGAGGAGGAAATTGGTCAAACCAATGAATTCTCCATTGCCTGTAAATTGTATTAATATATTGACATCCTTCATGTATTTAAATATTAAAAATTAATAATAAAATATTTACGGGTTGAGTAATAATGGCACAAATAAAATAGAAATTATTTATTTCAACCTAGTTTTTTTTTTTTTTTTTAAAAAAAAATGAATGGCTTATATAAATTGTATTTTATTATAATATTGATGTTTGTTAAGCATATATAAGAATTTAGGTTCGGTTATATCCATTAAGCTCAATTCTCATACCAAATATTGCCATGTGAATTTTGTGAAGAATAAAAATTCACTTAAATTTTTTTAAAAAAACTATATTGGACCATTAATTAAAAAAAACAAAACAAAACAAAAATGACAAGATTTAATTAAAGAATTGAACATCCAGCCAAGCAAATTGACCTAAATTTCGTCCTTAAAAAATAACATGGTTTCAAAAAGAACAGAACAGTAGGTAAATGATACTAATATAAAAATAATAAACTACTTGAGACACACTATTCAATATTTACATTTCAACACATCTCACCTCTCTACGCTTCACCTCCAAGTGGTGAATAGGTCTCAAGTTCAAGTTTTAAAAGAGACATTAGAAAAGATAATCACAGACCTCAAACATGATACTGGTGATAATATCAATATATATATATATATATATAATAATAATAATTTAAAAAAAGTCTAATAATAGTAAAACAAATACAACATAAATTAAATAAAATATAAGATTAATATAATATTTAATCCTTTAAACTTACTCTCATTTTGGTTTTGATTCACCAAGTTTTTATTTATTTTTACCTAACTGTCTTTTAAGTTTCAATTCATTGGCTTTAATCCCTTAAATTTCACTTTTTCTAAAACATTGATCCCATAATTTGATAAAAACTCGGACTATTTTATTTATTGATGAACCAAAACTCATGATTTAAAATTTAAGAGACAAAAACTAGAATGAGAGAAAATTTAAAGGGTTAAAATTCGCATGAAACCCTAAAATATATAAAACTCCCTTTCTTCGGATTAACATAATGACTATGTTCTCTCTGTTCCTTTCACAAACTTCATTTTCAAGGCTTTACGTCTCATAAAACACACGATATGTCAGCAGCCATTTTTTCCACCAATTTCTAATGATTGTTGTGTTTCAACCTCACAACGCAGTCAACGTAATAAGTATTTAATTTAAACAATTAATTATTAATTAAAAAAAGACAATTTCATTCAACAAGATTAAAAAAAAATACATAGAACATGAAGACACCTAAATTCATTCCCCGGTTCATTATTGCATTGGCAACTTATTAAATAGAAATAACTGGCCACCATGTTTGGGAATGTTTCCGGAAATGTTTACATGTTTAGGCATTGAACATTTGCTTACTCAATTCATTGCACAAAGACATTTTAAACACAGACATGTCCAGATTCATTAAGGTTTCCTTTCTTGTCAGAAAATTATTACCCCTTGTCCAAAACCATGAATTTGATAATTTCTAAAATAAAACGAAACATAAATATGAAATGTTATGAAAATTGAAGTTTACCTCATGAGCCGCAAAATGACCAAGACTAATAATAATTGAACATAAAAGAAAGATAAAATCAGTGCCTCCATTGATTTAAAGTTGAACTTTAAGAGCATACAAATTCTTTGCTTCCAAAGCAATTTGCTTTAAAGTCAAGACTACATAAAAAAGTCACCATCCAGAAGACGGAGGTGGGAAAAGGCATGAATAATGCCCAGATTCAAAGGAGGGGAAACACTAGGAAAATACATAATAATAGGAACTGTACAATGCCATCTCATCCATTTAGCAAAACATTTGGAGGTGTTGAGTTGATGATTGCATGACTAAGAACCCTAAATTACATAAATAATTAGTACGGAGAACAACCATAGACAATAAGATTCATAAAGATAAACTAAATGAGTAAGTTATGAAGCACCTTCAAATGCAGATTGCTGATTTGGCTTTAAGTGCTGCTCAGCATCTCCAGGTTGAAACGGAGATGAGTTCCTTCCTCTGCCAGCATAAGGTGAGAGAAGAGTGCTTCCTATCCACTTGGAATCCCCTCACAGGTGCCCTCTGCACCAAGCATTCGGCTTGAGCTTCAGTCGAGTTGCTGAATGAAAATTGAGAGAACCCAGATGAGAGAAGCAGGTTCTTCCATGGGGGTAGCTTTTCTCTGCCACGGTGGCGACCGAATATGATCTTCTCGATGGCTGGTTGGATGAAGTGCCTCTCGATTTTCTGGAGAACATCAAGGTTCACATTCACAGCATCCAGTGATTCAAGCAAGGCTGAGTAAGACTGAAGGACATGGATTAAGTTGTGTGGGAATGGGACATCGATTTGATCACAATTCTTATCCAGAGTGACCACAATTTTCGGCATGAGCTGCTTCACAAAGCAAAGGGCCACAGGAAAGGATGAAGGGTAGTTTGAGAAACAAGAAACTGGCAAATTCACAGCAATTGCTTCCGTATCAGAGAATCGACCCGAAAGGGGCCAGGAAGCAGAGTTCAATGATTCAATGTCCATAACATTGAGCTCAAAGGACATGTTGATTTCTTTAGCATAATGCTTCAAGCTTTCTCGCGTAAAACTGAGCTCAATTTCATCACAGGTGGATGGAGATACAATTGCAGTAACCTTCAATGAAGGTGCCCCACCATTTCTCAAGGCCAGTTCTTGCATAAAAGAAGCCCATTGCACACCAAATCCAATATCAAAATCAATTATGTGAATCCTATCAAACCTCTCGACAGCCTCAATGAGGGCTTGATTACAAGTAAAATTGGCAAATTGAAGAACTGGAGATATCTCAGAGAATGACTTGTAAGCCCCAATTTTGAAAATGAAACTAATGGGTGAGAAAGCCAATAAACTTGGCCCATTAGAATGTAGCAGTAACTGCAAGGCTTCCTTCATATAGAAAGCAGCCCTCTGAAAAGGCTTACCAATAGGGGAGAGCTGGTGATTGAGCCGCGCCAATATCCCTTGCGCACTTACCGGGTTACCGGCTTCTATATGCTCGGCAGCCTTAAAAATCAGGTCAATTACAGTCTGCTGGAGCTGTTGAGTTGTGAAGTCATCCCCTGAAGAGCCCATCTTCTGCTGTTTCACAGGTGGCTCAAGTAAGGATTGCCATTGATGAACATTTTGAGGGTTTGAAGGAAGCTGCAACTGATGCTGCCTCCTAGCAAATAGCTCTTGCCCAGAATCCAATAGAGGACCCTTTGGCACCTGATAGCCTTGCCCAATTGTGTCACAAAGAAGCCGTTTCGCTTGAGGCTGATGAGAGAAAACTTGCTGCTGCTGTTCCTGCAATTGTGGGTATGTCAATGGCATTGAAAAGGTTGGATTCTCTAAGAATTGAACTTGGTTTCGGTTTAACTTGTCTTCAACTGTTGAAATTACTTGCGGCTGAGAATTGAACACCAATGGAGAAGATGACATCATCAGAGGATTGGTTGCTGAAGCAGAGAAAATGGGTTCTGTAGTGTGATGACTCATCATACTCCCACAAGTAACAGGTTCAAGCTCAAACCCTTGTTGATCTACAACCCCAAAACCTCCACTGAAATCTACCATTTGAGACCCAGCTCCACTGCTCTGCAAGATATTGTTCAATCCTGAAGATGGATCTTCAATATCGCCCATGATTAGCCTGAGAATAGACTGATCTTGACCTGGGGATTCAGACAACACTCCCTCCCAATCCTCCACCGGCAGAGCACATTTCTCTGCGCTGGACGTGTCTAAGACCGCCTGAGATGGATTTTCCGAGGCTGTTGCGGCTGCGCCGGTGGTGGTGCTATTGGTTGAGCAGCTGCCGTCACCGCCACCCTTGCTGGCGGCGCTATTGCTCCCACGAGAGGCCATTGTTGAGGAGGAAGTCGGAGGGCTAGGGCTGCTTCTGGCGTCAAGAACAGAGGTGGGCTCAGTGCCCACATAGCAAATTTTCTCGCCGCCACTCCACTTTTCCGGTGGTGGTGGTTGATGATGATGAGGATGATGCAGAAGAGGCAGAGGAAACAAATCTGAAGAAGCAAAAGAAGAAAACTCGAACGCCCCCTTCCCTTGATACTCCTCAAAAGGCAAGGGCATGGCCTTCATCTAACAAAACAAAACCAGAAAGATTCGCACACAACAAACCAAAACCCACAAAAGACTCCAGCTTTTCAAGGTAGCATCTTTCTCCACACCCACAAAAGAATTCCAAAATGGGTTTGTTCTGGGCAACAAATATAGGATCTGGGGTCAGAAATTAAGCGGATTTGAGGAGAGAAAAGGAGGGCAAAGTCTTGATTCGAATGGGTATTGAGATAGTGAAGAACACTGACACATGGAAGCAGATGAGCAGAGTTGAAGAGCAAATCTCAGGATATAGCTTGTGGGTATGTTACTTGTGAATCGGGAAAATATATGGAGGATGAGAAGAAATCCATTAATGGTGAGATGGGCGAAGATGGATAAAAGAAAGAACTTGCGATGAGGTTTTCTTTCTTTCTTTCTTGGGACCTCAAGCCCCCCTCTCTCTCTCTCTCTCTCTCTCTCTCTCTCACTCTGTTGCTTGTGTTCTGTGGGGAAGGATGCGTGCAGAGTATAAAAGTGGTAAAGTGGTCTCTTCTCTCTCACTAGCGTGGTTTTCTCTCTCTAACCCTGCTCCTGCAACTTTTATTTTTTATTAAAAAACAAAACTTACGGAGTGTTATGTTTAAATCAATTTTAATTTTAATTTTAATTTTTGAGCGTGGGGCTGTGGTGTGGCTGAAGACGACGTAGCTTTTCCTTTGGTTGGTGGTAGGGTTTCTGTGATGACTTCATTGTTCGCTCACAGCAACAGGTCCCCTTACTTGCAGCGCGTAGGCATGTGATCTCTCCTTCTTTCTTGTCATTTTCATTATAATCATCAATATTTAATAGTAATAGTTACATAATAATCTCTTCCCTATAAATGCTCAAATAAAAAATAAAAATTTCAATTAAATCCAGATGGAACACTAAAATCCAAATTTAACACTTCACTTTAAATAAATTCTTAATCAGACCGATAGATCTAATTAGATATTTCTAAATGTTTTTCTACTTAAAAATGAATCAGTTTTGTACATACCTTCAATTTTGTAAAAACCCTGAAATAGCCTTAGTCTTCTTGCAAATTTCACTATAAAAACCAGAACCAATTGAATAGTGGTGGAGGCAGTTTTGTAATTGAGCCTCTTACCTTCTAGAAAACTCCTGGAAATGGCTCAACGTTGAAAAATGGAAATTAAATACCGAAGGTCAAACCACAGAGAAGAAATTAAAGGCTCCAATTCTAGAAAATTATGCAAAATTAAAATTTAAGAAATTAACACCAAATGCTTCAACGAATCCCAGAAGGTTGTTAGAGAAGTGTTTGTCCACCAACAAAGAGGGTGATTGAAGGCTATCTAACTAGCAGCGGCAACCGACTTTTGGAAAAATATTTGAGGGGATCAAATGTATAATCATTAACTAATTAAAAATATATATATTTAAAGAGTCAAATATAAAAATTTTTAGGTCAAATGTATTAAAAAATCTAATTTGTATTAAGATGGTTAAGGACATGCAGTTATTTGTCCTTTATGAGTGTTTGCTTTTGGTTCTTCACGTTGGTTTTATTTAGGGTATAATATGCTAGCGAAGAAAAAAAAAGAACTTATCGTGGGGAGTCAAGCTCGAGGGACTTGTTTTATATTTTCATTTTTCATCGGAAAAGGGAAAAAGAAGAAATACAAGTTTTGTTTCAGGTCATTTTGAAAGAAATATTCTAATTAAATTCGGTTGAAATAATCAAAATTGAAATAAGGTTTTTATTTCTTGATTCCATTTTTTCATTTTCATTAACAGAAGGGCATTTGAGTACTTTTAAAACATTCAAACAAATTTAATTAGGTTTTTTGGCCTGATTATTAATTTATTTAAAGTGTAGGTCTGAATTTGGGTTTCAGTATTTCAGCTGGATTTATTTGAGATTTTCCCAAATAAAAATCACCCAAATATGATAATTTTATAATGGTCTTTAAAATGACTTATTTTTTAGGAAGTTTTGGAGATTGTTCCGGAATTTAATTTTTCTTGTCAGATAACCTAACAGTACGTTTGGGGGAGCTGGTTTTGAAAAAATTGGAAGAGTGGGATTATAAAATTTTAATTAAGAAAATATGTAAAATAAAATATTAATTAAAATTAATTAAAAACTTTCAACCACACTTCTATAATTTTTTAATCCAAATTATAACTTTTTTTCTCCTCTCCCTTCCAAATTTCTCCCTCCAAAAAGGCCCTAATTGTCCTTGAAAAATTTAGTTATCACATTGTCTCAGCTGTTGTTTTTATTTGATAAGTTAAAATTGTGGGTTATTAAATTTTTGTGGTTATTTATATCCATGAAAATTTTTCGTGGGATTAATTATTATTCAATTGTTGTTATTTACTACGTTAAAATTGAGATTTTTAATATTATTGTTGTCATTTGAATTAAGGGCATTTAGATAATTTTATCAAATTTAAAATTAGTTAATGCTTTTAGATCTGCTCGTAAGTCTCACACACAGTATAAGTAAACTTTTTTATAACTTTCTGGTTAATAGTAATGGTTCATTTGTTCAAATTTAATGAAAAATTATTTTTAACTTAGTTATATAAGCTAATCAAAACCACTTACTAGAATAAGTAGAGAATTTTCAATAACCGCTTAGGTTTAACTTAAACTTTTATGGGTTAAGGTGCAAATATACATATAAGATTTTTTTTTTTTTTTTTTTTTTTTTTTTTTTTTTAAAAAGTACATCTAATATTAAATGTTTTTTTTTTAGGGGAAAGAGTAAATATGAATTTTGAAAATATGTGCAAAAATACACATTGACCGTTAGTTCACCAGTTTTTTTTTTTTTTTTTTTTAGGTTAAGGTGTAAAAATACATATGAGATTTTTCTAAAAGTCTACCCAACATAAATGTTTTTTTAAAGCAAAAAGTAAATGTGAACTTCTAAAATAGGGGTAAGAATAAGTATTGACAATTAGTTAAATGTTTGAATTTTTTGAGTAAAAATAGTGATATTGAGGATGACATGGATAATTAATAAACAACTTAGAGAGAAATAATCACATACTCTATGAGTATTTTATTTACGTTATCCGAATTATGTATAATGAAAACATAACGACTCATATCATTTTAATCATAGTTATACTCGATGTCCCTATGAGTACCTAAGTTATTTGATGTCTCGTCTTTTTTTTAAGTTTATCTTGTTTTTATGAAAAATATTGGTTGATAATTTTGTTTTAGTTTTTTTTTTATGTTTTTTCTTTAAAAAAAGATAAAATTTGATATTTTTTTTCCCCTCATATGAATCATCAATCAACTATGATTACAATTGCATGAGTTGTTATGTTTTTACTTGACATAGTTCAGATGCCGTAATACACTTAGAGTATGTAAGTATTTCTCCAATTTAAAATAATAATTTACTGACTGAGTAAGGAAAAATTAATTTCCACCTAACTATTGATCTCCACCTCACCACTTCTTTCGAAAGAGAGAGGGAGAGGGCAAAAAGGGTTAGATAGAGATAAAGTGATGCACTGATGAGGTGGAAATTAATTTTCCTTGCTCAGTCAACAAATTGTTATGCTATGTTGTTTCTTGATCATCCATGGCATCCTACACATCACCATTTTCAGTCAAAAAATTCAAACAAACATTTAACTAGTTGTCAATATGTTTTTTTTAAACTTATTTTAGAAGTTCATATTTACTTTTGTCTTTAAAAAAAAAAGCACATTTATGTTGGACTAGTTTTAGGAAAATCTCATAGTCCCCCCCCCATTGACCCTTAAAAAATTCAAACAAAAGGTCAATTATAAGTCAATATGTATTTTTACATCTTATTTTAAAAGTTCATATTACTTTTGCCCATAATAAAAACATTTAGTGTTAAGCATACTTTTGAGAACATCTCATGTATATTTTTACACCTTAACCCAACTTTTATCAAAAACTTGTTTCTTGCCTTAAACTAATAAAAATTCATTTTTTTAAAAAAAATTCAAACCCTAAATAACCATGACCTTAATAGGTTAACAACTAATCTTTTTCGACATGAATGGCTAAAATATTTGAAAGCACACAATATAGAGTAATTAAGTTTCCCTATACATAGCATTTAGGGCATAGAATTTAGACATTTAATTTTTAGACAACATCATAAATAAAACATTTATTTAAGCATTCATATTCCAAATTAATGTCAAGTTTCTTGGCCAAAAAGATTAATGTCAAGTTTCCGGTCAAATAAATAATGACTCTTCAATTAACTTCACAAGCATCAAATCATTTTAATGTGGGTTTGGATTCTCTCATAATCTTTTATCTCATTTTCTTCTTAGAATCTCATCTCTTAAAAAAATAGATAGTTCATATTTTTTATTTTATTTTAAATATAAAAAAAATTTAAACTTTTAAAATCTGATCTATACAAATTATAACTACAATACAAATAAAATTAAAAAAATACTATAATAATATTTTTGGAAAATAATAAATCTAAGCTATTCATTTTTCAATCAGAGGGTTGAGATGGGATTCTGAGGTGAAAGTGAAAAAAATGATTATCAGAATATCCTCTTCCATTTTTATCGTATTCGATAAGCATAATGAATTTAAGTTTTTAATTTTTGATATTATGCATTATTATGAGGAAAAAAGAATCTTTATAAAAAAGAATACAACAAAGTCTTTAAACATATTACAATCCCACGAGGATATTTTGCACATTCTCTTGGGGGCAACACGGTCTTTTCAATCCTTTTGACTGAATTGTCTCTTAGATTGATAAAAATGGGTCTCCTTCGGCCTTGGGAGATTTTATCCTGATCTAGGGTCGGAAATTTGGACTAGCTTGCGGGTCGTAGATTGGCCCGAGCGACTCGCATGTCACTCGATCCCCATACTTTCGTAGGTTGGAAAAATGCCAACCTTGTTTTTTAATTTTTTTTATCTCCCTATTTTTTTAAGATGGCTGAAAGTTGAGACATGCATATGAATCATCAAATTTGTGTTTCTAGCATCAATTATTTCACTTACAAAAATTCAAAAACATAATTCATAATTCAATATATCAAATTATCAAATTTGCTAAAGTTTGCTGACAAAAAACATCAAAGCATTCTCAAACAATCAAAATATAATAATTTAGTTTAAAGAAGGAAGTATGAGGTTGATATTTTTTTCTCTGAGATTGGAAGGTACCAAGTGAGAGGGTGAGAATTAAGAATTTTGTAAAATTATAATATCTTAAGAAAACCAAAAACAAAAATATGTGGGCTAGTCCGCCAACCCATAGGCCACATGGGTTAGGCCTATGCGGCTAACAATTTTGCGGTTGGGAAATCCCTAACTCTAACCCTGTCAAAACCCATGGGCTACGGATTGAACCTGTATACAGACTCTATTCTAATCCCAAACAAGGTGAAAGAAGTAAGAAGTAGGAAATTATCTAATAAAATAAAAATACAATTAATTTTAGAAAGCAAAATAACAATTGTTTGCAAATTTAGTTATGGTGTATTTCAACAACGTGCTGCTCTGGCGCGTGATTTCTAGACGGTATTTCCCTTTCTGAAATGTTTTTGCCGGGCGACCAATGATACAGGCGACTTGAGTTTTCTCTCTTCTCATTTACCATTCTGCCATTTCCTTCATACTATAGATGATTTTCTACACCTTAGAGGGCTCGTTTAGTACGAGGAAGATTTAAGGAAAGAAAGAAACTTAGAGAAGAGAGATGAATAGAAGGAAAGATTATGAGGGAACTTAAAAATGTGTTTCATTTGGTAAACATGGAAATTGAGATGGAAGATGATAATTTAAAAAAAATTACAATTAAAATGTAAGCTTTGAAATGTCTAAAATATCCCTTACTATAAAAAAAAAAAAAAAAAAAAAAAAAAAAAAAAAAAAAAAAAAAAAACCCTTCTTCATCCCTGTGCAACTTGACAATGATACCAAAAAAAAAAAAAAAAAAAGTTTTAGATCTCCTTCTTCATCCCCGCAATAGCACAATTTAAAAAATTAACAAGAAGTTTCAGATCTCCTTCTTCATCCCTCAACCCGACAATAGCACAAAATAAAAATAAAAAAAGTTTCAGATTCCTACTTCATCCCTGCAACCCGCAACACAGAAGGGACGGCGGGATTTTCTTAAAGGACGAGGCGTCAGGATTAGCAGAAGGAGGAAGAAGCGGAGGTGGCGCGGCGACAACGTCAAGAAAGACAGATGGATTGAAGAAGGAGAAGACGATCATTTGTGAATTTTTTTCCTCAGGGAAGATCAAGTTCCCACCGAAAATGGAGGGAAGCAATATTCTCATGAATGAAGGAAGATGGTGAGCCACTGGAAGATTGGTTTCGGGAAGATGGAAGATCCAAACGGTTTTTTTGTAAGGAAGATGATGAATCTTTAGCATAACAAACAGGGCCTTAGTTGTGGCAGCACAAACATCCTTTTAAAAGGTTAAATTAAAGGAAAATAACACCCAGGTCCCAAGGAATATACAAAATATAAAAAAAGTCCTAGAGCCATTTTGAAACTCAAGTCAAAATAACACTCAGGTCCCAAGGAATATACACTTAATTGTATTGACAATAGGAAGTGCTATATTCACAACAAGAAGTGCTATATTCACAACAAAATTTAAAAATATGGCCATTCACAACAGAAAAAAACTAGATTTATAAGAGGAAGTCCTATATTCACAAAAAAAAAAAAAATTAACATATGGATTTTGTTTCAAACTCAATCCCTAAGCGTAAAGGCTATTCACAACGAAAAAGCTGGATTCATAATATGAAGTGCTATATTTACAACAAAATTTAAAAGTCTCTAGAGACCTTTTTGATATTAGTTGCATTAACAACATGAAGTGCTATATTAACAACAAGTTTAAAAACTTGGCCATTCACAACAGAAAAAGCTAGATTCACAACATAAAGTGCTATATTCACCACAAAATTTAAAAACCTAGATTTTGTTTCAAACTCAAGTCCCTAAACGTACATAAGTCATTCACAACAGAAAAAGTTATATTCACAACAGGAAGTGCTATATTGACTTGAGTTTCAAAATGGCTCCAGGTTTTTAATAGCACTTATTGTTGTTAATATAGTTTTTTCTATTGTGAATGTCATTTGTATGCTTAGAGACCTGAGTTTGAAACAAAATCTAAATTTTTAAATTTTGTTGTGAATATAGCACTTCATGTTGTGAATCTAACTTTTTCTATTGTGAATGACTAGGTTTTTAAATTCTGTTGTGAATATAGTACATTCTGTTGTGAATATAGTACTTCCTGTTGTCAATACAATTAATATCAAAAAAGTCACTAGGGACTTTTTGATATATGATTTTGCATTGAGACTTTTTTGATATTTTATATGTTCCTTGGGCCTTGAGTGTTATTTTTCCTAAATTAAACTTTATTAATTTGAAATCTACATAAATTATTCTTTTCAAATTAATAATTAAAATGTCCAAAAAATTAAAATTCTTTTCATTTTTTGCTTAATTTTTTTAAAAACGTCAAAATGTAAAATAATAAGTGCTTTTTTCTATATTGAACAAGGTAATCTCCCCCATGCAATGCACGAGCCAGTGTCCTTTACATGAGGTTTTTTTAGAGACTAAAGATCCTTTTGGTAAGGAGGTGCAACTTGACAAGCCTTTTTTTGTTCAAAATTGACAAGCCTTTGATGTAAGCATGGGATTGTAATTTTTGGAGGGGTGTTGCATTATTTTGGTTCTTAGGATTCTGAATAGTGTTGCAGTAATTGGAGTAAGTTGTTGTTGAATCATTTGTTTTACCGTCATCAAAGTTTGTAAATATCGTTCGTTATTGTGTTAAACGCTCTAGATTAGTTTGACATTTATTTTCCAACCAAGGGGTTTTGTTTTAACGTGTTAAACGCGGTCGGGTAAGCAAAAGTAACTTGTGTGACAATTGCTAAGAACAAGGTTAAGTGTATTCACTAGCGTGGCTGTCACTGAGAAGTCGGACAAAGGCTTTTTATGGTGGGTTTTGAATGAGAAAAAAAAAAAACCAAAAAATATCACCCCCTCATAAAATGATCTTAGGTCTGCTACGAATTTTGGAACTTTGTTTCCTTCAATTTGAATAAATCAAAAGTTTTGAAAATTAGCAACATACCTTACATCATCATAGTACTCATCACCAGAGGGGTGGTATGAATCATCTAGGAGTATGTTAGGATTATATATGGTGACCAATCTCATACTCATCAAGAATGAGATTGGCCTTCATGTTTATATTTGACAAATATTCCATTTGCCACCTCATAGCATGGTCAATACATTCTACATGACACATCTTTGCCTCCACTTGAGGGAGCAAAGGATGTGGAGGTTGTGGAAGAGGAGGAGAAGAAGGTGGAGGGTTTTAATGAAGAAGAACAAAAGTTTGTAATTGGCTATAATAAGTTGAAATAGAAGTGTAAAAGTGGAGTTCAATTTTCGGATATTTGTAGAGAGAGAGGCTGGAAGGGTTTGATAGATTATCGAGCCATTGTGTCCTTTAGTCATATAGATCATTATATGTTATAAATTGTGACGATTGTTTTTTCAATAACCGGTAAGAATTTGAAATGGTATTCTAATAAGTTGAGTTTTTCTTGATAACCATTATTTATTTGACATATTTTCTCACTTTTACAGAAAAAAAAATAAACTATGTGTATTTAATTAGAGATTTATGAAATTGTACTTTAAATAAGAGTAGTTGGGGAAAGACAGATTGTTTGAAAGTGTTACCTGACGGTTATTTCTTAATAAACATAATATTTTTCATTCATACTTTACGGTTAGTTGTTATGATTGTTATGGTTTTGTTTACGCTGATATTAGGTTGGAAGATGAATCATTTGTAAGTGTTACTTGATATGTAAAAAGCATCATATTTGATATTAAAGTTATTAAATACAAACAGTATTTTTGTACTTTCACAAATTTTTCCTTATAATACATAACGGTGGGCATGGTTAATTGTTAATTTTTAGCGTTATGATATTTATTCGTTATAACCATTATTTATTAAGTGCTATATATGCGCAAATCTGTAATAGTACATGTATATATATTAATTTGGTTAATTCCAAGATTATTTAAATATGCTTGAACTAATTAAACTGAACTGTATCCGAGAGTAGGGTCAAAGGAAAAATCTTTTTAATGTAAATTTCAAACAATTTTAATGCATGAATCTCGTTTTCTTCCGCATGAATCTCGTGTATCTTTCTATACTTCGTACTTAGAAAATGAATAGGTTATATATATATATATATGGATTTTTTTTTTCTTCGTACATATATTATGATAATAAAAATTACTTGGTTAGACTGATGAATTGGGTAAACAACCCTAGCCAGAATGATTAAGAGTTTTGATTGTCAACTCATAGTTGAACTTTATATTTTGTTTTCTCCCCTTAGTCCCTTACTCAATTTAAAATGACGTTATTCTGAGTTTTTTTTTTTTTCATAAAAAAAGAGTAGTATATCATATTTGAAAATTTTTAGGTGACAAGTCATATTTATACTTTAATAACTCTATTTTGTTCGATTATTTATAGTTTATATGTAAATGTTCCGTTTACTTGTAAATTAGTAGCTTTTATTTAAATAATACTATTTAGGATTATGTATAAATATTTCTATAAATTTTAATTATGATTAGGCTGACTTCTATTCAATCTCAATTAGACCACTGCCCACCATTGTCTCCACTGATTTAATGAGTACCACGTTTTCAATATTTTAGTACATACATGAATAGTGTTCATTTTGTTCTAGTAATTAATAATCGAAGTTAGCTTCTTTGTGAGTGTGAATATCTTGTTTGTAGCCAAATCAGAAAAGTAGTTGACAGATATGTATTTTCATTAATTAATTAATTAATTTATATAGTCACATTTTATTCCACCAGATCGATAAAGATTCAAGCAACTTTTGTGTTGGATTAACTACGAAGCAAACAAAACCCATAAATAGAAAAGGAATCATACAAAGAAAATTGAAAAAGCAATGAACTTATTAATTAAACAATATATAGTTTTCCATCAAGTAAAGAGGCTAACTGCTTACTCATTACCAAGATTTCACAATGAATTAATCTGAATTCATTCTACATCCAAAGAATATTTCACATGTCATGTTTATGAACTATTGTCATTTTTTTGCTCAAATGGTACTTCTATTAAACTTCAAATATTTTCATTTAACTATAATACCGCATAAAAACTAATACAAGGCATATGAGACTACAAAACTTGATATAATGAATATAATTAGGGATTTTACCTAAGTTTTATTCTTATTTTAATCATAAATGAAAGATCATAATTCATTTTGTCTTCAATATTTATAATTTTCTTCCTAAACTATTCTTATCGTTGCATATATTAAAGGGAGATTCCTATCTATGAGGTAATTGTCATTATACAAATGATTAAAGGGATATTTTACATAAATCATTAAATATTTGTTTACAAATAATTAACTTATTAATTTAATTAATATTCACAAACTAATTTTCTATGTCTTCCATTTACCATTAGATGGAGTAATATATATATATGTGTGTGTGTGTGTGTGTGACATATATGTAGTTGAAGAGAAATAAATTGAGAAATTTACGTAGGATCAAGCAATCAATCTCTCTTCAGGTAAAAAACAAGACACAATCTCGATCTCTTTCAACTTGTTGGAATAAACGCTCATATGTTATGATTGTATAGTTTAGAGGTGGATCTAGACCAAAAAGCCCTTAAGGAATTTTTATGATTTTGTTTGAGAGATTAGTATATGAATGAAGGGTAACCTAACTAAATGCATATGTGGTATGACAGATTGACTACATGATAAACAGTGTTGACCGAATATTCTTAAATCGGGACCTTTCTAAATAGTTAATGGTGATATAAACCTTAAGCAAGGGTGTATATATAAGCCTAGATGATATTGGAATAGGTGCAGATTTAGAATTGTTAAGTACACCAACATAAATAATATAAAAAGCAACACAAAGGGGTTAAAGAAGAGAGGATCCAGTTCGATAGATATGTTACACAAGAGTAGAGATAGAAATTCAAGTTATAATACCGTTAAAGGGATTTGTTGCACATGATCATAGTGATTTAATTCAAGTTAGATATGGACAAGCTAGGCAATGTGTTTTATCAGTAGGGGAACCTATTGAGTAGGCATACAAATTAGATTGTTATCCAAAATTTTCATTCATAAGACTTAAATAATCTTATGAAAGAAATATTTAGCAGTAAATAGAATTTAGAGAATAATGGTTTATGTAAGGAAAATATATCTAAACTCTAAATCAAAGTTTAATGAAGTCTAATTAAAAATATAAGCAGTTATTATTATTGAGTTGTTTTAGAATAAAATAAAATAATAAATCTAGTAGAGGTTAAATGAGAGTATTTAATTTTAATTATGTGTGTATAAGTGAATAAATAATAAAATAAAAGAGACTAAGAGCCTATATATATGAGTAGTGAGGTGGATTCATGATGCAATGTTTCTATTTTTCGCATACAACCGAGGCAGCCTCGGTAAAACGTTGTTTTTGTACGAGTTAACCATTGGATCAGACTAAAATTTGGTCAGCCCATCCAAGACATCCAACTATCAATGGTTGGATTAGTCATTCGTGTTGCATTGTATGAGTTACAAGGTCTATGGAACGTTATATTAGAAACCCTAGAAGAAAGAATCAACATTTCCGACTAATTCCACCACTGGATCGTTGAAATTTTTTGAGCTTGTTTGAGACATCCAGTTTGGAAAAACCAACTGTTGGATCTTCAATTTGATGCCTTGAGTAAGAGTAATTTATCACACATTGAATTTATTATTTGAAAAATAGGAATTATGTCATAGATTTAGGAGTTTTCTATATATACCCATATTATGAGATCGTAGAAATGTTAAACAAGGCTAGTATAATGCTTCTATGATCTTTATTATCAAATTTAATATAGTTGTAATATAATGTTTTCTACTCATAAAAAATTATGAACAACTTGATGAGGAGAAATTATAAACATCTAGTGTTGCTAAAAGACTTTACATTAATTAAGTTTCTTGTTACTATGAGCTTTGGGATAGGGATTCTCATTGGTTGGAATTTAAAGAATATTAGGTAATTAACATGGTTTTATATATCTATCTTATTTATCAGTGCTACTTGTGGGTTTTTTCTCAAAAACTTCATAAGTCTAGAATGAGTAGAAGAACTTGTATGAACCTTGCTAGTCTATGACTAATAATTAACATCTTGTGGGATCTTTGTGCCAATTATAGGAATAGATAGATTAGTTTGTGGAATCATCAGGGGCAACTGTAGGTCAAGGCCTACAATATGAGGCATTTTTAAATGCTTATATTCTAAATAGGCCTGTAACAAGACCTCAAGCTTGTCTAGGCTTCATGTAGGCTCAGGCCTGAACCTAAAGAAAAACTTGCATGTAGGTTCAGGCTTCAGATTCTTATTACAGGCTTAGACCTATTTAACCAAAGTTTAGCTAGACCTGACCTATTTTCATGCCTAATTGGACTACAAGGCCTCAACAAATAAACTAGTTCATAACAAGAAATTTTAGTGTTAGTATAAAATGGATATTTTTTCAATATCTTTTAAGGCATAATGAGATTTTAAATAAAAAGTGGTATATAAATAAAATAATCCATAAACTTAATGCATATTTAAAGTTTCATTTTAAAATGCGTGTGAAATCATAAAGCGCCTTGAAAAAGGATCATCCACTTTTTAAGATTTCATTATTAACATGATAAGAGCCTGAATTTTATATTGAGAGGTCAAAATTTTAAAGCATATACAGTATAAAGTCTACACATAAATTTTGGGGATCGAGAAATGTATAACATATATTTAATACAAAAAAAAAAAATTAAAAACTTGGGGTCGTGGCCCTTGCTAATCCTCCTATTTTCATCACAGTTTGCCATTAGAATCACAATCATTTTCTTTTATTATGCTCTCCCACATATAATATAATTAAGAATTTGATTTCTACTTCTTTGGTCCTTAATATAAGACATATATACCTAATTTGGTTAGATTAAAAAAATTAGTTGAATTGGTTAATATGACATGTATTTTTTAAAACACATTAGTCATCTTTCTTAATTTCTTCATTCACTCTCCTCTTTGACTATTGTTGAGGGAGTATTAATAAGGGCAAATTAAGGAAATATTGACAAATATGAAAAACTATGTTTTATATTTAAGACAAAGATCAAACTTCACAAAGTTGTCATATATTAAGGACATGAGGAGTACTTGTAATCGCTCTTATAAGAGCTAGTGGAAGGTGTTGTTTTTGTTTTAGATGTGATATCTTAATCTACTTTGTCTGCAAAACATAATTTGTTCTCCAACTTATGACTATTAATTACTCCCTCCGGTCCTAATTATAAGAACTAGTTGACTTTTTTTTGAAAAAATTAAGGAAGCTAATTAAATTACTTTAGAGTATTCTTTTTTTATTTTTTTCTTCTAACTAATTAGTTTAACTAATAAACTAATATATAATCTAAAGATATATAAAATATAAAATAATTAAGTATCTTATTTAGCTTCCTTAATCTCTCCAAAAAAAGTCAACTAGGTTTTATAATTAGGACCGGAGGTAGTATAATAATTAAGGGGTTCCCATTAAGCCATTAACGGGTCATTTTTCAATGAAAATTATTAAATTGGTACGCCCTTCGATCTTTAATATAAGACATATTTACCTAATTTGATTTGATTGAGAAATGTAGTTAAGTTAGTTAATTATAGCATGTGATCTAAAATATCCTAATAATCTTTCTTAATTCCCTTCATCTCTCTTTTTCTTGATTATGATTGAAGAAGTATCAATAAGAGATAACTATAAAAAAAATTAATAAATATGGGAAATATATCTTATATTTAATATAAAAAGCATCTTCACAATTAGGTCTTATATATATTAAAGACTATTGGAGGAAGTATTTTAGGAAACCAATCCACATTTCTTAGAAATAATTAATTTAATTTTTTTTAATCTTTGTAAAATTAGTTATGTGGCTCCTACCACTACAGCGTCAAATATATGTCACTTCTAATTAATTCAAACATAGAAACAAAAACAATTCAAAATTTTAAATTTATCCTAAAATTTAAATGATTTGCAATAATATTATCCTTATTAGTTACATTAAACACTAACTTTAGCGATTAAATCGTATAAAAATTAATTTCTAATCCATTCTCTCACTATAAATTTAAAGGAGAAATTGTTGAAGGAGATTTATTTGGTGTATTCCCAGTAAGATTGGATTGAGACAAGTAACATTTACTTGAAAGAAGCATGCATACGTAGAAAACATTACAAGAAAGTAAAAAGAAAAAGACATATGCATGAGAATGGTGTAGGAGAAGAAAACAAAAAGGAATCCTAAAGAGTGAGACATACAGTTTGAGGGACTTTAGCTTTGGTCAGATATGGCTAAGTGCCTTTTTACCCACAAGCATGATTCATTTGTATATTTGTGCTTATACACACACTATGTGTGTGTAAAAGCTTACAGCCTTGTTTTATTTTGACGTGTTCTCATTATCAAACTCAAAGTTGCCCTCACTTTGTCATTTTTTGTTATCTCTCTCTCCGTAGGGTTTTTGTCTAATTTTTGCATTCTTCCAAAATCTCAACTACTATCCATATCCATCAGTTTGTTCACTCTCTTGCCTTTCTCTTTTCCAAACAAAAATAATAGAAAACTCCATTCGATCCTATTCATAGGATACAAATAACTATACTGTGTAGGCAAAAAACTTAATCAAGATTGATTAGATGTAAAAAAAATGTATAAAAATACATATTTTTTATTTTCTAAAAATACCCTTGTTTATGGAAAGAGAGTGAATAAAAGAGATAATGAGAAGGGGAAAAAAATGTTAGAGATAATTAAAGCATTGATATATCATGTAATTAATGAAGGCAAAAAAATGGTTAAAATACCAAACATTCTTTAAGAATACATCATAAATAGGACCACACCACTCTCAAATATATAGGGTGGAAGTAGAGCAGTATGACTCATCAAATTTTGTCTTATAAACGGGGGGGAAACCATCATAAATTTTTTTTAAAACCAACATCTTAAAGAATCACATAATCTTCATATCATGCACTTCAAAATATTACTTTAATAAGCTACTTGCGGCGAACTCAGACTAATAGTGATAGGGCAAGTAGGGGTAAAAAAATTAATTATTCATGCTAATATGCCCTTAGTGGGCAAATTGAACTATGCCTTGCTGGGCAAAACAAATTAATAATTCAAACCCTTATAATATAAAATATTTAGGGTATGCGTACTGATTCATGGTTTGTTTTTAGGAGAATCTTGCCTCCAATACTTGATATAATAAATATACATCTTGAAATAAATTATTGTTATAAGTATCTTTAAAATATATCATCAGTATATCTTAAAATACATAATCAGTATATCTTAAAATATATCATCATCTTTGAAACGATACCATCTAGATAAAGAGGTAAGAGAGAAATGGTGGTTACACCATCGACGATTATATTTAAAAGATAACGATGATATATTTAAAAGATAATGATGATTTGACAATAATTCATTGGGAACTAGATATTCATTATTATTATTTTATATAGGGAAATAAAAAACCAGAAAAATAAAACAGATGATTAAGGAGCCCAACCACGCCTAAAGTGCTCAATTGCCATCAAGTTAGCTAGGAGAAACCGGTAGAGTCTAGGAGGAGGATCAAATAGATGAACTCCATCAAGAAGCTTCACATGAGACAAAGCAAAGTTAGGCAACCAATTCGCACACTGATTCCCTTAGAATGTGACCGAACCTTATATCTCATTGACGTCAAGTAATTGCTCGTACCTAAGTCACCAAATGAGACTCACGAGCCGCAATACTTTCTTTTGAAAGTAATGCAATGACTATTTGATAGTCACTTTCAACCACAACATGCCTCCAACTTGCCTCCCTCCATGCCATCTCCAGACCTCTCAAAACTCTCCAACACTCTGTTGCCAACCCAGAACATTTGGCCAACCTTTCAGCAAACCCACCAAGCCATGCACCAGAGAAATCTCGAAGTAAATCCCCACATGCCGCCACCTGCAAAAGGCCTTTTGATGTTCATCAGAGTTCAACTTCACGAAAGGTGCTTCAGGATGAGACCAATTGTTGAGAGCTTGTAACCCCAACCCTAACGGATGCCCTCTTAATATCCTCCAAAAACTCAAGAATGGACCGTGGGCTATCTCTATGGCCATTGTCTTCAAGGCTATGGATGGACATGTTCCTCCATGTCTAGGTAAACCAACAGGTGACAAGCAATAAAGCATTGCAACAATATCCCCAACTTCTTTATCGTGAGACATCCAGTTTTTTGTTAACCAAACATTCCAGTCACAATGAAAAAATGAGTGTATATGAGCATCAAGTAAGAACTCAAACCAGAGAAGTCGTACCATAGGATAGTCCCCAAATGCATACAAGCTAGTTTCTTCTTGCTGATGACATATTGGACATAGTCCATCATTAGCATTCCAAGACCGAATCCAAGCCTTTAAAGGAAGTCTGTTATGGAATAACCTCCAGCCAAAGATCTGTACTATATGTGGTCCCTCCCACTTTCATAACTTAGTCCACCAGTCGCCATTAATAGTAGACTGTTGAAAGTCAGATTCAACTAAGAATATATAGCAACTCTTGGTACTAACACTAGTCGAATCACCAACCAGCCAATAGGGTCGATTTGGTCTATCATCAACGGAGGGGGGAAGCAAACCTCTAATTAAACCAATCACATTGTGAGGAAGGAAATATTGTAATAATGACACATCCCACCGGCCATCCTATCTAACAAACCTAATAATCATGCAGTCTCGTAATTCCTCCGAAATAGGACTCAATGCATAATCTTGAAGGCAAAGAGAAGGGGAAACCCATTTATCTTTCCAAAAGGAGATAGAAGCCTCATCACCAATTTCTCACACCACCTCATCCTTCATATTGTTAAAAATATTATATGAAGCACTCCAAAAGTTTGAACAACCAACTTTAAGAATAGATACATGTCTCGGCTGAACCATGTATTTACCCTGTAAAAAATGAACCCATAGGGCATTCCGCTCATTTTGGAACCTCTAGCCACACTTCATAAGGAAAACATGATATCCATTATAATAAAGTATTGGATGTAAGTTTTCTCCTTGTTTTTGTATTGTTGTCATAACAATAAAAACTTTGTATAATATATATTAAGTTTCTGTTTGAATAATTATCAAAATTATTTTAAAATTTATGGGGCTCAAAATCAAAATTAAAAATGATTACTAAAAAAGTTAGGGCATGCGTACCGATTCATGATTTGGTTTTATATTGTTGTCATAACAATAAAAGACTTGTATTATATATTCAGATTGCGTTTGAATAATTATCAAAATTATTTTAAAATTAATGGGGCTTAAAATAAAAATTAAATGTGATTACTACTAGATTTGAGAAAAATTATAATTGTGTACTTTGATAATAAATTTTAAGAAATTTATAATAACGTCTTTTTTAAAAGTTTATGAATTTTTATTATATAGGTAAAATTTGAACAATGACATTCAACTTTCCCATACTATTCTTAAAAAAAAAAAAAAAAAAATAATTTGATAACAACTTTATCAATGTGTTTTTAATACCTAAAAAAATATTGGGTAGATAAGTTTGTCCTTAAAAAATAAACAAAACTTTCATATTTTGGCTATTTTGTCAAGAAATTTGAGGGTGTAGTGAATTGAGTAAAGAAAAAAATATTTATTACTTTGAGGGACTAATTTATGCATTCTCTAATTTAAAGGACTAAATTACTAAATTGACCTAATTTTAAAATAAAATCGTACGTCAATTTATTAAATGAATTATTAATAAACCAACATGTTTAAAATCTCTCTAATAATTGAGCGTGAACATGGAGATGTTTGAGTGTGTGGGGAAAGCTGATTGAGTGGCATGATTGGAACATTAAAAATGAAAGCCGAAATCGCAAGAAGCCCCTTTAAATCTCAATTACTTGCAAATAACCCCATAAACTTTTAAAACTTAACAAGGGCACCCCTGAATTTTTACATTCTGACAAATCTATCTTATTTCAATTTATTTTACTCTTACAAATCTTATCTCTTTTTTTTTTTTTTTTTGGGTTGAAAATGTCTTATTTTTCATTCAAGATTTCCCCTTCAATTTTTTATATATCTAATATTATTATAAAGATATTCAGAGTCATAATTAACTAAGTTCACGTAAGTAACAAGAAATGCATATAAATGAAGGGAAAAACACTTTTTGTAGGATAAGTGTTTTCTTATACACACACACATAAAATGGTGGGACTCACATATATATATATATATATATACACAATTAGCATTATATATATATATATATATATATGTGGGTCCTACTATTTCATATGTGTTTAGGATCTTCTTCTTCTCACGCAATACTTAAGTTTAACCCCGTAAATAAAACTTACTATTAATTAAAATGTGAAAGTTTAGGAATTTAATTATAAATATTACGAAAGTTCAAGGGATGTTCCGAAATAATATAAAATTGAGTGAAAGTTAATGTATTGTGTTGGGAAACTAAATTGATTAATACGAATTAGATGAGAGGTAGAAAAGATGAGACAATGGAGAGTTTTGATATGGACATGTGAGAGACAAGTCTTTGTATAATATTTTGCTCTCCCATGTGATGCCTAACATACAAGTTCACAACTCTCTCTCTCTCTCTCTCTCGTGATGTGTAAAGTTGCCCTAATGCTTCAAATTTCTTTAACTTGCTTGTCTCCCTTCTCTTCTTTTGAGTTTTCTATTCATAAAACACACACACACAAACACTCACTGACATTCACTCTCTCTCTCTCTCTCTCTCTCTATATAAACCTTTACTTTGTTTTTTTCCCTAAAGCTTGTGTTTTTTGTTTACAAAGTGATCTCCATAAAATTTGATCAAGGACTCATAAATTCAATAATATATATATATATATATATATATATATATATGGAGAAGGATATTAAAAATTAAATGATTTCAAAGAAAATCATATTTTTCTTTTTCTTTTTATATATTAAACTACTTGATATTCACTATGTAGTACTATTGATTTATTTAAATTGAGGAGAGTTAGGCCTCAAAATTCAAAACCTTACTTAAAAAAATATCGAATCCTTACTACTCCTCCGGTCCTAATTATAAGAAGCAAATTTTGGAGTTAGTTTTGGTCCTAATTATAAGAGCAAGTTTTAACTTTTGTCAATTTTTTCCTATAATACCCCTATTTGTACTTTCTCAATAATAATTTAATAATACACCTATATATTTTATAAAGTAAATAATGTTTGCAAAATCTATTTGAAATTGTCATATACCCGATATTTAAAATAATCACTTTGACAACAAAGAATAATTATTTTTACATATTTTATTGTTCAAAACTTAAAAAATATCATATTTTATGAGTTTGTTTATCAATAAAAAATTATTTAAATGATTAAAATATGAAAAAAAACTTGAATAAATTTTCCGTTGTTATGATTGAAATGAAATCACAGAATTAGTTTTTCATTGGTATGATAAAAAGCGGGCATGTAATAACTATATAATCGAGAGAGTCATGTGATTACGTACATGCGCGGGGCTTCGGTTCTTCCTTAATATCATTTTAAATTTTGGGTAAGGGTATTTTAGGAAAATATACATAATTAACTAATTTAACTTCCTTCCTTAATTCCTCCAAATTCGTAATTTACTCTTATAATTAGGACCGGAGGGAGTACTTAATTGCAAATGTTGTTGTTGGTATATATATTTTGTAGATTTATCGTATATTTGATATTAAAAAAAAAAAAAAAAAGCTTTTTATTATATAATATAATATTTTAAAAATATATTTTTAGTTGGGTTAAAATTGGGACTAGGTATAGGTTCTGAAAATAGAGAAGCCGTATTTATAATTTGGCAAAATTGAAGTTCCATAATTTTAAATTTTTTGGTCACAAATTTTATGGAATTCAATTATAACCCCCTCAAAAATGTACCATCAGAATAACTTTGATACTTAAAAATAATTTTAATCCTAAAATTGATGATAGTAAATATGTTTAGATTTGGGTCATTTTATGTAGTTTTTGCTATGATGTTTCCTCTGATCTCAAGACACCTCACACCTCAAGCAACCAGGCGGAAAAGCTTTCTCTTTGCCACCGATGCTGTAAAACCACATTATTATTATTTTTAAATTTAAATATATTATTTTGTTGGGCTATGACATAACATATAAACATTAATTACAATATATATACATTAACTAATTATAACCTCCTTTAGCTTTAGTTGACAAAAAGGTTAGACCAAGCATGCCTGCAAATCTTCAACAACTAAATCTAGACCTCATAAAATATAAAAGGAATTATCTATTCTTTAGTTAATCATGACACAAATTAAATTATAGTGTTCATTTCATTTTTGTTAAATTATAAAATAAATTAAATCAAAAAATATCAACGTAAACTTCATAGAATTTCGATCATGGTTAAGGTCTACGTAAACTTCACTGAAATATAATGATATTGAAAATTTTATTGGTTAAAATAATATGATAAATTTTTTTATATAAAAAATATCGATACTTTGTAAATTTTATACTCAAAGTACCTGATTCAGGCTATTATCACTAGTAAAATTTTCAATATGAGACTTTTTACTAACTTTCCTTAAATTTAAATATCTGCAATTGCCTATGTTACGTAGACCAGTTGTTCAGGCTACATTTTTATTTATTTATTTGATTGAATATTTTATTTTATTTGCTTTAAATAAAAATGTGTTGTTATGACTATAAATAACATAAGGAGGCATATAAAAAGAAATAGGGTTGAAATGAATCACATGGGAAGGAGGAGGCAATTGGATTAGAAAAACGAACTAAACGGTGGCTCCTATATATATATTTGTGTGTATTATTGTATCATTATATATATATATATATAACCTCACACTTGCTTCTGCCACATGCCACTTATATGTTATAAGTTATTATTTAGAATAAACTATATGAGACCTAAGGGTATAATATGTTATAAGTTTTGATGATATCAAAGATGATTTATTTATTCAAAATAGATTAAAACTAATATTGAGTTGTATGTATTTGGTCCAGAATGCTTTTCTAACTTCTAGTTATTATTTTATTTATATTTTAATTGTACTCCTATGTTCATTAATTAATATAAGACCTAATTAATCAATATGATTATATTAGTCAAATTATTTAGGGTTAAGTAGCAATTTTACTCTAGAAGTACACGCCCATAAGCAATTTTACCCTGGATTTATCGTAGCAATGTTGCACATCCGTTAACAGTCCTAACTGTCAAATTTTAGTTGACCGCGTTATGTTGACGTGGATTGTCTATGTAGCATCTTTGTCACTTTTTTAGTAGCAATTTTGTCACAAAAGTACACTCTCAGGAACATTTTTGCTCTGCCAGTTGTTTTTCATTTTTTTTTCCTCCAAACTAATTAGTTTGACTAATAAACTAATATATAATATAAGGATACATGACATATGATATGATTAAATAACTTATTTAGCTTTTTCAATCTCTCCAAAAAAGTCAATCCGGTCTTATAATATTAGGACCGGAGGTAGTATGATTAAGTAACTTATCTAGTTTTTTTAATTTCTTCAAAAAAAGTCAACTCGGTCTTATAATTATAATCATAATAGGAGGGAGTAGGGTGGCAATTATTATTATTTTTTTAAAAGTAAACATAGCCTACTCCTTCTTCCCCCATAGCGTCTCCATCCCAGGCATTCTCCAATCAAACAATAATCATTCACCTATGAAATTTGTCCAGAAAAAATGTTTCAAACAAAAAAATAAGAACAAATTTGTCTGAACAAAAGATCAAACGAGTACGTCACAAGCAATTCAAACGAATTTTTCCAACCAATAGTCACTCGAAACTAAGAGAATCAAGCTTACAAAAATTTTCAAATACAATTAATTAGGGCTATTAGCGGAGGGGCAATATTGCTACGTTTTTAGACTTCCAGAGCAACACTGAGACAACAAAAACTTCCAAGGCAAAATTGCTCCTGGGCTTGTACTTCCAAGAAAAAATTGCTACTAAAAAGTGACAAAGATACCATATAGATAATCCACATCAACATAATATGGTCAACTAACATTTGACCATTAGGGCTATTAATAGAGGGGCAACATTGCTATGTTTTTAGACTTTTGGGGCAACATTGAGACCAAAAAAAATTATAGGGCAAAATTGCTCCCAAGCTTGTACTTGCGGGACAAAATTGATACTTAACCTAGTTATTTAATATGACATGTTTTTTCTAAAACACCAAAATACCACTCTGGTCCTATTTATAAGTCACTTTTTGACCAAATCACATATACCAAGGAGAAGTAGTTAGCTCAATGATTATGAGGTTAATTTTCAACTTTACCCTTATTTATGATTAGGTACCTTCAACTCTTTCTTCTCTCTCTATTTTTATTGGTATAATTAATATGGGCAAAATTGTCACAATCTCATTTATTTGGTCAAAGGGGACTTATAAATAGGACCAAATTTTTTTGGTCAACAGGGGACTTATAAATAGGACAGGAGTGGTAATCTTTTTTAATTCTTTCCCTATATCTCCTACTTGATTATTGTTAAAGAAATGTTAATAGGGTTGGTTCTAAAAAATTATAAATATGTAAAATAGATCTTACATTATGACCAATATCAACTTCATATTTAGGTTCTACATATGGGAGGAATATTTCATAATATAAATGAGTTTTTGATGTGATCTTTTTTTTATTATTGAAAATTAGATTTCAAAAGCTTCATAAAATAAAGAGTTAAGAATATAATCTATTCACGTTAAAAAAAAAAAAAAGGTTAGGAATATCGGTAGTAGAGAAAAGATAGTTGGCATTGCTAGTTAATTGAACTAAATTGGCTAACAAATCATTCTATTAGCCTATTTTGAAGTTTATACATGCAACATTATTTTTATTATGAATTACTTATGACTTTTCTCTCCGGTTCCTTTTATAATACATCTTTTAAAGGTATTTCTATATATTTTTATAAGATATTTTGATAATTTAAATGGGCATTAATTTTTTTCCTGAATATGCATATATTTAATATGATAGTAAGTTTGACCAAAAAAAAAAAGAGTAGGAAGAGAGAATAAAAATTAATTTGATGTTAGAGTTTAGTGTGATCATTAAGTGTAATATGAAAACTACTCAAATTTTATGATAAATTTACAAATAATTTTAATTTGTATGTTTGAATTAGTGAAAAACTTCTTATAATAATCACAAGCTGCAGTACTTCACAATGATTGTATTTTAGGAGGATATTTTTGTAAAGAAAAAATAATAGAGGAAAGGAGGTGCCAAGCAAGTGGAAAAATAATAAACACAACAACACCATCCAAAAATCGAATATCGAATGATAATATTGAAGAAAAAAATAACAGCAACAGCAATAACCCACAGTCCAGAAACCTCTCACTTCCATTAATATAAATTCATCTTATTTAATATAGCAATGGATCTCTTCACATACGAACCCTCCTTGACCTCTCGTTTAATCATTTTTTTATTATATATATTTATAGAGTTTGAATTTTAGTATATACATGTCCCATTATAAATTCTTATGTGAACATGGTTTGTCACGTTTTTTGTAGTCTAACTAATTAAAATGTAACAACTCAACTCTTATGTGATTCACATGTTTATTTTTCTTATAAAAATAAATCCCTTAATTAAGATTTCACAAGTAATGAAAAAGCAAATCTTATAAATTTTATCAAAATGTCAACTAATATTTAGGAGGTATGCCAAATCAGCTTATGTATTGTTGTAATTTTATTGGTTAGACTATAAATGACATGACAAACTAGGTTCACACAAGAATTTTGACCCATTCTTATCATCTCAAGATAGTTGAGTCATTTTTAATCACTATTTTTGATATCATATAATGGATTAGTATGTATGCGTCTACATTTTCAACTTTCAAAACCTTCTACCTTTTTAATTAAATATTACTCCTCCGTTTATAATTGTAGAAGATGGTATGGAGGTTAATTTTGATCATAAATATAAGATTTTTTTTCATTTTATCTCTTTTTTTTGTAATTTTTTCTAAACTAATTTGTATGACTTATAAACTCCTATATAATTCAATGTTATACATAAATATTTTATAGAGATCATGTCACAAACATTATAATTAAATAATTTTTTAAATTATATCTCAAATTAGATAAATATGTCATATATTAATGATTAGAGCATAAGTATTATGTATGTCTTATTTTTTTTTTTTAGGAAAAAAAAAAAAAAAAATAGCGCATAATTTGACTCTTGACTGTTTTCCATTTGTGAGTGTTATTATTTTATTTTATTTTATTTTATTTTGAAAAAAAATAATATTATGTATTAGTTTTGGGTTCTGATTTTCATTTACCCTTTTCTCCATTCTGTTTTTGAACTTAAAACTCCATAATATAAAAAAGAAATAGAAGAATTTTCAGATTGAAGTTTAAGAAATAGTCAGCTCAAGAAAATACATAGATAAGTAGACTATAGAATAGCATAGAGGGGGCCAATGAGTTTTGGAGATAGTTTGAGCGGGTTCAAGTCCCAGTTTTTGAACTTAAAACGAGGGTTTTAGAAGGGCTCCTTTGATAGGTGATTTTGTAAATGAGTAAGTGACGTAGGCCTTGGTGGAGACCTGGTCTTGAACCCACCTAAACTTTTGTTTATAAAAAAAAAAAAAAAAAAAAGAATAGCATGGAGGGATTTTTTTTTTCTCTTTGGTCAAACAATATGGAGTGGACAACTCTTAAAAGAATTATATGTACATATATATATATATATATATATATATCAGCTCCTTCAATGCACAATTTAAAATAGACGTTAATTTTTATTTTAATAAAAAAAAATTCCTTTTTGGGGTTCCTCAAAGTCAAACAGGCTTATAAACTCCTAAGGATTACTGTCAAAAATTAGTGTAAAAATGTAAAAATTTATGTTTTTACTATGGTCATACGTCTTTGAAACGCAAGTAAAAATTGTCTTGAGTAGAAACTCCGTTTAAACACGTAAAAACTTACGTTTTTACCGTTTTTACTTTAATAATATAAAAAAAGGATGAGATTTTTTTTTTGGTCCAAAAAAGAATGAAAAGTTGAAAATTCTATTTTCATCGTACATCTTGAACCCAAGATTACTAGAGAGTGGAGATTGGGCAACTATATATGGTTTTTCACGTATTTCCATAATTATAAACTTAAGTTTTTAATGTAAGTTTTTTTTTTTTTTTAATGTTTTATATAGTTATATGACTTATATCTTGTAAATATAAAGTTATTCATTGAATTTTTAGTAGTGATTTATGATCCCCCCCCCCACACATAGAGATATATATGCGCGCGCACACACACAATATATATATATATATATATATAAAATTTTGAGCTATAACATTAAATAGTAGAAAGTAGAAATTTTAGGCTTTCGTTTTTACAATTTACGTTTCTACCACCCCTTCTGTGTCTACGTAGAAACTCAATTTTGACAACATTACTCCTAAAGGTATAATATGTTATAAGTTTCCATGATATCAAAGATGATTTATTTATTCAAAATAGATTACAAATAACATTGAGTTACATGTATTTGGTCCAAAATGCTTTTCTAACTTCTAGTCATTATTTTATTTATATTTTAATTGTACTCCTCTGTTCGTTAATAATGTAAGACATCATTAGCCAATATGATTATATTAATTAAGTTATTTAATACGAAATGTTTTTCTAAAACACCCTAATGATATTTCTTAATTCTTTCCCCATATCTCCTACTTGATTGTTGTAAAAGAAATATTAATAGGGTTGATTTAGAAAAAAATGATAAATATGTGAAATAGATATTATATTATGACAAATATCAACTGCATATTTAAGTTCTACATATCGGAGGAGAATGTCATAATACAAATGAGTTTTTGATGTGATGCTTGTTTGATTGAAAATTAGAAAGGTATTTCTATATATTTTTATAATATTTTTTGATAATTTAAATGGGCATTAATTTTTTTTTCTGTGTATGAACATATTTAATAAGGGTAGTAAGTTTGATTTAAAAAAAATAAGGGTAGGAAAGAGAATAAACATTAATATGATCTTAGAATCTAATGTGATTAATAAGTGTAATATTGAAAACTACTTAAATTTTATCATAAATTTACAAATAATTTTAATTTATATATGTCAATTAGTTAGAAACGTTTTATAATAATCAGAAGCTGCAGTACTTCATAATGATTATAATTAAAAGTATATATTTTAAGAGGATATTTTTGTAAAGAAATTTTTTTTTTTTTTTTTTTTTTTTTTTGATACATAGGCGATAGGGGGAGGATCAAACCCAGGACCACAGGGAGGAAATGAATCCCAATACCACTGCACTACTAGTAATGCTGGTTGTAAAAAAAAAATTGGTGCCACGCAAGTGAAAGTTTTAGGACTGTAAAGCCTCTTTCCTTCTTATCCTGAATTTGAGACAGCCCATTGGGCTTTGTGGACTTGAAACATAATTATTAATAAAAATTTAACATGATCAGCAATGTAACAAAAGAATCCATGGGGAGAAAAAAAGGAAGAGAATAAAAAAAATTGGGTCCAGAGAAGTTTTTGTTTTGAGAAGCAAACAAGCTGCTTGTGTCTTATGTTCTCATGCAATATGTGCTGTTGTACATTTATATAACCAACACCGGTTAGAAAACTTATTCAGGCGCTGGGACCAATCCCGGATATATCTTAAAGATGATATCCTAAATGCGTCTGTCATACGCCGTGAACGAGGATTGTTCGTGTGGATACCGTAGAGGAAGAGGATTCTAAGAGTCACGACGCCTATCGAGATCATCATGGATACGAGGAGGTAGCCCACCGGGGAGGATGTGAATGGTCTCAAGGAAGAACGAGACGCGACGTGATGGAAAGGAGAATTCTAAAAGGTAATATCCATGCCTCATCCTTGACCAAATTATTCACTAACCTTGATTTAAATGCACCTGAGTGATCCTCAGGTCGACAAGATTCGTAGAAAATTTTAATCCGCCGATTGTACGGATCCAAATAGAGATATTGTATCTTATTTAATTTTCGAATAAAGATATTACAGCCTTCAACATAGGTATATGTTTCGAGATGAAGGCTTTAATTCGATTAAATAAATATTATTATATTAGATCTCTCTTGGCGATTAATTTTTTTCCAAACAAGTGCTTTGGTGATTCACCATTATGGAAATTCATTTCGCAGAGGAAGAGGATCAAGAACATATAGTGGAATTAGGGTCCAAGATGCAAGTGTGAAGTGGCACTATGGTGAAGTTTTTTACTGATGCTTGGCTGTCTAATAGCCTGAGAATCTGTGACCTTTGCTGTAGGCCTCTGTCTTTGGAGGAGGTGGGGTCTTCTGTTGCTGATTGGGTCGTTGATGGGAACTGGAACTGGAATAAATTGTCGGGTGTAGTTGTTGATGAGGTGATCCAGCGGCTACATGTTTCTGTTCCTCCTAGATCGGCTAGTGGGCAGGATTCTTTGGTATGGGGAGCAACTTCTGATGGTGTGTTCTCAATAAAGAGCGCGTACTCTCTTGTTGAAGTGAACCTGTCGTCTCTGAAATGTGATCTCTTCAAGCACATCTGGAAATGGCAAGGAGCGACGAGAATACAGGTTTTTATGTGGAGAGCACTCTTGAATAAATTACCTACAAACCATTGGCGGAGCACCTGGTCCTCATCGGATGCAAGATGTTATTTCTGTCAGGCGGATGTGGAGGATACACTCCACATCCTTCGGGACTGCCCTTATGCTGTTCAGGTATGGGAAGCTTTAGTTCCTTCTTATCTTCTTGGCCGGTTCTTCTCTGTTGATTTAAAGTGTTGGTTAGATTTAAATCTGGTGGGCTTTGTTTACAAACGTATTGGGCACTGTTGGAACCTTATCTTTGGTTTTATAATATGGCAATTATGGATTTGGAGGAATGCTAGTGTGTTTGATTCCAGCTTTGTGAGGCCTTTGAACCCTGTCTTGGTCATTATGAATTCTTGGAGAAAGCATACTATTTTTTCCCCTGGTCCGGCCGTTGTAATTAGGCCTACGCAGATCCATACTTCCTTGCGATCGTGGCAACTGCCTCCTCAAGGCTGGTGCAAGCTCAACGTAGATGGAGCTATGATTTCTAGCTCTCAAAAGGCTGGTTGTGGTGGAGTTCTCCGTGACAGCTGTGGCGTCTGGGTTGCTGGTGTTTCTAAAGTGCTGGGCATGTGTAGTGCTTATAATGCAGAAGTCTGGGCGGTATATGAAGGATTGCGAATGGCATGGGATTTAGGTGTTAGAAAAATCGTTGGGATTGTCTAGATCTCATATTTTTGGGGATTGTCTTTGTATCTTAGATATTGGGTTAAAGTGTATGGGGTTAATTCCTCTTTCTGTGTAATTTGCTTGTATTAGGGTAGCAAAAAAATAAAATAAAAATAAAAATAAAAATATAACATTTGAAGTGTATGGATGGAAAAAAAAAATTGGGTCCAGAGAGTTTTTGTTTTGAGAAGCAAACAAGCTGCTTGTGCTTATGTTCTCATGCAATTTGTGCCGTTTATATATGGAAAAATTCATATAAATACAAAAATATGGATTTGTCAAAACCAATGATTATGGATACCGGATAAAAAAAAAGTTGTACACCTATATACCAACAAGTTTGGTCTAGCGAGAAGACCTAATCCCTCACAATATAACTAATATTTCAAATAGAATTGACTATAATAAGAAGACACATGTCACTATATATACATATATAATTTTATCATGTCACTTGACATAAGATTATGTCAAGTCACCCTAAAACTACGTCATTTTGGGAGTTAAGGGAATTAATGAAAGGTGTTTTAGTTTTTTTTTTTTTTTTTTTATTTATTATATGAATTTTACCACAAGATCCTTCATTAATTCCCCCTAACCCTAAAACTATCGTTTTGGGTTCATTAATTCCTCTAACCTCAAAATGACGTCGTTTTTGTCATGTCACATGACAAACGATAACCTCATATATATATATATATATATATAGGTTTTTCGTTTGTCATGTTATGTCACTTCAGTTATGCCAGTCCCCAAAACTACATCGTTTTGGTTCATTAATTTTTGCCCCAAAACGGGGGACTTAGGAGAATTAATGAAGAGTGTTTTGGACAAATAAAATTCATGTAATAAATACAAAAATAAAAATATCAAAATACCCTTCATTAATTTCCCTAAGTTTTGGGTTTTGAGGTTAAGGGAATTAATGACTCCTAAAACGACGTGGTTTTAGGGTGACTTGACATAATCTTATGTCAAGTGACATGACAAACGATAAACCCTATATATATACACACACGGTCCAATAGTTGTAGATCCCTTCTTTTAGACAAGGGGTATTTTGCACATACTTGTAATTTTCTTTATTTTCATTTGTGTCCCATTTATTATAACAGGCTTGTGCCCGAATACACTAGATTAGATTGGAGTGAACAAACAAGAAAATGTGAACACTTGTATCACAAAGAATCAAAACACTTGTAACAAAGCTTACACAAAAATTTCTAACGCAAGGAATTCGGACACTTTTATAAGATAGAGAATGCAAACACTTATTCTTGTTTTTAGAAATAATACAAGTGAAATTCACAATATTTTTTATCTTCCCACCGTTAGTCGATTAGGCATGTAAATTGTGGGGTTTGCATAAAAAATGAAAAAAATTAAATTAAATAATTTAAATAATAACAGTTAAATTAAATTATGAAGATCTAGCTATAATGTCCTATGCCCACAATTTAATCTTCAATGTTAATCCGTCTTTGCTTTGATTTTTCCAAATAAAAATCACCCAAATATAACCTAACAGTCCGTTTAGGTTGGGGTGTGTATGAGTTGGTTTTGAAAAAAGTGGAGGAGTGGGATTATAAAATTTTAATAAAGAAAATATGTAAAATAAAATAATAACAAAACTTAATTAAAAACTTTCAACCAAACTTCCCTCCCTTCCAAATCTCTCCCCCAAACAGGCCCTACCTTTCAAAAATTTAGTTATCACATTGTCTCAACTGTTGCTGTTATTTAATAAGTTAAAATTGTGGGGTTGTTAAATTTTTAGTTATTTATCACATTGTCTCAACTGTTTCAATTGTTATTATTTAATACGTTAAAATTGTTGTTTTTAAAATTATTTAGATAATTTTATAATTTAAAATTTAAAATTAGTTAATGCTTTTAGATCTGCTCGCAAGTCTCACACACAGTATAATTAGACTTTTTTATAACTTTCTGGTGAAATAGTAATAGTTCATTTGTTCAAATTTAATGAAAAATTATTTTAAACTTAGTTTGATAAGCTAATCAAAATCACTCACTAGAATAAGTAGAGAATTTTCAATAACGGCTTAGGTTTAACTTAAACTTTTATGGGTTAAGGTGCAAATATATATATGAGATTTTTTTAAAACTACGTCTAACATCAAATGTTTTTTTGATGGCAAAAGTAAATATGAATTTTTAAAATATGTGCAAAAATATATATTAATCGTTAGTTCACTGTTAGTTTAAATTTTTTAATGGTTAAGGTGTAAAAATACACATGAGATTTTCTCAAAAGTGTGTCCAGCATAAATGTTTTTGAAGGGCAAAAGTAAATGAGAAGTTTCAAAATAGATGTAAAAATAAGTATTGACAATTAGTTAACTGTTTGAAATTTTTGACTAAAAATAGTGATATTGAGGATGGCATGGATGCTTAAGAAATAAGTTAGAGGGAAATAATCACATACTCTATGAGTATCACATCATCCGAATTCTATCAATAAAAACATAATAATTCATATCATTTTAATCATCTTTAACTGATGACTCGTTTAAATTTTATTTAAGTTTATCTTGTTTTTAAGAAAAATATTAGTTAATCATTTTATTTTGTTTTTTTTTTTATGTTTTTTTCTTAAAAACAAGATAAAATTTGATTTTTTTTTTCCAAATGAGTCATCAATCAACTATGATTAAAATGACATGAGTTGTTATGTTTTTATTGGACATGGTTTAGATGACATGATCCTCTTAAAGTGTGTAAGTATTTCTCCAACTTGAAATGATAATTTGCTAACTGGGCAAGGAGAATTAATGTTTCACCTAACCATTGATCTCCACCTCACCATTTCTTTCGGAAGAGAGAGGGAGAGGAGAGAAAGGTTTAGGTGGAGATAAAGTAATGCATCGATGATGTGGAAATTAATTTCCCGTTCGAGCAAATTATTATTCTAGGTTGTTTCTTAATAATCTATGTTATCCTACATGTCACCATTTTAATTCAAAAAATTCAAACAAACAATTAACTAATTAATGGTCAATATGTATTTTAGCACATATTTTAAAAGTTCATGGTTACTTTTGTCTTTCAAAAACAACATTTGTTTTAGACTGACTTTAAGAAAATCTCATGTGTTTTTTGCTTATTAACATTAAAAAATTCAAACAAAATGTCAACTAAAATTCAATATATATTTTTACTCCTATTTTAAAAGTTCATATTACTTTTGCCCTTAAAAACAAACATTTAGTGTTATATGTATTTTTAAGAAAACCTCGTATGTATTTTTGCACCTTAACCTAACTTTTATCAAAAACTAGTTTGTGTGAGAAAAAAAAACATCAATTTTATTTTGCCTTAAACTAATAAAAAAATCATTTTTATTTTATTTTTTATTTCAAACCCTAAATAACCATGACCTTAGTAGGTTAACGGCTAATCCTTTTCAACCTGAATGGATAAAATATTTGAAAGCACACAATATAGAGTGATTAAGTTTCCCAATACATAGCATTTAAGGCTTAGAATTTAGAGTTTTAAAACTCAATTATTGGCGCAAATATCCCCCTTTGAATTCATCACAAATAAACTGTATAGACATTTACTTTTTAAACAACATCATAAATAAAAAAATTTATTTAAGCATGCATATTTTCTTCGTTTAAAGTATATTCCAAATTAATGTCGAGTTTCCAGTCAAATAAATAATGACTCTTCAATTAATTTCACATGCATCAAATACTTTTAATGGGGTTTGAGTTTTATAATATCAATATGTTATTTCATTTTGTTTTTAGAATCTCATCTGTTAAAAAAATAAATGGTTCAGATTTTTTATTTTATAAAATTTTTATTTTAAATATAAATAAAAAATTTAAACTATTAAAACCTGATCTATACAAATTATAACTACAATACAGATATTTTTTTTAAAAAAAAAAAAAAATTAATTATAGTTATAATAATAGTTTTAGAAAAATTAAATATGAGCTTTCCATTTTTTAATCAAAAGGTTGAGATAAGATTCTAAGACGAAAATGAGAAAAATAATTATGAGAGTATCTTCCTCCATTTTTATTGTATTCAATAAGCACAATGAATTTAATTTTTAAATTTGTGATATTATGCATTGTTATGAGAAACAAAATCTATATAAAAAAGAATACAAAAAAATCTATAAACATATCAAGTCCCACTAGGATATTTTGCACATTCTGTTGGGGGCAACACGGTCTTTTCAGTCTTTTTTGGATTGAATTGTCTCTTAGATTGGTGAAAATTGTTCTCATTCGGCCTTTGGAGTTTTTATCCTGATCTAGGGTCGGGAATGTGGACCAGTCTGCGGATCGTAGGCTAGCTCGATCGACCTGCAGGCCACGCAATCCCCACACTTTTGTGGGCTAGCAAAATATCAACCTTGGTTTTTAATTTTTTTTACCCCTATTTTCTTAAGATGGTCGAAAGTCCAAGACATGTATATATGAATAATCGATTTGTGTTCATAGCATCAATTATTTCACTTATAAAAATTCAAAAACATAAATCATAATTCAATATAACAAATTTGCTGACAAAAAACATCAAAACATCCTCAAACAATTAAAATATAATAATTTAGTTTAAAGAAGGAAGTATGAGGTTAAGATTTTTTTTTCCTTTAGGATTGGAAGGTACCAAATAGGAGCGTGAGAATTAAGAATTTTGTTAAATTAAATATGCGAGCTAATCCATCAACCCATGGGCCACATGGGTCAGTCCTGTGCAACCCGCAATTTTGCAGTTGGGAAATCCCAACGCTAGCCCTGCCATTGAACCTATATTACCAACTCTATTCTAATCGCAAACAAGGTGAAAGAAGTAAGAAGTAGGAAATTATCAGATAAAATAAAAATACAATTAATTTTAAAAAGCAAAATAATAATTTTTTGCAAATTTAGTTATGGTGTCTTAACAACACGCTGTTCTGGCGCGTGATTTTTGGATGGTATTTCCCATTCTGAAATGTTTTTGTGGGGCGACCAATGAGACAGGCGACTTGAATTTCTCTATCCTCTCATTTACCATTTTGCCCTTTCCTTCTTACTATAGTTGCGGCAGCACACAGGTCCTTTTAAAAGGTTAAATTAAACTTTATTAATTTGAAATCTACATAAATTATTCTTTTGAAATTAATAATTAAAATTTCCAAAAAAAATTAAAATTATTTTTTTATTTTTTGCTTTTTTTTTTAAAAAAAAAAAAGGTGAAAACGTAAAATAATAAGTTCTTCTTTCTATATTAAACAAGGTAATCTCCCTCATACAATGCACGAGCCATTGTCCTTTACACGAGGTTTTTTAGAGACTAAAAATCCTTTTGGTAAGGAGGTGCAAATTGACAAGCCTTTGATGTAAGCATGGGATTGTAATTTTTGGAGGTGCATGTGCTGCATTGTTTTGGTTCTTAGAATTCTGAATACAGTTGCAGTAATTGGAGTAAGTTGTTGTTGAATCATTGTTTTAAAGTCATCAGAGTTTGTAAATAGCTTTCGTTATTGTGTTACAGTGTCATGCTGCCAATATTTTCTTGTCTGAAGAACATTTTTTTACTACTTCAACAGCCGACTTTTAGCTCTTCGGTTTGTTTTTAATTTCATGTGTGTGTTCTGTGCTAGATGTTTCGGGACCCAATAGTTGTGATTGTGATAGATGTAAGAGCCTTTATTATCTGCCACATATGGCTAAATGTCTATAACAATACCAATGCAAGTAAGAGTACAACTCTATCATCCTAATTGGGTGTGTGAATTATTGTTTCGTTTGCTACTGACTTTGGGTTTCTCGATATTTCATCCTCCCATATACGATGTTATTTGTACTTTTCCCTTAAATAATTTGACCAAATTTGTTCAAGAGTGGGATTCCTCAGTTTCGACCACGTCTGCGTTCTGGCCTAGCAGATAATGATGTTGGGTCTCCAAATGTAGGAAAGGATTTAGGGTTACCCCTGTCACACATTTGTAACTGTGAATCTGCACAGTCAATTGTATTTGTAATTATAGCTATATTAATTTTTGTGAAGGACATACTATTACAAAAAAATTGATTTTTTTCTATAAAAAAGCCCATTTTTTAAAAAGGAAAATAAAAAATAAAAGCGGTTGTGTTTTTATAATTTTATAGAGGATTTGGCATCCCTTTTAAAATTGGGACGCCGGAAGTCTAGTTTTAGCATCCCAAGTTAGGAAAAGGACTCCAAAAGCACTTTTGATGTCCCTTTTTATAATTAGGACGCTAAAAGTGGCCTAAATGGGTGTTAAGGTGGGGGTTAGGACTTTGAAGTGGAAGGGTTTTGGGAGTGATAATAATTAGGGGGTTACATATTATTTTAGTTTAATTAACTACATCCAAAAGAGTAGACATACAAATTCAAGTTATAATACCGTTAAAGGGATTTGTTCCAAATGATCATAGTGATTTAATTCAATTTAGATATGGACAAGCCAAACAATGTGTTTTGTCAGAGTAGCGGAGACAAAACATAGCAAGTGAGTTGGAGGAACTTGTTGACTAGGCATATAAATTATGGACAAGAATTTTGGGGACAAAATTCTTAAAGGTGGAGAGAATTGCAACATTCCAAATTTGTATTCACAAGACTTAGATAATCTTATGAACGAAATATTTAGCGGTAAATAGAATGTAGAGAATAATGGTTTATATATGGAAAATATATCTAAACTAAATCAAAGTTTAATGAAGTCTAATAAAAATATAAGTAACACTACTACAGAAAATGGCTTTTGCGTCCCTAATTGGCGTCCTATTATGGAAAAAGGAAGTAAAAAATAACGCGGTGGCATTTTTGTAATTATGAAGTAACTTTTGAAGTCTAATTTTAATACTAGAACGCCAAAAGTGAGCTCTGGCGCCAGAAGAAAGCGAAAAGTGCGTTCTTTGGAGTCTAAGTCCCAGTATTAGACTCCTTAGGTAAACCCTTTGGAGTCTAAGTTTCAGTATTAGACTCCTTAGGTAAACCTTTTGGAGTCTAAGTCCTAATATTAGACTCCCTAGGTCTTTTCCCCAAACCTAAAACTCATTCCCGAGTGCGTTGTCTCCCGCGAATCCATCGATTCTCAATCTCTCGGATTTGTTCTCAACCCTAGTCCGCCTTGTCTCTTCCCTCACTCCCCCTTTGCTCCGTCGTCCCCCTCTCATAGGTCAAGCGTTCGAACGTGCAGACGGTAATTTTTGAGAATTTTTTTTTTCTTCTTCATCTTCCTCTCCGCCTCTCTCGACGAGGTGCTGCCTTCTTCGATCGTCCTCAAAATCGTCAGACCTCAACCTCACCCTGAAATTCTACGGGTTCCAGGAAGTCTGCGCGCCGCTTGAAAATGGAAGCAATGGAAATGGCACTGCCACTAAACCTACTTCTCCGCCTCCGCTCCTCAACCTTAGGTTTTTGAGCTTCTATTATCAATTCTTGATCAATATTCTTGTTTTGGTCTTTTTTTTGGAACAATATACTCTTTCTATTACATAGAAATGGTGAATTTCTCTATTAACGGATGCGATTAAGAGTGTTGCCACTTTCCACCGTCCCGCTTATTTGGGTAGCTCGTGAAGGGACCGGTTTCACATGCTCCCGATAAGTCTATTGTTTTATTGGCTTTCTTGTTTAATTTGGGTTTATTGATGAAATATTCTAGGGTGTTGGTGGAGAAAGGACAGGTGAAGAAACTTCGTTTGTCAAAAGCACTCACAATTCCGAAGGGACGACGTGTCTCGAACTCCGAAGCATGTAGAAGAATGGCACTCACCGAGTTGATCTTTGTTTTGTTAACCGATTCCCATGCTTTGCTTTCGGGAATTATCACCGATAAGGTTTGGAGGACCTACTAATGTCGCCTCCTACTCGTCCATTGACATTAGTGCTTCTACATATTTTCTTTATGAAATGTTCGAAGCTTGTTTATCTTTTGGCCGCCAGGACATTTACGCTAGAGTCTAGAGTCATTTTTGAGGGTTACGGCCGGAAGCGGACAATAGTATCAAAGATAATGACCGGAATCCTATATTTGTTACTTGATTCACTAGCTCTTGAAGCCCTTCGAAGATGGTTCGGGGTTAGCTTCATTTCTCGTTATCTTTATTATTGTGTTCATGGTTAATTGCATGAAAATCGTGCATAAATAAAGGTCTTGTGACATGAGTGATGATAATTAGAGACAAAGACTTTGCTGGCAAACTCCTAGGTCTGTCATGGCCACATTTTGATGGTCAAGTATCTTTAATTGTTTCTCAAATTAGGTGTTGACATTGACTTTGTGTCTTTTTAGATAATCAACTAACAAGGCAGATCTCTCATTGGAACTAGTCAGGGCAATTTTTTAGCTTGCTCAGGTCCCTTCATATAGAAATAGAACAGTATTTTTGGTTTACAGAGACTATCTTCAGTGAGGAGATTGCTTTTGATGTCACTTCTTGTAGAAGGCATGTCTTGAGTTTGTCTATTTCAAATTATATGTTTGGAGAAAAACATTCTGTTAGCTAAAGTAGTAGAGAATGTTAAAATCCCCTGACATCTCAACATTAAGATATTTGTTTCTATGGCAACATATTAATGAGGTTGATTCTATTAATGTCATTGGATTACTGATGACTTGATTTGGATCTACTGATCCTATTATATATTTACTGATAATAAGGGGTTCATGACTATAATTCAATCACATGTCACTGATGTTTCGAGTTTTTCTTTTCCGCCTTGATCTCCTGTATTATCAATAAAGAAGACATAAGCATATGTTGCACATGTAGTGGGTACATGAACATCATTAATTTTAGATGAATTTGAAGATTGGTATCTTGTTAATATTGTGTCTTACTTCTTAGTCACTGTTGCATGCTGTCTAAAAATTCAACATTTAGTTGAGAATAGCATGACTGGTTCTGGTTACTCTTCTGAACAATGATGATCAAATTCATGGATATAAGAAATGAGAGTTTTGCAGTCCTCAGTACTTCTTTGTCCCTTTCTTTCCTTTAGCAAGTGTAATATCTAAAACTGGTTAACATTATGGTGACCATGAAAAATGAAACTTTCCTTAATGCATTTAATTTAAGTAATCTATTTTTGATTAAGCGAGAGGCTATTGGAACCCAACTCCTCAAATGTTATCACTCTGTAATTGTCACCTCCATGCCATTGTTCTTACTTCTCCTCACTGAACCTTAAATGTTTTCTAATTTAAGTAATCTATTTTTAATGCATTTAAAACTTTCCTTAAACTTTATGTAATTGTCACCTCCATGCATTTAAAAGATATAGTAGTAATCTGTTAATTGTAACTTTGTATGTAAGAGTTATTTTTAGGTTCAGGAGCTTCTTTTGGTGGTGGTTGTTAACTTTATGTTTGGATTTATCTCTGGTGAACACATATTCCAGCATCATAATTTTTACTGATATTGCATTTTCCCTCTACTATGCTTTCACTGTTGTTGTTTTTTAGATCCTTAAATGTAATATTTGTAGGTTTAATGGTGCTTTATCTCTTGAACTATCAAATGACCATCCAAACATGCGGATCATCCATTGTAAAGTTGCTCTAATTTTAGGACACTGGTTTTCTGAGGTAATTCCTATATTGAGTACTTGAGTTGTATTGTGAAGGAGCTTTTTTATTTTCATGGTCGGAGCCTTATGCATTGGAACGATTTTTTTGATAAGATTCACAATTTTATATCTTGATTTAGAAATAGAGAAGAGGAGGGAAAGGTGCGAAAGTGAAGAGAGGGAGTTTATTGATCTACTTCCAATATGTTGGGATTCATGTTTCAAGTTATTTGATGAAGTTCAGGAATTTGACTCCAAGGTAAAATCTTATTGCTCTGCGTAACTTTGTGGTTGCACTTGGCTACCAGTCACCCATTTGCTATGACATATTACTCCCCATTCTTGATATTGGAATTGATATTAATAGCCCAGATGAACTCAATCTTCTAGAGGATAGCATCCGGTAATGTTCTTTGCCTCTATATGTTTATTAAATGGATCTGTATTGTAGGAACTTATTTAATAAAAGTATATCCTAATAATCTTTCAGTTGTGGGAGGCCACACTTTCTCATGCTTCTTCAATGGTTCCTCAACTGTTATCATATTTTCCACGCCTTGTAGGCATCATGGAGAGAAGCTTTGACCATTTGCAAGTTAGACTTAGCTCTGTCATTATATTGATCTTTATTGCATCGTCAATGTTTCATAGAGAAATATTTGGAACTGGTCCGTGTGGTTAGGGACACTATTATGTGAAATATTTCTTTTTGAGTACTCATCAGAAGGTAAAGTAACTCAATGTTTACTTCCATATATGGTAAGTAATCTTGCTACCTTCCAGTTCTTTAAATTTGACCGTTATTTATTTTTTTTTCGCCCGCAATATGACTTCTTTTGAGGTGCTTATGCACTATGTGGATGTATATATAACCATTTAGTGCATTGATTTGTGGAGAAGTATCACATTGCTTAAGTTATTGACTTTTCAAATTGTTGGTTCTCGTGATTTATCCGCCGACTTGCTTTGGACTTGATTTTTGACCTTTCGGTTTCTATTTTCCCTTGGTGATTTTATTTTATTTTTATTTGGATTACTACCCTTAATGGCCTTGTATAGTGTGTCTCACTTCTTAGAATCCATGCATTGCGTAGGACTTTGCTAGTTGTTGTTATTATTATTTGTTTAATTGCGGGTTTTCGTTAACATAATTGAAGATTACATTATTTTGGGTGGAAGTCAATTTTCGAGTGTCCATGGTTCAAGCATTGCTAAAATTCTTGATCTAGTTGTTGGAAATGTTAACAACGAGAGGTCTACTTGTAGTCCTTCCTGTAATTGAACTTTTAATACAGGTAATTTGTTTTCAAACCCTACAGATGTTGGCAATACCGTACAACTGGATTTTTTTTTCTTTGTGTATTTGGAATTTGGAGAAATTGCCTCCTTATTGGTTATCTGCATGACAATGATGATTGCATGTTTAATCTTTTAAAGATATATGTGGAAAAGGACCCAAAACCTGATTTCTTATGGATGTACATGTTACAAAGACTGTGAACTATGAGATATTTAACATTTGCCATGATTGATGTCTTGTGTAACTCTTAGGTATGTTTGTTTTGGGGACGAACCCTCTTCAATCTTGCGTCGATAGAGTTTCTTCTTGGGAACCGGAGCCACTTGTGAATACCACCACTCCGCAAATCCCCAACCAACCCAAAGAAATAAGAGGGCACGTCCTCCCCGCTACCTTGGCCGAAGTGCCTGATTCTTTGCATGGAGAGATGTTTTGCACAATTTCATTATTGATTCTGTTATACTAAAGTGAGACTTACGGAGTCTAACTACTGGAATTAGACTCCTAAAGTGAGACTTACGGAGTCTAACTATTGGAATTAGACTCCTAAAGTGAGACTTAAGGAGTCTAACTTCTGGAATTAGACTCCTAAAGTGAGACTTAAGGAGTCTAACTACTGGAATTAGACTCCTTAAGTGAGATTAAAGAACGTAAATGTCATGACTTAAGGAGTCTAAGTTCTGGAATTAGACTCCTTAAGTCATGACTTAAGGAGTCTAAGTTCTAGAATTGGACTCCTTAAGTCATGACTTAAGGAGTCCAATTCCGTAACTTAGACGCCATAACTTAGACGCCTTATATTAGGCGTCTAATTTTAAAATAGGACTCCTTAAGTTTTCCTATCGCGCCCCCGGATAGACGTCCCCGAATTGGACGCTAAAAGTACAAAAAATAGGACTCCATATCCCTGTTTTGTAGTAGTGAGAGAAGAGAGAGTTCTTAGAGCCATTATATATATATATATAAGTAGTGAAGTGGATTCATGGTGCAATGTTTCTATTTTTCGTATACAACCGGGATAGCCTCGTAAAATGTTGTTTTTGTATGAGTTAACCATTGGATTAGACTAAAATTTGGTCAGGCCATCCAAGACATCCAACTTGTCAATATCAATGGTTGGATTAGTCATTCGTGTTGCATTGTATAAGTTACAAGGTCTGGAAGAAGAATGAGTTTATGGAACGTTATATTAGAAACCCTAGAGGAAAGAATCAACATTTCCAACTAATTCCATCATTGGATCGTTGAAATTTTTTGAGCTTGTTTGAGACATCCAGTTTGGAAAAACCAACTGTTGGATCTTCAATTTGATGCCTCAAGTAAGAGTAATTTATCCCACATTGAATCTAATGTTAAACAAGGCTAGTATAATGCTTCTATTATCCTTATTATCAAATTTAATATGGTTCTAATGTAACGTTTCCTACTCATAAGAAATTATGAGCAACTCGATATGAGGAGAAATTATATATATCTAGTGTTGCTAAAAGACTTTGCATTAATTAATTAAGTTTCTTGTTACTATGAGCTTTGGGATAAGGATTCTCATTGGTCAGAATTTAAAGAATATTGGGTAACGTGGTCTTATCTATCTTATTTATCAGTGCTACCTGTGGGTTTTTCTGAAAAACTCCATAAGTCTAGAATGAGTAGAAGAACTTGTATGAACCTTGCTAGTCTATGACTAATAACATCTTGTGAGATCTTTGTGCGAATTATAGGACTAGATAGATTAGTTTGTGGAATCATCAGGGGCAACTATAGGTTAAGACTTGCAATATGAAGCCTTTTTAAATGCTTACATTGTAAGTAGGCCTGTAACAAGGCTTCAAGCTTGTTTGAGCCTCATGTAGGCTCAGGCCTGAGCCTAAAAAAAAAACTGCATGTAGGTTCAGGCTTCAGATTCCTATTACAGACTTAGACCTATTTAGCCAAAGCCTAGCCGAGTCTGGCCTATTTTCATGCCTAATTGGACTATAAGGCCTCGACAAATAAACTAGTTCATAACAAGAAATTTTAGTGTTAGTATAAAATGGATATTATTTTTTTTCAATATCTTTTAAGGCATAATGAGATGCTAAATAAAAAGTGGTATATAAATAAAATAATCCATAAACTTAATGCATATTTAAGGTTTCATTTTAAAATGCGTGTGAAATCATAAAGCGCCTTGAAAAAGGATCATCCACTTTTTAAGATTTCATTATTAACATGATGAGAGCCTGAATTTTATATTGAGAGGTCAAAATTTTAAAGCATATACGGTATAAAGTCTATACATAATTTTTGGGGATCGAGAAATGTTTAACACATATTTAGTACGAAAAAATAAATATTAAAAACTTGGGGTCGTGGCCCTTGCTAATCCTCCTATTTTCATCACAGCTTGCCATTAGGGTCACGATCATTTTCTTTTATTATGCTCTCACGATCATATAATCAAGAAGTTGGTTAATTCTACTCCTTTGGTCCTTAATATAAAACATGTATACCTAATTTGATTAGATTAAAAAAATTAGTTAAGTTGATTAATATGACATGTATTTTTTAAAGTACATTGGTCATCTTCCTTAATTTCTTCATTCACTCTCCTCTTTGACTATTGTTGAGGGAGTATTAATAAGAGCAAATTAAGAAAACATTGACAAATATAAAAAACTATATTTTATTTTTAGGACAAAGATCAAATTCCACAAAGTTGTCATGTATTAAGGACATGAGGAGTACTTGTAATCGCTCTTATAAGAGCTAGTGGAAGGTGTTGTTTTAGTTTTAGATGTGATATCTTAATATACTTTGTCTGTAAAACATAATTTGTTCTCTAAATTATGACTATTAATTATAATAATTAAGGGGTTCCCATTAAGCCATTAAGGGGTCATTTTTCAATGCAAAATTGGTACGCCCTTCGATCTTTAATATAAAACATATTTACCTAATTTGATTTGATTAAGAAAAGTAGTTAAGTTAGTTAATTGTGGCATGTGATCTAAAATATCCTAATAATCTTTCTTAATCCCCATCATCTCTTTTTTTTTTTCTTGATTATGATTGAGTAAGTATCAATAAGAGATCATTGAATTTTTTTTTTAACAAATATGGGAAAATCAAAAGCATCTGCACAATTAGGTCTTATATATACTAAAGACTACCGGAGGAAGTATTTTAGGAAACCAATCCACATTTCTTAGAAATAATTAATTTAATTTTTTTAATATTTGTAAATTAGTTATGTGGCTCCTACCACTATAGCCTCAAATATATGTCACTTCTAATTAATTCAAACATAGAAATTAACAAAAACAGTTCAAAACTTAAAATTTGTCCTAAAATTTAAATGATTTGCAGCAATATAATATTATATATTCTTATTAGTTACACTAAACTTTAGTATCATATTAATTTCTACTCTCTCTCACTAAACACTGGCCTTATTAAATGCCGTATAACAATAACTAAAAACACATATTCTAGATATAATCCATTATGTAACAGTGACGAGAGTAAGACAATTATAACCGAAGGAGTATTATTGAAAGAAGCATGCATACGTAGAAAACATTACAAGAAAGTAAAAAAGAAAAAGACATATGCATGGGAGAAGAAAACAAAAAGGAATCCTATAGCGTGGGACATATATAGTTTGAGGGACTTTAGCTTTGGTCAGATATGACTGAGTGCGTTTTTTCCCACAAGCATGATTCATTTGTATATTTGTGTTTATATATATATATATATATATATATATATATATATATATATATATATATATATATATATATATGCACACACACACACATACATGTGTGTAAAAGCTTACAGCCTTGTTATATTTTGACGTGTTCTCATTATCAAACTCAAAGTTGCTCTCACTTTGCCATTTTTTGTTATCTCTCTCTCCGTAGGGTTTTTGTCTAATTTTTGCATTCTTCCAAAATCTCAACTACTGTCCATATCCATCAGTTTCCTCACTCTCTTACCTTTCTCTTTTCCAAACAAAAATAATAGAAAACTCCATTCGGTCCTATACATAGGATACAAATAACAAAACTGTGTAGATGTAAAAAATGTGTAAAAATATATATTTTATTTTCTAAAAATATCGATCCTTGTTCATGGAAAGAGAGTGAATAAAAGAGATAATGAGAAGGGGGAAAAAGTGTTAGAGATAATTAAAGCATTGATATACCATGAAATTAATGAAGGAAAAAAATGGTTAAAATACCAAACATTCTTTAAGAATACATCATAAATAGGACCACACCACTCTCAAAATATTTTTCAAATATATAGGGTGGAAGTAGAGCAGTATGACTCAACAAATTTTGTCTTACAAACGGGGAAAAACATTTGTAGTTATATATAAAGACTCGGTCTTTTAAAAGTAATTTTGTGAATCAAGTGATTTTAAAAAAAAAAAAAAAAACCAATATCTTAAAGAATTATATAATGTTCATATCATGCACTTCAAAATATTACTTTAGTAAGCTACTTGCGGCGAACTCAGACCAATAATGATATGGCAAGTAGGGTTAAAAAAAATTAATTATTCATGCTAATATGCCCTTAGTGGGCAATTTGAACTATGCCTTACTGGGCAAAACTAATTAATTATTCAAACCCTTATAATATAAAATATTTAGGGTATGCGTACTGATTCATGGTTTGTTTTTAGGAGAAACTTGCCTACAATACTTGATATAATAAATTTCCATTTTCAAATAAATTATTGTTATGTGTATCTTTAAAATATATCATGAGTATATTTTAAAGGGTTTATACTTTTCATGTTACATGAGAAAAAGAAGATTCCTACACACACATGAAATGGTGGGACCCGCATCTTTTTTATATTAAAAAAAAAACTCAAACATGGAAATGGTGGGACCCACATCTTTTTGTATTTATGATATGAGGATACACTTCTCCTACAACATGAGAAGTGTATTTCTCTATTTTAAAATACATCATCATCTTTTAAAAGATACTATCTAGATAAAGAGGTAAGAGAGAAATGGTGGTTACGCCGTTAACGATTATATTTAAAAGATAGTGATAATATATTTAAAAGATAATGATGATTTGACAATAATTCATTGGGAACTAGATATTCATTTTTTTTTTATACTGGGAAATAAAAAACTAGAAAAATATGAAACAACGGATTAAGGCCAACAACACTTAAAGTGCTCCACTGCCATCAAGTGAGCTAGGAGAAACCGGTAGAGTCTAAGAGGAGGATCAAATAGATGAACTCCATCAAGAAGCTTCACATGAGACAAAGCAAAGTTAGCCAACCAGTCCGCACACTGATTCCCTTCCCTTAGAATGTGACAGAACCTTATATCTCATTGACGTCGAGTAATTGCTCGTATCTAAGTCACTAGATGAAACTCACGAGCTACAATACCTTCTTTGGAAAGTAATGCAATGACTATTTGACAATCACTTTCAACCACAACATGCCTCCAACTTGCCTCCCATGCCAGCTCCAGACCTCTCAAAACTCCCCAACACTCCGCTACAAGGCAGAACAATTGCCCAACCTTTCAACAAACCCACCAAGCCATGCACCAAAGAACTCTTGAAATAAACCCCCACTTTCCACCACCTACGAAGGGCCTTTTGATGCATATCAGAGTTCAGCTTCACGAAAGGCGCTTCAAGATGATACCAACTGACAGTACTAGGAGACTACCGAGAGCTTATAACCCCAACCCTGGCTGATGCCCTCTTAATTAATATCCTCCAAAAACTCAAGAATGGACCGTGGGTTGTATCTATGGCCATTGTCCTCAGGGCTATGGATGGACATATATTCCTCCATTTCCAAGTAAACCGACAGGTAATAAGGAATAAAGCATTCCAACAATATATGTCAACTTCTTTATCATGAGACATCCAATTTTCCATTAAACAAACATTCCAGTTACAATGCAAAATGAGTGTAAACAAGCATCATGTAAAAACTCAAACCAAAGAAGTCGAACCATAGGGTAGTCCCCAAATGCATACAAGCTAGTTTCTTCTTCCTGATGACATACTGGACATAGTCCATCACTCGCATTCCAAGACCGGATCCAAGTCTTTAAAGGAAATCTATTATGGAATAACTTTCAGCCAAAGATTTGTACTCTATGTGGCCCCTCCCACTTCCATAACTTAGTCCACAAGTCGCTATTAATAGCAGACTGTTGAAAGTCCGATTCAACTAAGAACATATAGAAACTCTTGATACTAACACCAGTCGAATCACCAACCAGCCAATAGGTCGATTTGGTCTATTGTCAACAGAGGGGGAAGCAAACCTCTAATTAAACCAATCACATTTTGAGGGAGGAAACATTGTAATAATGACACATCCCATCAACCATCCAGTCTAACAAACTTAGTAATCATGCAGTCTCATAATTCCTCCGGAATAGGCATCAATGCATAATCTTGAAGGCAAAGAGAAGGGGAAACCCATTTATCTTTCCAAATGGAGATAGAAGCCCCATCACCAATTTCTCACACCACCTCATCCTTCATATTGTTAAAAATATTACATAAAGCACTCCAAAAATTCAAACAACCAACTTTAAGAATAGGTACATGTCTGGGCTAGACCCTGTATTTACCCTGTAAAAAAAACAAATCCATAGGGCATTGCACTCATTTTAAAACCTCCAGCCACACTTCATAAGGAAAGCATGATATTCATTATAATAAAATATTGGATGTAAGTTTTCTCCTTGTATTTTTATTGCTGTCATAACAATAAAAACTTTGTATAATATATATTAAGTTTCTGTTTGAATAATTATCAAAATTATTTTAAAATTTATGGGGCTTAAAATCAAAATGAAAAATGATTACTAAAAAAGTTAGGGTATGCGTACCGATTCATGATTTGGTTTTATATTGCTGACATAACAATAAAAAACTTGTATTGTATAGATTGTGTTTTAAAATTAATGGAGCTTAAAATAAACATTAAATATGATAACTACTAGATTTGAGAAAAATTATAATTGTGTACTTTGATAATAAATTTTATGAAATTTATAATAACTTCTTTTTTAAAATTTTATGAATTTTTTATTATATAGTTAAATTTTGAATAATAACATTCAACTTTTCCATACTATTCTTAAAATAAAAACTAATTTGATAACAACTTTATCAATGTGTTTTTAATAACTAAAAAAATATTGGGTGCCTAAGTTTGTCCTTTAAAAATAAACAAAACTTTCATACGTTGGCTATTTTGTCAAGTAATTTGAGGGTGTAGTGAATTAAGTAAAGAACAAAATATTTATTACTTTGAGGGACTAAACATTTATACATTATTGCATTCTCTAATTTTAAGAACTAAATTACTAAATTGACCTAATTTTAAAATAAAATCGTACGTCAATCTATTAAATGAATTAATAATGAACAAACATGTTTAAAATCTCTCTAATAATTGAGCATGAACATGGAGATGTTTGAGTGTGTGGGGAAAGCTGCTTGAGTGGCATGATTGGAACGTTAAAAAAGAAAGCCGAAATCGCAAGAAGGCCCTATAAATCTGAATTATTTGTAAATAACCCCATAAACTTTTAAAACTTAACAAGGGCACCCCTGAATTTTTACATTCTGACAAATCTATCTTATCTCAATTTATTTTACTCTCACAAATCTTATCTCAATTTATTTTTTACAAATCTTATCTCAATTTAATCTTACAAATCTTATCTTTTTTTTTTTTTTTTATGTTGAAAATGTTATCTTTTTTTCATTCAAGATTTCCCCTCCAATTTTTTTTTTTTTTTTTTTTTGCATATCTAATATTATTATAAAGATATTTAGACTCATAATTAACTATGTTCCCGTAAGTAACAAGAAATGCATATATATATATATATATATATAATACTATTAATTAAAATGTGAAATTTTATGAATTTAATTATAAGTATTACAAAAGTTCAAGGGATGTTCCCAAATAATAAAAAATTTAGTGAAAGTTAATGTATTGTGTTGGGAAAGTAATTTAATTAATAAGAATTAGCTGAGAGGTGTGTGGGAGCTAGAAAAGATGAGACAATGGACAGTTTTGATATGGACATGAGAGAGACAAGTCTTTGTATAATATTGCTGCTCTCCCATGTGATGCCTAAAGCTTTCACAACTCTCTCTCCTCTCTCCCTATATATATATATATATATATATATATGTATGTATGTATGTATATATATATATATATATATATAAACCTTTACTTTGTTTTTTTCCTCAAGCTTATGTTTGTTTACAAAGTGATCTCCATAAAATTTGATCAAGGACTCATAAATTTTTTTAAAAAAAATATGGAGAAGGATATTAAAAATTAAACGATTTCAAACAAAATCTTATTTATGTTTTTCTTTTTTATATATTAAACTACCTTGATATTCACTATTTAGTATTATTGATTTATTTAAATTGAGCAGAGTTAGGCCTCAAAATTCAAAACCTTACTTAAAAAAATATCGAATCCTTACTACTTAATTGCAGATGTTGTTGTTGGTATATATTTTGTAGATTTTTCATATATTTGATTAAAATAGTTTTTTTCTTAGATTATATAATATTTTTTAAAAAAATATTTTTAGTTGGGTTAAAATTGGGACTGGGGTATAGGTTCTGAAAATAGAGAAGCCGTCTTTATAATTTTGGAAAAATTGAAGGGATTTCAAATGTATTTTATTCCATAATTTTAAATTTTTTGGTAACAAATTTTATGGAATTCAATTATAAACCTCTCAAAAATGTACCATTAGAAACTTTGATAGTTAAAAATAAATTTAATCCTAAAATTGATGAAAGTAAATATGTTTAGATTTGGGTCATTTTATGTAGTTTTTGCTATGATGTTGCCTCTGATCTCAAGACACCTCACACCTCAAGCAACCGGGCGGAAAAGCTTTCTCTTAGCCACCGATGCTGTAAAACCAATTATTATTATTTTTTAAATTAAAATATATTATTTTGTTGGGCTATGACATAACATATAAACATTAATTATAATATATATACATTAATTAATTATAACCTCCTTTAGCTTTAGTTGACAAAAAGTTTAGACCAAACATGCCTGCAAATCTACAACCACTAAATCTAGACCTCATAACATACTAGTATAATATAAAAGGAATTATATATTGATGAGTTAATAATGACTCATATATATTTTTTTTTTTTTATACACTCAAATTAAATTATAGTGTTCATTTCATTTTTGTTAAATTATAAAATAAATTTAAATAATAAAATTCAACGTATACTTCATAGAATTTCAATCATGATTAGGGTCTACGTACGTACGAGAGTAGCATTAAGAAAAATAAACTTTAGTGCTTATCTTCACCGAAATGTAATGATTTTGAAAAAAATTTTGTTAAAATGATCTGGTAAATTTTTATATCTAAAAAAATATCGATACCTTGCAAATTTTATACTCAAAGTACCTGATTCAGGCTGGTATCACTAGTAAAACTTTCAATGAGACTTTTTACTAACTTTGCTTTTATTTAAATATCTGCAATTGCCTTATGTTACATAGACCAGTTGTTCAGCCTACATTTTCATTTATTTATTTGATTGAATATTTTATTTTATTTTCTTTAAATAAAAATGTGTGGTTATGATTATAAATAACATAAAGAGGCATATAAAAAGAAATAGGCTTGAAATGAATCACATGGGAAGGTTGAGGCAATTGGATTAGAAAAACGAACTAAACGGTGGCTCCCCTCTCTCTCTCTCTCTTATATATTATATATATATATATATATATATATATATATATATATATATATTAGCTAACAAAGTATTACACTAGGAGCACCTAACACAAAAAAGTTTTGAAGGGACCAAAAATACCAATCAACAATTAAAAATGAGTAACTAACACAACCAACAGTTAAAAATATATAACTAGCATAATGACGTTAAAATCAAGCTAACGGCTATTTGGTATTAGATTGATCTTTAATGGAGCTTGGCGGCTGAATTTTCAACACAAACAAATCAGAGAAAGCCAAATAAGAAAACTAGATCTGCAAGATATTTATTAGGAAATTCCACACATTTTTGTTGCTCTCTCACAATCAAATAGCAATATTGTTTGAAGAATAGGGAACAAGCCAGTGTTTGTAGATATTGACCTAGCAAAGGACATCAGAGGTGGGTCCAAGTTTTTGGTGTGATCCTCCTGGTATGAAGCCCATGGCGTCCCAAGCTCTCCTACTCACCGGCGGACAATGGAGGGAGGTGATGGTGGTGAATCAATGAAACAACATATGCAATCAAAGGTCCACATGGCCTTCTCAAAATCTGGTTTTGTCATTTATTTTTTTTCCTCTTGTAAAAACTTTGCTTTTTTTTTAAAAATGAGGAAACAACCGGCAAAATGGTGTGGAAAAGACCAACTGAAAATAAAATCCGTCGCAAATTTTTAAATTTGCAAGCGGTCCATCACAAATTCCGGAGAAAATCGCGTAAATTTTTAAAAATTTCCATCGCAAATTTTGAATTTTATGATTTTTTTTCACAAAATAATTTGCGAGGTCCGGCATTTAAAAATTTGAAGGAGGAAGGAGGGGGTTTTCTACAGTGCTCTAGCCAACCCAATGCACTTCGTTATTACTACTTCTTCCCTGTCTCCGGCTCACTCTTCTTCCTAGGAAAATAGTACTCCTTCTATTCCTTCGGGTTACATGTTTGAATGCTCGCCGGGTTAGGTTTGAATGCTAATAGGTAGGCTATTTGGGGTTCCATGAGCTCGGTCGATGAGTTGTTCTTGAACGAGCAAATTCACTTTCAACCCACTTGGAGCGCCCTCAGGTTCTTGCTCCTTGCTGGATCTGGAAGGAGAAGAGGACAAAGAAGAGACAAAAGTTCTTGAATTGCATGTTAGAGGTAGAGATCTAAGGCTGAGGGATAAGTTTGTGCAAAGAACCAAATCTATGTCACCTTAACACTCTCACCAGCCAACTACACAACATTCACTTTGCACCAAATGGTCGTTAGGTTGATTTTAACGTATTATGCTAGTTACATATTTTTAATTGTTGATTATGCTAGTTACCCATTTTTAATTGTTGATTGATGCTTTTGGTCTCTTCAAAACTTTTTTGTGCTAGGTGCTCCTATCGTAACACTGTGCTGGTCAATCTACACTTTAACCCTATTTGTATGTGTATATTGAAAATTTCATTGCGTCTAATAAATTTTATACACAAACATAATCATACTTTGTAAATTTTGTACTCAAAGTACTTGATTCAGAGTATTATCACTAGTAAAATTTTCAATCTGAGACTTTTTCCTAATTTTCCTTTTATTTAATTATCTTCAACTGCCTTATGTTACATGGTTGTTCAGGCTACATTTTTTATTTATTTGATTGAATATTTTATTTTATTTTCTTTAAATAAAAATGTGTGGACCTGATTATAAATAACATAAGGAGGCATATAAAAAGAAATAGGGTTGAAATGAATCAGATGGGAAGGTGGAGGCAATTGGATTAGAAAAACGGACTAAAACGGTGGCTCCTATATATATATATATATAGTGATCACGGGACCATTTTATTTTATTTTTGTAACAACCCTTATCATTGAATATAATTAATTTAATTATCCAAAATGTATTTCATAATTTTTTGCATTTTAAAAGCTCCAACTTGCTTCTACCACATGCCACTTATATGTTATAAGTTATTATTTAGAATAAACTATATGCGATCTAAGGGTATAATATGTTATTAAGTTTTGATGATATCAAAGATGATTTGTTTATTCAAAATAGATTAAAATTAATATGTATTCGGTCCAGAATGCTTTTCTAACTTCCAGTCATTATTTTATTTATATTTTAATTATACTCCTATGTTCATTAATTAATATAAGACCTAATATAATTATCTAATAGGATTATATTAATTTATTTATTTAATATGACATAGTTATTTAAAACATCATAATAATATTTCTTACTTTTTCTATTGTATCTCTTACTTGATTATTACAAAAGGAATGTTAATAGGGTTGATTTAGAAAAATGATAAATATATCAATATCAAATCCATATTTAGGTTCTATATAAAATAATTCAAATCCACTAGCGGCCGTGAAGGGCAGGGCCTATCACGTATGGGTTCCCTCGAGTCGGAAAGAGTAAAAAACACATGTTTTTCAAAGCGGCTACTAAAGAGCACCATGGTGGAGGAGGATTCTAAATTTATTCCAAAATTTAACTATTTTTCCTCCACTTTTTTTATAAAAAAAATATAATTAGTAAATTACAATTTTTGAATCATCCAATAAATAATTTTTTAGTCACTAATTCATAATCAAAAGCAAACTATATTCCAAATAACTCACATAAAACATAAAAAGCATATCACTATTCCAACATTAAATCAACGATGACTATTATTATCGCATTTTTGCTAACTATCATCAATTTTAACGACATTTGATTGTTCTTCACTTTGAAAGTAAGATCGGCTCATAAGTAAGAATATTGCAAATTCTTCTCCCGCATCATGAACACATCCATAATCTTTATTTGCAACAAATAATAAATCAAATCATAAAATTAGAGTATAGTTATTATGTATTTGTAGTTAAATGGATAAATAACTCTATAACAAATACAAAATATATATAAATTAATAAATTAAAAAATTAAAACAAGAAAATTTATTTGAAAATATTATATATTTTTAAAACATCATAGTAATCTTTCTTAATTTTTCTATTATATCTCTTACTTAATTATTGTTAAAGGAATGTCAATAGGGTTGATTTAGAAAAATGATAAATATATGAAATAGATCTTACATTATAACTAATATCAAATCCACATTTAGGTTCTACATATGGGAGGAGTATTTCATAATATAAATGAGTTTCTGATGTGATGCATGTTTGATTGAAAATTATATTTCAAAAGCTTTATAAAATAAAGAGTTAAGAATTAATCTATTCAGTTTTTTTATAAAAAAAAAGAGAGAGAGAGAGGGTTAGGAATATAGGTAGTAGAAAAAGATAGTTGGCATTTGTAGTTAATTGAACTAAACCTATGTTCTATTAGCCTATTTTGAAGTTTATACATGCAACATTATTTTTTTATAAATTACTTATGACTTTTCTCTCTGGTTCCTTTTATAATACATCTTTTAAACGTATTTCTATATATTTTTATAAGATATTTTGATAATTTAAATGGGCATTAATTTTTTTTTCCTGAATATGCATGTATTTAATATGATAGTAAGTTTGATAATAACAAAAAATAAGGGTAGGAAGAGACAATAAAAATTAATATGATGTTAGAGTTTAATGTGATTAATAAATATACTACTTACATTTTATGATAAATTTACAAATAATTTTAATTTATATATATGAATTAGTTAAAAACGTCTTATAATAATCACAAGCTTCAGCACTTCACAATCATTATGATTTTTTTTTCTTTGGGTCAACACAATGATTATGATTAAGGGTGTGTTTTGTTTGAGGGAATGGGAGAGAGAAATTTTTTCTCTCTTCTTTGACCAAATTGCTTATAAATTTTTTTTAATATTTCAAAAATATACTTCAATAAAAAAAATATTCTTTTCATTAATAATAATGTGATCACTATCTTTCTTTACACTCCTTTCTCTCAAACCAAACAGGGCCTAAAAGTATAAAATAATAGAGGAAAGGAGGTCTCACGCGAGTGAAAGTTTTAGGAGTGTAAAGCCCCTTTCCTTCTTATCCTGAATTTTACAAAGCCCATTGGGCTTTGTGGACTTGAAACATAATTATTGGTCATGTTCTTAATACAATTTTTCTTTTTCTTTTTTTTTTTGGGAATATAACTTAATACAAATTTAACATGATCAGAAATGTAAGAAAAGAATCCATGGAACAATGAACTGGGCTACATATGGAGAGAAAAACAAGAACGGGAAGAAAAAAAATTGGGTCCAGAGAAGTTTTTGTTTTGAGAAGCAAATAAGCTGAAGTTGTGTCTTATGTTCTCATGCAATATGTACAGTTGTAATAATCAACACCTATTGGAATCAAGTACAAAAGGACCTTATATCCAAAAAAAAAAAAGTGCAAAAGGATTTTTCTCCCTTAAAATGCCCTCGCTTCAAGGCATATGGAAGAAAAAAAATGGGTCTAAGAACTCTTTCCCCATAATCATGTGTCTGAATCGAATAGTGATTATAGATACTAGATAAAAAAAGTGGTACTCTTATTTACCAACAAGTTTAATTAGTGATTATATAACTAGTCTCTCAAATAGAATTGACTATAATAATAATAAAAATAAAAAAAAAACACACATATATATATATATATATATATTAGATAAGGGATATTTTGTACATACTTATACTTTTCTTTATTTTTATTTGTGTCCCATTTATAATAGTAGGCTTGTGCCTGGATTCACAAAGGATAGATTAGATTGAAGTGAACAAAAAAAAAAAATGTGAACACTTGTATTACAAAGAATCTAAACACTTGTAATAAGCTTACACAAAACTTTCTAATGCAAGGAATTCGGACACTTATATAAGGTAGAGAATGAAAACACTTATTCTTGTTTTTAGAAATAATACAAGTGAAATTCACAATATTTTTTATCTTCCCACCGTTAGTCGATCATGCATGTAAATTGTGGGGTTTGCATAAAAAATGAAAAAATTAAATTAAATAATTTTAAATAAAAACGATTGAATTAAATTATGAAGATCTAGCTATGATGTCCTATGCCCACAATTTAATCCATGATCTTCAATATTAATTAACCTTGATTTATTTTTTATGCTTTCAATGTGAACAAGTTCTTCCAATTAATCTTTGTCCAACAAAACACAATAGTTTGTTACCTTAGAGAGAGAAATTGAGTAAATAAAAGAATCATCTACTTTCATGAGTTCTTCTCTCCATTCTCATTCAGTAACTTCACAGAAGCTCGAGCAAAATGTTTAGCGCAGAGGAGATCATAAAAGGATAGGAGGGAGAGGTAGAAACTTTTTCATTTCAACTTGGAGATGCTTACATGTTAATCCGTAATGTGATTTTAAAGTTGCTAATTGTTTCTTCTAGGTTCCCATTTTGAATCTGGGTCATTTATAAGCTCTTTTTTTCTGTTGTTTGTATAATCTTAACCTTAAAGCAAATTGTTTTAGAAGGAAAGAACTTGTATATTCTTAAAGTTGAGTTTTAGATTTATATATGGAAGCACTGAACTTTATCCAATCATTAAGAACAACTGGGTTTGTTTGTAACCAAATCTCTTGTTTTTATAACATTTTAATTCAATTTAGTCATGAATCGGAAACACCAAAGGTGAATTTTGTTAGGGGTAATTGCATATAAATCTTATATATAGAATAAAGGTTGATATTGAGGTTGAAGATAACGTAAATTAATCAAGATTGTAAGGTAAACCTAAAATAGTGATAACAAATAACAATATTTTTTACAAGAAAGAAAGGATTTGTGAATCTGAACATCTCTAACGTTAATGTCTCATGCAATGGGTTAAGAAGCAAAAGTTATTTAGATTAATTACTTGTTACACAATTATTAGAAACTAGTAGATTGTTGAGAAGTCTATGGAAGACTCGGAATATGTTAATCCAGGAAAAGAGGGTTTTATATTTTTAGTTTAACTTAATTTAATTAATGTCATGTGAGATATGACTATTAGATTTTTGGAAAGACTAATGTCCTTGATTAATTTTGCTACATGGATCTAATATAATAAATCAAAATCAATAAATTTGGATTATATTTAGATGCAAGAAGAAAATTATTAGCATGTATAACAATATATTATTTTTATGTTGATAATAAATAAAATTTATTTTTTATTTTGTATTTTGTTGCAACTTACATGTAGTTTAGTTAGCATCTACGTTAATGCTAAGTAATAGATTATGAATATATGGACTAACCCATATAATTGAGAAAAAGGTAATTAAGGACCCAATGGAAAAAAAAAATACAGGAACCTAATTTGAAATTAGATGAAATTAAAACTATTGAGGAATTAATTTTCCCTAGATTTTTTTTCCAATTAAAACCTGGTATTTTTACGCAAAAAGTAACCATTATTATTATTAATAGTTTAATACTAATATATCAATAATTATATTTGAAGCCACATATAAAACTACAAATTGGGAAGAAAATGCCTAGATAAATGCACGTTACATAAGTGAGTCAGTATGAAAAATGAACCCAAAAAGTAAATAGAAAGAATTACCCTTTTTATTTAATACCCGACTTATTCTTTTTATTTTTACACTCAATTCATTATATGTCTTTTCTTAACTTTTTCGAACTTATTCTTTCTCATTATTTTTTCACTCATTATTTCTCTCACCGACCTTCTTTAAAATAATGGTGTTTTTTTTTTTAAAAAATGAATAGCACTTTTTACATATTTATTGTTTTTAATAAATTTTAACTAACATTTTGATCTATATAATTCAATTGCTAACTTATTAAAATGATAGGATTGAGTAGTAATTACATATTCAATTCCTGATTCATGTAAAGCATGACAGTTTAAAATTCATATAAAAGTTTTTTAACATGATGTTTACTATGCTTATAGCTAGGCCTTTCTACATTACAACACTTCTTTTATTTGATTTAGTGAAGGATTATTCGCTTACAATGTAATGAACGAACATTCGAATTTTTATCGAGAGATGAGCTCAAATTTAGTACCCAATAATACTTTAAGCAGACTTACCTTCAATAAAATATATATGTAGATGTATTGGTAAAATGTTAGAACACCAAATACAGCCCAATAAACTTGGATCTGAACCCAATATCTTAATATTTTAGAATGATGTATTTAGGGCTATATAATACATATAGATGCATTGGTAAAATGTTAGAACACCAAATACAGCCCAATAAACTTGGATCTGAACCCAATATCTTAATATTTTAGAATGATGTATAAAATTTTATTATAAAAAAAAAAAAATACATATTACAGTTTATTTTTGGGAAAATTCATATGGGGGCCCTTTTTGGAGAAAAAATAACAAAAAGGGCCCCAAGATTGACGACAATCTCAAAAAGGGCCCTTGGGCCCTTTCTAGGATAAATTCATTAAAATTTAACAACTAAGGGGTCAAATTAACAACAAAATCAATACTCGTTTACAACTAAATGGTCACATTTACAACAATTGTTTTACAACTAAATCAGTCCCATTTACAACAATATTTCGGTTAATAACTAAAATTTTATTATCAAAAAAAAAAAAAAAAACATATTCACTTAAATGGATTTTCCCTTTCTTTTTCCCTTTTTACACATATGGCACGTGACACTTTCTCATTCTTGCCTTTATGTAATGATCTGATCTGTAAATCACTTTTATCAGTGCAATGGTTTTTTTTTTTCTTTTTATCATTAGTGTACATTCATTTAGATTTTGTAGCTCTCTATGGTTTTATAGCCGCCACTTCCCTAGCTATTAGAAAATACCTCGAGGGAAAAATAAAGGGAAGAAAATATTAGGGGGAAAAACTTTCAAAAATAATTTTTGAAAAAAAGTTACTATTTTTTATAGTCTCTTTGGTATATTTTTTAAAGTTTTTCCTTGGAATATTCTTTTTTCCCTTAATTTTCTTTCTTTTTTTATTTAAACATAGGGTTAAAATCTAGTCCAACAAATTAAGTTGTTAGCCCAATATCTTAATACTCTATAGAATGATGGATTTAATTAGAGCTACATGTGGATTTTTTCCTCTTTCATATGTGCTTTAATTCTCTACTTAATTGTATGCTATTTTAAATTTTTATGTTTGTGGCCCTAATATTTAGTTCTTAAGGCTCTTTCTTTTTTTAATTTCATGTGTGTTAAAAAAGCTCTCTTTTTTTTCTTTTTTTTTTTTTTAAAAAAAAAAAAAAGCACAACTTATAGTTGTTAATTATTGCATTGCTTGCATTTACTACCTTAATGAATATACTCATACACGGATATTACATAATTGCGTCTCTTAATTACATGTATCAAATATTTTTTAAGTTCATGCTTTAAAAGGGTTCATCCTTTTTTACATGCATAAAAGATTAACATCAAGTACATACAATCTACATAATTAATTGCATCTCTTAATTACATATATCAAATCGTATTTAAGTTCATGTTTCAATTACACATATCAATAAAACCAGTTTATTAAATCATTAAATTTGTCATAAATTTAAATAATTTTCAATATTACTGTTTTTTTTTTATGAACCCAGAGTATCTCTAAGTCACTTTGAACTTAAACTTAATCTCTATCGGGCTATGAGTGTTAAAGTTTAAGCCCTCCAAATAAATACAATTTTCAATTTGTTCTCCTTTTTACTGGATGAGAATGCTTACCATCTCAAACAATAACTTATTACTTCAACGTTACTTTTATTAATCACACTAAACTTACCATTTTTTGTTGTTGTTAAAACTAACATATTGGAGTTTGAATACTTAAAAGTTTAGGAGTGTTAAGCCCCTTGCCTACTTATCCTGAATTTTATAAGGCCCATGTGGCTTTTGTGTACTTGAAATTGGAGTATATATGGAGAGGAAAACAAGGAAGAGAATAAGTTGGAACAAGTTAAGGAGATGAGGCATAGGGACTGGCAGGTCCTTTTTCACCATGTTCCTAGAGATCTCAATAAGATTGCTGATGCTTTAGCAAGATTGGGAATTTCTGGATCTGTTGTTTTTAAGAATTGCCCCCTTTATTTAAAATCTTGAGTAGACCAAGAGTATTTGGAATTTATTTCCCTTGTATTTTAACTTTCTTCCTATGTGAAGAAGAAGGGTGTAGAAAAGTTAGCTGATTGTGTCTTATGAACTCATGCAATATGTATTGTACAGTTATATAGCTACACGGTTGCTTTAGTGAAATGGACTAGTCTCTCACATTATGATGAACTAAAGTTTGAATCTTTGTTATAAGAGATATACACATTTAGTGCTCAATTGCAAATCAAATAGAATTGTCTCTGAAACAAGTATAACCATGCTTAGCAAAAAAGAAAATGTACGTTTTTTTTAATATAAGAAGCACTCCAACAGTTGTAAGTTGGGATATGCAAATTGCCAATATTTCTAGTAGTCAAAATCGGGTTGCTGATAAGCTTGCGAAGGATGTCTTATCGACTCTTGTTTCTTTGATGTTTGTCCTACTTTTCTTGTCTTTATTTTAATGAGCCTCGTTTATAGAAACTCCCTTCTTTCAAAACAAAGTATTTTGAAGATGTCCCAGGTCTTACTAATTCATTAAGGATAAATGATTAAATTTAATGAGATTGAATTGGGATATGGGTCAAAATGATCAATTCAATAACATAGATATATGGTTTGAAACATTATACTTACCAGTTTACTTGGTATAATACCAATCCAAACAATCAAAAGCAGCTGCTGATAATTGAACAACACCGCTCAAGTAAAATAAAAATTGATAATTAAATCCAATATACTTTTTCGCATAACAGATATTAGATGAAGCCCTTTTAGACCTTGAATTTAAAATCATAAGCGAGCCTAAAACTAAGCCCTACCCTTTTAGGCTTGTTTTTTTTTTTCCAAAGAAAAAAATGATTTATATGATAATAATATTATTGATTTTTTTATACTTTGTTAATAATATTGCAAATATTTAGTTATTATTATCTTTTTTTAATTAAGTTCCATAATAACATCTTGATTGTGAGCATGATAATTTATTACTCTCTTCAATTTTATTTATTGCCCACCGTAAACAGACGCCAAAACTCAGCTTTTGACATATCCCATTGTAAAAAGACCTTCCGAAGCGCAGCTTTTGGCATCTGTTTTGCGTAAAATAGTTGCCACTCTCTATAGATAATGTACAAAATTACAATAATATCATCGTCCTTATTTTTTACTTTTTTTTTAAAAGAAAACAAATATTATTTTAGAAAGTAAAATCTATATCTTTTGGTAGTGAAAACAACACATAGAAAATCAGGTAAAAAGGATATATATTTAGTAAATTTGAACAAGAAGTATTTATTGAAAAAAAGCCCAATATTGCCAATCTCTATAGAAAAGTACAAAATTACAATAATCTCATCACCTTCATTTTTTACTTCTTTTTTAAAAAATAAATATCTTTTTTTCTAATCTTTTGGTAGTTTCAATGTAAATTTGAACTAGAAGTATTTATTAAAAAACAATATTGCTCTTAAAAAATTTGAAGACCTAACAAGTTTTTTCTGTCACATGCCATTGTTTAAAGAAACTTTTCTAGAAGTTTTGGTTTGAAGGAGGGGGAGAGGGAGGGAAATAAGGAAATGACCAAATTGATATTAAAAAGTTTTTAAGACAACATTGTTCATGAATATTGAAAAATTTTAGCATAAATATGTACCTTAACCTTAAAAAATTACAAGGTCATACAAACTCAAGCTTTCCTCCTTACTAAGTTGCCGACTAATATAAGGGGTTCAGTAAAATAGGTAAGTCCTATCCATGGATGACAGAGCCATCTTGGCGACTTGGTTAGCTTCAAGGGGACACCAAACAAGGTGCAAGTCCCAATCCTGGTACATCAACGGCAGGATTTCATTTGTGATACCTTCTAGATCTTCACCTCCCAACTCATTCTTTCGTAAAGCTTCAACTAGAGCCAGGCAATTTGACCCAATGATTACGTGATATCATTGTTACCTCAGGCTAATTTGAGGCCCCACAGGATGCACCAGGCCAGGGAGAGATATGTCACCATCAATCTCCAATCACTTCCTCTACATTTAATGTTCCATTAGATCAAGGTAACATAATGACAGAAGGCCCATAATGCTAAGCAAAATGATGATGAAAAGGGCTTTAGAGCCTAAATTTTTGTTTTTAATAAAAAAATTTTAGGAGCCTGATTAAACCCACTCATGGTATAAGAGTAGGGCACTATAACTTTGATCCAAAGAATACAGGATTAAGAGTACACATGTTTCCACCTCAACCTATATTACCCCACTTCACTTTGCCTAGAATGTCTCCCACAGCGTTTTGATTAACTCCAGAATCGAACCCCCTTCCTTTTGATGAAGGTATCCGACCCCTTTACCAATTTAAGTAAGGATAAAGGGGTTTTTAGAGCCTAAATGGAATGAAAAACATAGGTACAGAGAAAATCATGAAATTCGGGGCTTTCAGAGTGCAGTTGGGCTTTTTTATAGGATTATTAGTGCCCATATATGTTAACTACTCTTCAAATGGGTCCTAGAACCACTACTTAAGCCCAAATTGAAAGTCTTTCATGGCCCTATTATAAATATATATTTAAAAAAAAAAAAATCATGCAGGTGCATGTAAGTGGTATTGCTTAGGGTCTTCAATTGGCTTGGGATATTCATATATGGTTTGGGATATGGGCCTAAAGAAGATCATTTTGGAATCTAACTTAGATGAGGTTATTAATCTGATTCTAGATAATTCTTGTAATACTGGCAGTAGCTTGATTGTGAAAGCTAGAGTTATGCTTTGGGATTGGCAGGTTGATGTTAGGGTCATGCCTCGAGATTGTAATATAATTGCGGATGCCTTAGCCAAATGAGGTATCTCCAATTCTACAATCTTAGCTGGGTGTCCCACTCATTTGAGAGCTTGGGTAGACCAAGAGTCTTTGGGATTAAATTCCCCTTATGTGTAATTTACTTCTTGTAATGTAGGCGTTTAGCCATTTTTAAAAAAAGAAAAAAAAAAAAAAAAAGTGGTATTGCTTAGAGAACATCATGTTAGAAAACATTTATATGAATTTTAATTTGTCATGCTTTATGAATCAGGAATTGAAGCATATATACACACACACATATATATGTTGGGATCCGTACAACGCACGGATTAAAAGTTTCTACGAATCCGTCCCAGAGGATCACTCAGTGCGTTTAAATCAAGGCTAGTGAATCCGGATATTACCTTTTAAGAATTCGTCGCGTCTCGTTCTTCCTTGAACAAAGGTGGGCTACCTCCTCGATCGAGAAGACGACTCTTAGAATCCTCTTCCTCTCTTGGTATCCACACGAACAATCCTCGTACACGGCTACGCGAGCGTGCTAGCTCCTCTTGTGCGTCTCTCTCAATTTTCACTCTAGGGTTTCTCGCGGCTTTTCGAATACGCTCATTGAAAGTCCGTAGGTTTTCTAAAACACGGCGTATTTAATACAAAATTAATCGTATTAATTTTTCAATTCAAACTTTAGATCTGGATTAAATATATATTAATCAAATCTATCGATAGATCTAATATAATAATATTTATTTAATCGAATTAAAAGCCGGATCGAAATTTCGAATTCGAATCTAGATTAAAAAAATAATTAATTAAATCTATCGATAGATTTAATCCAACCTATTTATTTAATCCAAATTTAAAAGCCTTCGATTTAATTTATCTCAATAAATTAAATCGGAGAAATGATATCTATCTATTTATTTAAATCGAGATACCAATATCTCAATTTAAATTAAATAGACAATAATATCTTTATTCGAAAATTAAATGAGATACAATATCTCTGTTTGTTTTAGATATTTAATTTATCAAATAAATTAAACATAAAACAAATAATATAATAATAATATTTTAATCTCAATTAAATAATATCATTATATTATTTTTCGAATTTAAATATATATATATATATATATATTTACCCAGATTAAACTCGGTATTCATTAATCTCAGATTAATTTGAGATTCGATGAACCGGACACTTTTACCGTGTTGGATTATTCTTGTGTGCGACCACGAGGCCCATGTGAGATTGGCGGTGGGCCAACACCGTGTCGACCCACAAATGCAAGCGGCCTCCCAGCAAGACATTGCGACTACCCAACTCACATGGGGATCGATGACACGATACACCTATCGTACAACCATGTCACGTCCCTTTTGTCACGCGATAATTTGGTCAAGGATGAGGCATAGATAATGTCAACTTCCTTTTCTTGACCATTACTTTCTCGATTCTCGAGTAGTCTAATAAGTGAAATGGAAACTACTTTCCATTACGGTATGGCCATACATTTCTTAGACTCGCTCATCGAGGGGCCCAAGATGTATTATCTCTCTACGAATGTGAGGGACAAATTCCATCTTGACCATTCACGTCCCCTCCGCATGAAAACCACGCGATCCGATCCGGCCTTTATCATCACCCAGGTCAAAGGTGACTTTTGACTAGGTCAAAGACAGTGATTCATCATGTAGGAATCCATGATGATCTCGAGTCATAGGGCGTTAATGACGCGGTTATACATGAGATAAGCTATGACTTAATCCATGCGGCTTTCTCATAGTGGGTCGGTCAAAGCACCTTGTACTCTTATAAGTGCCCATGACTTTGATTGTATCTCCATACCTCATCAAAGTCATATCTTGGTCTTAATTCATCTTGCTCAGCGTAGATGACCGATCGAGGACATTTAGGATAATCTATAAGATGTATCCAGGGATGCAGTTATCAATACGAACATGCAGACGAAAATGATAACTAAAGAAAATACTTTAAATAACTCAAATATCCAAAGTACAATGAATTGCCCCTATGGCATAATTTCCAACAATATATATACATATACATATACACACATACACACACATATATATATATACATATATATATACACACACACACTTTCTAATCATATTATTTTTGTTTTCAGTTTTTTATAAATAATATTATCAATAAAAATAAAATAAAAAATATTATTATTTCTACATCTATATTCCAATAATTTATTTCACTGTTATAAATCATATTTTAGAAAAACCCTTTTTAATTCAATAATTACATTATAAATTCATTTACCATGATTAATTGTTTCTTAATTGTAATTAAATCCTAATATAAAAGTTAGAATGTTACAATTCTCCCAACTTAATTAGAATTTTGTCCCAAGAATTTGATTCAATTAAGGAACAAATACACAACCAAAACACAATAATTCAATCAAAATAAGCACGATTACATACCTAAGCAAATAAGTTGGGAAAATCATGAACATCCTTTCTTCAGCCTTCCAAGTTGCATCTCCGAGTGTCATACCCTTCCAAAAGACTTTCACAAGCCAAATGGTCTTTTTCCTCAATTGATTGTCATGGACATCCAAAATTTTCTTTGGTTTTGCTATATAAGTCAAATCTTCTCTCAACTCGACTTTCTCAAACTCAATGACATGAGACGAGTCCGAATGATACTTCTTACACTATGACATGCACATTAGACAAGTATGTAGGCAAAGCGATCCAATAGGCGACATGCTTAATCTGCTCCAAAATCTCATAAGGCTTAATGAAACGGGAAGTCAACTTTTCTTTAATAGACCTCCTAATGCCCGTAATAGGTGTAATCTTTAGAGAAAAAATGATCTCCTACACTAAACTCCAATGGTCTCCTCCGGCAATCCGCATAACTCTTTTATCGGCTTTGAGCTATCAACAATTTTTGTTGTATCATTTCAATCTTCCTCAATGTTTGGTTTTACCAATAATGGTCCTCCAATTCAATCCAACACAACAGCGATCTGAAGATAGAATATAACCTCGAGAGGGTGAATAGAAGATTTTGAAATTCTTTTTGGATTGAAGGACAAACAATAATAACAAAGATAGAGACAGAAAGAATGGACACTGAGAATTTATACTGGTTCGGTTTAACTCATCGACCTACGTCCAGTCCCCAGACACTCTGGGTTTTTCACTAATCTACAAACACAAATACAATTACACACTTTGTACTCGAGATAATCCTATCACACTAGGACTCACTCCCCCTTATAAGTTGTAATCGTATACCCGCACTTAAAGTTTCTCAACCTTAAGATTTAAACAAATAATCAAGAACTAGTACGATGAGTCTGTACCATCTCCCCCTACCTAAGGATGTAACCCACCATAACAAGTGAATAGTCAAACAAAACACAATAGAAACAACTAAAAAAGGTATGGTATGTGTGAATATTATATATTGTCACTATATGCAGTGAATGTAACATAGTTCATAGAATTGTTGAATTTGATACTAGTTTGTAAAATACTTTCTTTAAAACAATAATTAGCTAAGAGTTTGATCAAATCTTTCATTAAAGCATTATCATGCACATAGTTGGGTTTTGGACTTCAGAAGGCCCAAAATAACTATTCATTACCATGCCCAAACTCTTTAGCTGAATAATACTTCATCATATATCAAAATATCCGTATCAGACCAAGTTGAAGATCAACAAGTTCAAAACAAGTCACAAGGCCTTTAGGCCACCCAAAATCATCAAGAGTAATCTAGTCATAGAGAAATCAAAAGTATATAGTTAATGTATTAAATCTCCAAAATAAATAAGAGTACATAGAATGAGCTCTAACGTGGTAAAACACAATTATACAACAAATACAAAAAAGATGGAAGCACTACTATTAGAAGAAATAACTTAAGCTTCCAAAGTTTTCCTTGATGCACATACATGAGAATTATCACCTAAAAAAAATGTTAAATCAAGGGGGTGAGACAAAAGGCTTAGCAACCAATAATCCATCTCATTGGGCATAAAAGTTAGTGCTTGTGAGGTGTTAAGTGAAATAATTATAAAATCATTGTGTTGTTAAAAATGTCATATGGCTACACACACATATATTAACTCATAATATCATAATCTCATTCTCATACTAATACATGAGTGCACAAAAATCAATACACAAAAATTCATTATCTATTTTCCCAGCCTTATTTCCTCAAACTCAACCCATGAACTAGTACTCACCCACAGGGGCGGACCTAGGAATTTACAGAAGGGGAGCACAATTGCTAGGGATATTCGGGGCTTGGGGGCAGCGCCCCCGAATTTTTTTTTTTTTAAGGAAAGTTTTAAATGCATTAAAAAACAAAATACTTTAACAAGAAAAAAATATATCAAAAAAATATTTATGAAAGGAAATGAATCTTGATGATGTAATAAGATAGGCAATTATTTTACAAACTGTTATTTAGAAAAGCAAGGCTAAAAACGGTTAGAAATAAATGCGGCTACATAAATTACAATGAAGGGTAGGTACTTAATAAGTTCAAGTATATATATTTTAATAGCAAAAGTAGATTACAATAAAAATAATTACAATGTCATTCTTAGGCCTTATTTTTTGGAATTCCATCATAATAGCCTTATTATTAATGCTATCGAGATACATCTTTTTTAATATAAAGCAATAAACAATCATTCATCCCCATCCGATTACAAAGTGCGGTCTTGATGTATTACGGTGGACACTTAATTTAAGGGTGGATGATTATTTAAATATGTATTAATTATTTTTTTATTAAATTTAAATTTAAAAAAAATTATTTATTAAAAAAAAAATTAAAAAAAAGGTCTCAAATTCAAGGGGGCACGTGACCCCCCAATCCAATACCTAGGTCCGCCAATGCTCACCCATATGACTGGTGGTTCAACTCAATAAGCTCATCGATCAAGTGATATGAATCGGCCAAAATGCATAGAGCACAAGACTTGATCATGGGTTACCCATCTAATTTATCAGTGGGGTGTCAGGGCCCTACTAAACACAATTGGGCCGAAGGACTAACCAGGGTACACCTGGAAGTCCATCACCTCATTTTTTTTCTTTTTGTACAAGAATTCACCCCTTATTTCCTTTTTAAATAACCTCCCCCATCGACATTCCCTTTCATATCAATGCTCAAGAAATTAAATCACAATTGATTATCACATGCCATTATCTATTCACAAGTTATGAAAAGAATCTTTCCAATATTATAAGACAACACCAATTCATATAATATAATATTACTAGTCATTTCTCAATGAAAATAAGTCCCACAAGACAATTTTATTAACAATATAGTTTTATAGTCTATATCACATACTAATAGCAAATTAATAGTTCTATATAATTAACAATCACTCACAAGCATCATACAAACATACACAATAAGAGGAAAATGGTTACTTCTCTCCAAATTGAAGTATTATCACAATGCTCTTAATCCAAGAACTCAAACAAAAGTCATAATCAATCTACAACAATCAATTACTACACATTAATAACTCTTTGAGTTATTAAAACTATAAATTTAAAGTTTTCAATTAATTACTCAAAAATTTAATTTTTAAAATTTTTTATATATTTTAATTAACTCAAATATTTTCTTAACCCAAACAACTCATTAAGTAATTGATTATCATTAATTTCATTTCATAAAATCTCAATTTAAAATTTAGAGTATAAAATTGCTCAATTATAAATCTTCACTTTAATAAAAAATTTAAACCGATTAAAACTTTAAAAATACCTTCAATAGTCCAAGAAACCATTTAGCCCAAATTTAATCAGCTAAAATTGTCCAATATAAAATTAGTTATAAGCTGATTATAATTTTTTGTAAAAACTAAATAACAAAAAAAATCTATTAAAATTAACTAGTGATCACCATCTATATTCTTATTCTTGTTGCCATATATTGTGAATGCTCAAAACTTGGCTAAAAGCCTAATCTCACAAGAGTCTTTAATCAGCGCAAAGTTACTATCATACCTAAAATATGAAAAAACAAAGAAACTGTCGCTACTCAAACCATCGAACTCTCCATCACATTACTGAAACAACTACTGTAGCTGAAGTGATGGGCTTTGATTGATGGGGCATTTATGACCCTCCATGACGTGTTTTTTTTATTGGTCAACACTCCATGACGTGTTGAGTGCTCCTTTAGTTAACATACATATCACATGCACACCAGTACACACCAGTACTTTTGAATTCAATACCTTATATATATGGTTTATATATATATATATATGGGTAAGGTTATATCAATCATCCTAAAACTACGCGTTTTGGAAGTTTATTAATTTCCCTAACCATCTTAAAACGAGGTTATGTCAAATCATCATCCTAAAAGCTACGTCGTTTTGAGAGTTTAATTAATTCTAACCTCAAAACGACGTCGTTTTGAGAGTTAAGGAATTAATGAAGGGTATTTTAGTATTTTTGTTTTTATATTTATTATATGAATTTTACCGGAACGTCTTTTATTAATTCCTCTAACTCTCAAAACGACGTAGTTTTGAGGTGACTTGAAATGACAAACGATAAACCCTATATATATATATATATATATAAATATATAATTTTCCTTTTACTTTCAATTTTCTAATCATATTTTTTTTCCAGTTTCTTTTTTAATAATATTATTAATAACAATAATAATACATCATTATTTTTACATCTATATTCCAATAATTTATTTTACGATTATAAATCATATTTTAGATAAACCCTTTTTATTTTATTTTAATAAATCCATTTATTATGATTAATTGTTTCTTAATTATAATCAAATCTTAATATAAAAATTAGAATATTCTTTATTCTTTATTTTACTTTCATTTAGATTCTTGTACTTCTTTATGGTATTGAAGCGGCCACGTCTCTAGCTATGAGAACTCTATGTTCCAACCCAACAAGCTAAGGTTTTCGCCCAATCTTAACATTCTATTGAATGATGTGCGTATTTAATTAGAGCTACACGTGCAATTTCTTTTCCCTCTTTCACTTATATAACACGTGGCATTTTCTCATTCTTGCAATTCGTTTACTCACGATTTTATATCCGTTTAGCTTTCTGGACTCTCACTGGTTCAAAACGTCAAATGATTTTTTTATTGAAGCTAAAATTTGAACTTATCTAATTATTTAATTGAGTTTTGTTTTTCTAATTTTGTCAAATCCTCTTTTATTATTTTTTCTTTCGCACATTCTCCATCATTCTTTTTCTTAATCAATATCTCTTTCACTTATTCCCGTTGTTATCCGGAATGTCATATTTTAAAAAAAGTGGATATCTTATGTTTTTATTGTCTCTAACTAATTTTAATTACTAATAACCTTATAACCTAGCGATAAAATTTTATTTATATGTGAAAAATTGCGGGTTCAATCCCCCTATAACGCACTTTAGCTCCTACATACTTCATCAAGTATGTGAATTTTGTATTTCATCACAATTATAATTTTTCTCTCTATTTTTCGTACGAGAATACAAAGATTGTGAATTATAAATTCTAATTCACGCTCATTGTCCCTCGCCCCATCCAAATCATGATCACGTCCCTCTTCTTACCAACTACTACACGTGCTTCAATTTCTCTACCTAATTGCATGCCATCTTAAGGTTGTTGCCATTAAGAACCTGTTTGGTAAATGATGCATTTGGAGGAATGGGGAGAGGAGAGAAAACTTTTATAACTTGGATTTTAAAAAACTAGAGAAGTAGGTAGAGCTATGAATTAGGGCTGGTCATGCCCTAAAGGACCAGCTCTTGAGGGTCAAGTCCTAAAAGGGCAGGCCCTTTTAGGTTTGGGATAAGAAAATATCTCGTTTCTTAAGGGCCAACCCTACATGGTCAGAAGTAGAGCCGTCAAACGGCCGTAGAATTGTCCGCCTTTGTTTAACCCCCGGCCCGCCATCTTGGCCGGCCTCAAAAATTGAAGAGAGAGGTGACTTCGAGGCCCGTAGGGAGGGCCGGCCGCAGGCCACGGGCTTTTACGGGCCAGCCACATGGCTACTGGCCGCTGCGTTTTTAGCCCGTTATATATATTTTTTTCTTTTAATGTTGAATTTTGAATGCATTCTCCAAAAATCATGAGGATAGTAATCCATAAGAATTAAGAACATAATTTGTTTTTGAGAACATAATTTGTTTTTGATAGTAAATTACAACAATTAAGAACTTAGATGCTTTTTATATTTTATGTAAGTTATTTGAGAACATAATTTGTTTTTGATTATGAATTCGTGGATCGCTTATTTGTTGGATAATTGTGTTTTTTGGATATAAATGTTGACAACATTTATTTGATAAATTAGAGCTTTAATTGTTGTAATTTACTAATTATATTTCTTTGAGAAAAAAAAAACGAGGAAAAATAGTTAAAATTTGAAATAATAATTTCCGGCCTCCGCTGCCCCGGCCCCCGTGCTCTCGGGGGCTTGAAAAAACAGTGTTTTTCTTACTCCGGGTCCCGGAAAGCCCATATTTTTTCACGATTGACGGCTCTAGTCGGGAAGACATTTTTATGAATTAAAATTATTTTTTCTACGTTTTTTTAAGGAAATATAATTAATAAAATAAACAATTAAAGTTCTAATTTATCAAATAAATATTATTAGCATTAATGTTTACACAACATGTTTAATGCAAAGGCGAGTCACTAATTTATAATTAAGAGTAAACTATTGTCCACAAATAACTCACACAAATTACATAACAAGCTTAAGACTAAGCAACATGAGTACGATAACTATCATTTTCATCTTTTTCACCAATGTCATCAATTTCAAAGCATTTGATTGTCTTCACTTCAAGTAGTAGGCTCTGCTTCATACATAAAAATATCAAGAATATATTCTTTCACATTGTGAATACATCTATAATCTTTATTTGCAACAAATAATATATTAAATCATAAAATTAAAGTATAGTTATTATGTATTTGTGATTAAATGGATAAATAATTCTATAAAAATGCAAAATATATATAAAACATAAAAACAAAAATTAAAGGGCCTAATGAAGTGGCCCTTTTAGGCCCTTGGCCCTACTTTTTCTGGTGACATTTGCGGGGACCAACTTTATTTAGAAAGCTTCAATTTACAAGCCCTACGCTTTAAAGGGTCGGGACTTAAACAGGTGATCCGATTTCCCAGCTTTAGAAGTAGGGTTGAAAGTTTGTAATTACTATTTTTAAATCTTTTATTTTACATCTTATTTTTATTATAATTTTATAACCCCATTTCTTTATTTTTTTTAAAAAAAATCTAATTCCTAAAATTTTTCCCTCGCATTCCTTTTTCTCCATTTTCCACTGGCCAAACAGACCCAATACTCACTTAGTTAATTAATAAAGCTCTTTATTTTTTGTCGTTGAAAAAATACCACCTATAGCTTTTAATTATTGCTTGTGCTTCACATTTATTGCCAAAAAGAATATACTCATAAACGGATATTACATAACTAGGTCTCTTAGTTACATGTATCAAATCTTTTATAAACTCATGTTTCAAAAATTCATCATTTTTTTAACAAAAATATTAACAGGTTACATGCATAAAAAATTAACCTGCATCTGTGCAGGGACGGAACCAGATTTTTAGGGTTGTGGGTGCACAATTAGTGGTGGACTGCCCCCGAATTTTTTTTTTTTTTTAAAAGAAAGTTTTAAATGCATTAAAAGACAAAAGAATATAAACAATAAAAGAAAAAAAAAACTTCAATTTAACATAGAAAAAGTTAGGAAGTTAAGAGCTTCTTACTTGATAGTAATATGCTGGAAGGAGGTGAAAAGCTTTAAAAGTTCTTTGAACTTGTCTCTAACAACTCTCAATTAAGTGTTGAACTGCAGAAAATAAATAGAGACCATTTGCAATATAAAAGAGGTGTCAACAAAAAGAACATGGGAAAATGAGGAAGGACACGTAAGATAAATTTGAAAGATAGATCATAAAAATGTGTTTCCATTTTCCAATAAATGAAGAAAGAAATGGACATATAAAATATTTAAATCTATAAACTAATAACTAACATAAATTAATGGCTTAACTCTATAAGAAAAACATACCAGTTGAAAAAAAAAAAAAAAAAAAAAGCAGGATCGAGAGGATCTTAACTTTGGAGATGGGTTCATAGCAAGTAACTAAGCAGGAAAACCATCTAAATCCCATTCTGAATTAAATCAATAATCAAATCAGATCTCTATGAAATCTTGCCAATTATCCTAACTTTGGAGATGGGTCCATAGCAAGTAACTAAGCAAGAAAACCGCCTAAATCCCATTCTAAAGTAAATCAATAATAAATCAAATCTCTATGAAATCTTGCCAATTCTTCCATGAAATCTATTTTATTTTGTTTCTTTTACATTAAACAATTTGGCTTACATCAGATCTCTAACATTCATGCATCTGTGTAGTAAAAATATAGTGAGTGACATAAGAAAGTATGATTGTTTTCCGAGGTCCACATATAATCATTACGATTACCAACTACTTTCTCTATTTCTTTCCAAATATTTCATATTCAATTCAAACAAAAATTCGATTGCTTGTTCGATTACCAATTTGAAAGTTCAAGGGTCGCAAAGCTACTTTCTCTATTTCTCTCCAAATATTTCATATTCATTTTCCCATTTTCCAACAATCACATCAGTAACAATTTCATTTCGTACTTTACTCTTACCCAGAAACTAAATTTCAGAAATACTGCAGATCAAGGCTTGTTTAAGGTGGAACAGACCTGGAAAACAAAAAGAGTGATGAAGCCTTTGAGCGCCGAGTGCTGGTATAGATCTGCGTGACGCCGACGGAGTGAAAGTTTGGGAGCCGCGGATCGATTTGGAGTGGATGAGAGATTTAGAGATTGAGAAAAAAAAAAAAAAAGGGATGAGGACGTTTTGAACCCGGAACCTTGTAGAGAGTTGTGGAAAGTTATAACCATCTATCCCAATCGGATTAGTTGTTTTAAAAGTCATTCACAACGTATCTATTTTTTGAATTTTTTATGTTTGCACTTAACCCCATAGGCACTAGTGTGCCTCCGTCTTTGCATCTGTGCATACGATCATACCATCTTTATTTAGGTCATGCTTTTAAGAATGTCGGAACAGGCTGAACTCACATTTTAACAAAAATAAAACAAATTTATTATTATTATTATTTTTTTCAAGACGTGATTCTGGCTCGTTTTAATTTTATTTTAACACAACGTAAATAGTGAGATACACGCACCCAGATATTTTGTTTTTGGTCAAATACACACACAAATATAACCAACAAACTTCTCTTTTTGCCCCTTATGTGATTCCAAGTTGTAACACATTCTTCTTCCTTTGGGAGGTTGTGTTTGGTTTGAGGAGAACTTATCTTTAGTGTGAAAAGTCAGATATGATCAATAGCGGATTGGGGTAGCGCCCGGATATATATATATATATATATATTTAAGGAAATTTTTAAATGCATTAAAAAATAAAAGAATATAAAGAAGAAAAAAATCAAAAAAATATTCATAAAATAAGTGAATCTTGATGATGTAATAAGAGAGGCAATTATTTTACAAACCTCTCATTTAGAAAAGCAAGGCTAAGCGCTAATAAACTACAATGAAGGATGAGTCTTAATAAGTTCAAGTATATATATCTTAATAACAAAAACATATTATAATAAAAATAATTACAATGTCATCTTTCTAGGCCTTATTTTTTGGATTACATTATAATTGTCTTTTTATCAATGCTATTGTTATTCAAGGGGCACTTGAATAAGGAGGCACATATTTAACAAATTTTTTTTGGAAGAAACAAATTCAGTGCCCCCCTTCTCATGCACCTAGATCCGTCTTCGGATATGACCATAAATTTGCTTCATTTTTCGTATAAACATTTTACATTATGGTTATATATAACTTTTTACACTAAGAAGTGAGGCTTCCATCTCCTTAAACCAAATAAGTGACAAAAGTCAAAGATAAGAAGAAAGGAAGAACTAAGAAGGTATTGAACCTGAGATGTGTTCAAGTGTTGATTTAATTTCATATTTATTCTCATTAATCATTGTTTAATGATTCATTTCCTCCCTCACACTCAGTCTTTCTTCATGAATAATGGGCCTTGAAAAATTATATTTTAAATATATTTACTCAATTTTAACCAATTTTTGAATCCATGAAATTCAATTAACTCTCTTTAATTAAAATATCTATCACATTCTAGGCAGAGAAAGTTGGCATTAGTGAAAAAGGCCGAGTAAATTTTTAAGTGGTAAGATATTATCAACTATCAATTTTAGTAATTATCAATGTTACTATAATTTTTTTTATAGTTAGATTAGAATCTCATCTACCTTCATCATTTCTATCTTTATTGAGATTCTAATCTAACGGTGAAAAAATTATAGTGATAATTGTAGTTATCAAAATTAGAAGTCATAATACCCCATATCAATTTTTAATTACCTCACGCCGAAAACGTTTCATGTATTTGAGCTCCATTAAATATACATTTATAAACTTCCAATTCAAGCACAGCAAAAAAGTTAGGACTGCATTGCTTTCTCCATCAGTTCATCGCAATGCAATGAAAAGCCGGTTCTTTTCTCCGAAAAGAATGATGATTGTGATTAGCTTTGCTAGAGAAGGGGCCTAGAGGAGCAGATCAATGAGCATCATGACCCCAATTTCGTTGTCTGTATCTACTCCTCCTTCTTCTTGGCCTCAATTGTTTCCTTCGTTTTCTTCTTGGACTTCTTCTCTTGCTCATCCCACTATCAAAAGCGCCCCAATACGTTCTTTCAATGACAGAAGCACCCAAACGAAGCTCACACCACCACTAAAAGCTGCCCTTGTACGGGTTCCGGCGTTGGAAGGAGGAGAAGCCGCCACCGTTCGCGATGTAGAGGCCAAAGTTAGAGCCACGGCTCGTGTTGCCAATGCTTCAGTTTATAGCCCTCAATTTCTTGCCGCCAAATATGGGTCGAAACCAGTCAAGGTTCTTCTGTTTCATTCCCTAAATTTTTGGAAAGGGATTTGGTATTTGACGCAATGGGATTAAGAATTGACTTGACCTTATTTTCTTGTGTTTTGGTTAGGTTGTGCGAAGGGCTTTGCAAATTCTGATTTCGTTGGGTTGGTTCGCGTTTAAACAATTGTTAGACCACAGAAATGGAGTGGTTGATCAAAACAAAAGGCGTCGTGCAGCAGAACTGAAGGACTTGTTCACGAGGCTAGGGCCGACTTTTGTGAAGTTGGGTCAAGGTTTGTCCATAAGGCCTGACATCTGCCCACCTGAGTATCTGGAGGAGCTCTCAGAACTTCAAGTACTTCTTCTTCCCATTTAATTTAACTTGTTTTCATTACATGAATGCAAAATCCATGAAGCATCTATACTTGATAAACGGAGTCATATCATTTCCAATGGGCATTAAACAGTATTTGACACTACAAATCTTAGTACATTCTGTCTTTTAATTGCTGACTGGTTGATTTCGTGGTGGACATGAACAAAGTTCAATCAACGAAGTGAAAATTTATTCATCTATGAGTGTGTTTTAAGATATTACTTTTTGTGCTAGTATCTCATATTTGTGTGAAAGTGGGTGAGACTTGGCGCAACGGTAAGGTTGTTGCCATGTGACCCAGGTCACCGGTTCAAATTCTGGAAACCTCCGCTTATAGGATAAGGCTGTATACATCTATCCTTCCCTAGACTCCATTTGGTCGGAGCCTTGTGTGGCTGCCCTTTTTATCTCATATTTGTGTGAGGAAGTTGGATACCTATGCTTGTGCTTATGACCTGACCACTTCTGTGCTTGAACAGGATGACTTGCCTATGTTTCCTAATGATGAAGCCTTCTCGTGCATTGAGAGGGAACTAGGAGCATCTCTTGACTCTATTTTCTCTGATATATCTCCATCACCTATAGCAGCAGCCAGTTTGGGTCAAGTCTACAAAGCTCGGCTAAAGTGCTCGGGGAAGCTTGTGGCTGTCAAGGTGCAACGCCCTGGGGTTGAAGAACTTATAGGATTGGACTTTTATCTTTTAAGAGCTCTTGGATTTCTCATAAATGAGTATGTTGACGTGATTACCTCTGATGTTGTTGCCCTTATTGATGAATTCGGATCCAAAGTATTTCAAGAGCTCAATTATGTGCAGGTTGGTTCCCCCTCTGTGTGTGTCTTTTTTTCTTTTTAAAATACAACCATGAGAACAACCATAAAGAAATTAGCTCAGGCGTCCATGAGCGTGAATAATATGATCCATAACCAACGAAAGTGTTATTTGGATGGTATTATCAAGTTTTTGAATATGAAATTGACTATTATGTACAAAAGGAAAACAAGTAAATAATAATTATACCATATGGGTCAGGCATAGTGGGGATCAAGAAGGAAAATTTTATGGCCGTAGGGAACTGTGTTTTGCCCTTCACTGTTTAAGAAGGAAACCATTTAGTGATTGCAGCTTTTGTTGTTTGAACCTGAGTTGGTGGCATAGTGCATGTCTTATTTGTCGAACCAAAAACCTAAATATTTGCAAATTTTGTATTTTTTTCTATTTGATGTTAATTTTGACAGGTTCCTGTAGGAGGGACAGAACGCAAACAGGTTTAAAAAATTGTATGCTGACAAGGAAGATATCTTTGTTCCTGATGTTTTCTGGGATCATACAAGTGGCAAAGTACTTACAATGGAATGGGTTCATGGAGTCAAACTAAATGAGAAAGAGGCTATTGAAAGACAAGGATTAAAGTTGCTGGACCTTGTAAACACAGGCGTACAGTGCAGTCTGAGACAGTTACTTGAGTATGGATATTTCCATGCAGATCCTCATCCTGGGAACCTCTTGGCAACTCCTGAGGGGAAGCTTGCCTTTATTGATTTTGGGATGATGAGTGAAACTCCAGAAGAAGCAAGATTGGCCATAATTGGTCATATTGTTCACTTGGTTAACCGGGATTATGAAGCTATGGCTCATGACTACTATGCACTCAATTTTTTGTCACCTGATGTTGATATAACTCCAATTATACCAGCGCTGAGAGACTTCTTTGATGACGCACTTAGTTATACTGTGCAAGAACTGAACTTCAAGACAATAGTTGATGGTTTGGGAAATGTTATGTATCAATATCCATTCAATGGTAAGATGCTTCTCCCTATATGATAGAAACTTGGTTGTGGTTCATTCATGTGTTTGAGAAATGTTGAAAGGTACTCACTCTGATAGTGTTTTTATTATTTTCCCTTTTTGCTGTAACAGATAGAATAATAGAAATGAAATGTAACATTTAAAAAAAAAAAAAAAAAATTATGTCTCCTACGTTTGAAGAGTGTAATTATGAACTTTATAAATATTGACACTTCTATTACTGCACTTTTATGTAGAATCTGATGGTTTGGCATTCTGTTTTTGCAGTCCCGGGATACTACGCATTAATATTGAGATCTCTCACTGTTCTTGAAGGTCTAGCACTTTATGCTGATCCTAATTTTAAGTTGCTAGCAGCTTCATACCCATATTTTGCTAAAAGGCTCCTAACAGATCCAAATCCATATCTTAGAGGTGCTCTTATTAAGTTGCTTTTCAAGGACGGGAGGTTCAGGTGTGTAGTCGACAAGCATGGCAAGGGTAAAATTATAGTTTAGGATCTTAAAAATAAGAATTTTAATAGTGAAGACAAAACTTTAAATTGCGAAAGTAAAAAATTTGAACTGGGAATAAAAACTACACTTCATATTATAAAATTCATTATTTTTACTGTTCATCCAGTTTTTCCTTGCATACTTGTTAACTACTGTTCAGGAAATGGTTCCTCACGGTTAGTAATTTAAAAATTTAAAGTTTTTTTGAGATAAATATCTTCAACTTAGAAATTTTAAAAGTGTAACTTTCCCTTTCTTTGGTTGTATATTTGAATCCTTTGAACTTTCAATGTAAGAATAATATGGTGTAAGCGTGTAGTGCTTGTTTGGTGTCATCTATTTAAGTGATTTTGTATTGTATGAGGTAAACATGTTAGAGGATTTATCTTGTAAAGTGCAAAAGAGCTTTTTTTTCCCCAATGAAGGCAAATTCGCCCTAATATCAGTTGATCTGGTCCATTGCAGATGGAATAGACTTGAAAGCCTGCTGATTCAGGGGCAAAAGGACAGAGATTTTTCTGCTAAAGAGGTTTTACAACCTGTCCTGAAGGTATTGCTGATGCCAGATGGTGAATATCTGAGGACTTTGGTTACCAAAGAGACTGCCCTTGTATCTGAAGCTTTTATTTTAAGCACTATGTCTGACACATACAAGTCAATTCCCAGATTCATGAGATCTCTTGTTTTCAATGGAAGTGCTAATGGACCCCTTATGATATCTGACTCTGAATTGGAAAGTATGATAGAGCTTAGAGACCAAGTTCTTCGGATATGGGGACTTCTATCCTCTAATGATTTTGATCCATCTTTTTTGCTACCTATACTAGAGGTAAGTGCCATCCTTTTCCTGTATAATTTTTGTTCTTTGCTTGATATGCTTTCTTCTGGTTCTTCCCTTCCATTATAACTAAATACTCTAGATCATTAAATTAACTATAATATCAAACAATGGACTTTATGGAAGGAAAAATGCCATTACTATTGATTTGTTGCAAATTTCCATGAAAGCCTTCATCATATATTGTCATTATAAAATAAATCTAAAAATCTAAAGTGATTCAGTTTATATACCTATTAGAGTGTTGGTGAATGGTGAGTCCTAGATAGAGAAGCTGCACTTATTGTTAGACTTCACTGGCCATGGATATATTTGGTGGGAAAGGGGAAAAGGTAGAGGATAATGAATCATGTGACTTCATAATTGAAATACAGGTTCATGAAATCATCATAGTATAGCCCTGAATTCACTTTCATCCATAGGCCATGTGGTGCAGAATGAAAAGAGGAGACACAGAACAACTCTGTAATAAAACTTAGGAAAATCTGATTACAAATGAACCTATGTCTAGGCTGTCTTATAAGCAGACATAGTCTAACAGCTAAAAAAAAAAACAAAAACAGAGTGAATACTTTTGTCCCGAATATGAATAACTGTTGAACAAGCAACCCAGAAGAACTATAGAATGTGAAGGAAAAAGTTACAACTAGAGGAAAGGAACAAGTAGATTTTTTGTTGTTCAAGGTATAATTTCTTTCAAGGCTGAAAGAGCAATGAGTTTTTGTCTCTTCTAAGTAATGCGTTTCCCGGGATTTAAATTTGTATTATCCTCCTTATGGGGATGAAGCTACTTACCATATCAACTAACAGTTTGTTGGTATGAATGAGTAGATTCACCTTATGTTTGGATTGAGAGAAAATTAGGGGGAAAGAAAACTCCTAAAAATAGTAAAAAAATTTAACCATTTATGAAAGTTTTGAAACCTAGTATTCCCTCTCCTATATTGCCCCTCCACTTTTCTCTCTATCCAAACGTAGCATTAAAGTAACTTTATTGGATTAAAAGATGATTTAACTTTGTTGGATAATGCAATGACACATTATGTATGAACAGGTCCTTCAACAACAAGAGTCACGCAGATTTGCAGGGCATGTGGCAGGTGGGATCACTCATCGCCTTGCGGCTCGTTTTCTGCAGCAATTACTTCAAACTCAAAAAAAATCTTCAACATAGATTTTATCACTATTAACAGCTCATGACAGCATAGGCATGTGTGTTATCTATATTTTTTCTCAACATTTGAAATTAATGTAATTGATTGGATGATCTATATGAATAAGAAAAGAAAGAGAAGATTTAATTCTTTTCTGCTAATACGTGTGTGTGTGTGTGTTATTTTTCTTACCATATTCAAGTAAATACACAAGAGTGAATGTTTTTTGTGAGTAAAATAAGTGATGGGCTTTCGCTTTTTAGGTTTCTAGCATTTTAAAGTCTGGACTCAAATCAGAGAGAGAATGCTACAAGGATGGGTGTTGGATCACTTTCGCTTTTTAGGTTTCTAGCATTTTAAAGTCTGGACTCAAATCATTGCTCCCAAAAAAGTAGCAATTTTTGCCCGAAGTTTAAAAAGAGAGAATGCTAACGGTCAACTAACAAGCATGGGTGTTGGCTTTGTTTTTAAATCTCAATTTATTTATTTTTAATAAAATGATCAATCATATTAATTGTAAAAAGATAATTACATAAAGAAGGTTCTATAAATAAGACAACAACACACATTTTGACACCAACATAGAGTTGGTCTAACAATGTAAGGCTTTATTAGATTTTTTTTGAGGTCTTGATTTCAATTTTTAGATGAGATATTTGTGTTGAGAGGGATAGCCATAAAGGTTAAAGGGTTTTTTGTGAACCATGTTAGAAGTAAAACATTATAGCTCTTGGATTCAAGTTTATCATTGTCCCTTTCTTACAGGCCATTAAAAGCATGCTTCACAACTTAGGGAAAGTGGACCACATGAATTCAGAATTCATACGCTTCAACAAAAGAAGGCTAATATCCAAATTTCTATACCTAAATTTGCATATCAATTCATGGCATCTTCAATTGTTCTTAACGTTATTGGATCACACAATCTTAAGTACACATTCATGGATTTAACATGCATTGCAAGTTAAGTGATTTGGTGAGAAGTTGGCTCTCACTTTCCTAACATTAGGCAGCAAGGAACATCTGCATACTGAATTATTTCACAATCTTTGCCAAAGTACGCACAAACATGAATATACTAGCTCTGGTTCTAAATATAAGTTTTAACAAAGTTGATTTTGATCTTAAATATAATATCTTAAACCATTATGATTGTCAAAATTATAATTTTTCTCCAAAGTATATCTATTAATTGCACATTTTAAAGGGTAGTTACAAGTGCACATTATTAGAAATGATATTCTAAAAAAACTGACATATATTTGTTATATATATATAACTTAACTAATTTCTCTCAAAATTAGTTATCTAGTTCTTATATTAAAAATAGAATGTGGTATATGACTTGGGTCATTGACACTTTAGTATTCCTAACATTGAAGGGTGTTATTGAAAGAGAGATGTGGGAATATTGATTAGTGAGTAGAGTTTTAGTTATTTTTCACTTTTAGGGTCTCTTTGCATTAGCAATGATAGAAGTGATTTATTTTTAAACCAACTTTTACAAAAGTAAGATATTATAAAATTCAGATTATAAATGTGATTTGTGTTTAGATTGACGTGTAACAAATGTGATTTTTTTCCAAATTGAAACTTATTTAGATTATTATTCAAAAGTCAATTGAGATACAAAATGACCGAAAAATGCATAAATCTTATTGAATATATTGTGATAATTGAAAATAAGGGTATAAGTAAGGATATTATTCCAATAGGACATGTTGCCACCATATAAATATGATAAAAAAAATTTATTAAAAAAACGTTATAAAAAAATAAAAGGGAAAATTGCACCTAGGTCCCTAGTAAGGGAAAATACGATAAAATAGTCTCTTGAAATCTCAAAATTGCGGTGTAATCTTGTGGGATTTTTTTGCAATATTTTTCGTCTATGAAAAGACACAAATGCCTCAATGGAGGCTCATGGACTTGTCAAAATATGTTTATTTGTTAACACATGAACATGAAGTTATTAAAACATGCACATGAACTTGTCAAAACAAGCTCATGGACTTGTCAACACTGGCGCATGGGGGCATTTGTGTCTTTTTACATACGAAAAATATTACAAAAACGTACCATGAGACTTTACAACAATTTTGAGATTTTAAGGGACCATTTTGTCGTAAATTCCCTTGCTTGGGATCTAGGGGCAATTTTCCCAAAATAAAAAGTTAGAAAAAGGGATTTTTTTCTTTCGTTTTTTTTAAGAAACATTTCATTAAATAGTGTCCCAGCATGTGCCGACCCCACCATTTAATATTAGGCAGAGGGTATTAAATACCCTCACCTCCCTCAATTTATTAAAAAACTCATCCCTTTATCAGACTCAGAGAATGTGTAAGAACATTAGTCGTGTAAATATAATGTCCAACTCTCAGGATTATGCTTATGAAATAAGGCTTTTTTTTTTTTTTTTTTTTTTTTTTTTGATACATAGGCGATAGGGAGGGGGATTATGCTTGAAGGGGGAAACTAATCCCAATACCATTGAAGTGCTGGTAAATAAGGAGCTTTTTTGGAAGAAGCTTAAGTGACTTGAGAAACTTACCCAAACACCATAAATTGGGCTTTTTTTGGCACTGCATTTTTTTCCTTTCCAAACTGAACTTTTTAATGGTCCAAATGCTTACCCAAACATGTAAGTGTAAGGCTTTATCGAAACCATCTCTTGCTGGAAACCGTCTTTAATAGGGATACTTTGAGGCTAAAATTATAAATTTGGGAGAGAAAATGAATTGAGACCTTCTATTTAGAATCAAAATAAACAAATTGTCTAGCTTTTATATTAGAGACTCTTTAGAATAATAACATATAATTTTAGGATCCAAGACCCCCAGATATTGCATAGAAAACATTGAAGAAGCTGTAATGTTGTAATTGTTGTTTCGAATATATTTAGGTAGAAATTGATTTGGACCAAATCCAAGAGCATACGCGGGAACCCCACATCGTCGATATGGAATGGAAAAAAGGTACAAAAAATATTGCATAGAAATCAATTGTTAATGTAAATCCGCATCATTAACAGACGCATGTAACGGAACGAAGCGAGGCGGCCGCGTCATTCACAGCGAATTGGTGCTTCTTGACGAACAACAGTCACACTAGAACGAAGCAAACGGAGGCGACCCGCATCTGTTCACGGCGGGGACGATCCGAACGGATTGCAAAAAAACGCAAAATGCCGGTTGGAAAAGTCGGAGAGGTACAACGGGAATATCTAAACGTTCGGAAATTCAAAAAAATAATTTAATAAAATATTATTTTTTAATCCGAAAAATGATTTAATAAAAATTAATATTTTATTTCACACGCGGGACCGACCGAGCGGGCCGACCGGCCTTGTAAGGGGTGTGGTGGACCAAGGGTCACCTAAGTCCTCACCCCTCCACAAAAGTGGGTTGGCCCAAGGGCCCAATTAGTAGGAGCCAAGTTGGGGCTTATATACCCTCCAACTTCTCTCCAACTAAGCAATGTGAGACTATTCTCTCACACACATTCCTTCTTCCTTCTTCCTCTTCTTTTCCATCGAAGAAGAAAATTTTGTACACACACCTAGTCTGAAAATAGCAATGTCTAACCTGTTTCTTTTACAAGATGAAACACCAACCATCAGTTGATATTTATGAGAAATAGTAGTATTATATGAGGTTAGAGTCAACCTTTTGATTTGATAATTGTAGCAAGAGAAAGTTAAGGTTGAGAAAGACAATGAACCAAGAATTTCTTGTATTAGTGCAAGAGGAAGCCAAACCTTACATTGATGAATTTCAATGTTACTTTTATGCCATATGATATCAATAAGAACAAAAATATTACACTACTCCTAAATATAAGAGCTAGTTGACTAATTTAAATATATTAAAAGAATTAGTTATGTTGGTTATTTGTAACAAATAAGTTGACTTTCCTAAAATACTCAACAATGTATCGGCCTTAAACCCATTCCTTTGGACAATTTTCTAACTAACTTTCTAGGAATCCCTTTAGTCAACGGATCCGCTATATTCTCTTTTGATTTCACATAATCAATTGAGATGATTCCATTAGAAAGTAGTTGTCTAACGGTATCATGCCTACGACGTATATGTCTAGACTTGCCGTTGTACATGACATTCTTGGCTCTACCAATATTTGCTTGACTATCACAATGTATACACACCGGGTACCGGTTCGGCCAATTAGGAATGTCTTCAAGAAAGTTACGAAGCCACTCGGCTTCCTCACCGCCTTTATCTAATGCAATGAATTCGCTTCCATAGTTGATCTTGCAATGCAAATGCTTAGATGACTTCAAGACACGACACCCCACCAAGGGTGAACACATATCCACTTGTGGATCTTGTGTCATTAGAGCTGGTTATCCAATTCGCATCACAATATCCTTCTAATACTGCAGGGTACTTTTCATAATGCAAAGCAAAGTTTTGAGTTTGCTTTAAGTAACCCAAAACTCTTATCATAGCTCTCCAATGAAGCTCATTTGGATTACTTGTAAAGCGACTCAACATGCTTCTTGCATAAGCAATATCGGTCTAGTGCGTTCATAACATACATAAGACTCGCCTAGCACTTGAGCATACTCTTTTTGTTTAATAGCTTCACTAGTATCTTTTAATAGTCGAATACTAGTTTCTATAGGAGTCGACACAGGAGCTGTGTTTAAACTCTTGAATTTCTCAAGAATTTTAGAAACATAGTGTGTTTGGGATAAAGCTAACCCTCCAGATGTTCTATGGATTTTAATTCCTAAAATAACAAATTTGCTAGACCCATATCTTTCATGTCGAACTTGCGGTAAGCAATCGCTTAGTAGCTTTAATCATTTGATTATTACTACCCGTTATCAACATGTCATCTACATAAAGACAAACTATGGCAAACTCGTTTTCCGTATTTCGAATGTATACACACTTGTCACATTCATTAATACTAAAGCCATTCGATAACATAACTTCATCAAATTTCGCATGCCATTGTTTTGGGGCTTGTTTAAGTCCATAAAGGGACTTTATTAAGCGACAAACTTTCCGTTCTTGTCCCGAGACAACAAATCCTCGGGTTGTTCTAGATAAATTTCTTCCTCTAATTCAACATTCAAGAAGGATGTCTTTACATCCATTTGATGTAACTCCACCCATTCGGTCTTGCTAATGCGATTAACATCTGAATGGATGTAATTCTTGTAACAGGTGAATAGGTATCAAAGTAGTCTAGGCCTTCACGTTGTCTATAGCCTTTTAATACTAGCCTAGCTTTGTATTTATCAATAGTGTCATCTGCTTTCATCTTCTTTTTGAAGATCCATTTAGTTCCTAGAGGCTTATTGCCAGGAGGAAGGTCAACCAACTCCCAAGTGTGGTTTGACATAATGGATTCTACTTCACTATTAATAGCCTCTTCCCAAAATGGCGCTTGAGAGGGGAACCCATAGCCTCTCCAAATGTTCGAGGCTCATTTTCTAGTAGATAAGTCATAAAATCGGGACCAAAGGATGTTGAAGTCCTTTGCCTAGTGCTACGTCTAGGTTCCTCTTGTTCAAGGTTATCATTAGTTATTGTATCCAGAGATATCACAGTGTTGTTATTATCATTAATTTTATTGTACGGAAATACGTTTTCAAAGAACCTTGCATTCCTTGACTCAATAACCGTGTTCACATGGATATCTGATACATCAGACTTATAAACTAGGAAGCGATATGCACTACTATTATGAGCATAGCCAATAAACACACAATCTCTTGTCTTAGGTCCGATTCTTGTCCGTTTAGGCTTGGGAATCTCAACCTTTTGCCAAACACCCCCACACTTTCAAATAATTCAAGGAAGGTTTCTTTCCTTTCCACATTTCGTATGGTATGTTTTTTATCGTTTTTACGAGGCACTGTTGATTAGAAAGTTAGCCGTCGAATGGCTTCTCCCCACATATTTTGTGGTAAACCGGACTCAATTAATAATGCATTCATCATTTCTTTCAATGTCCGATTTTTCCTCTCGCAATCCCATTTGATTGAGGAGCATAAGGAGTCAGTAGTCCGGGTGTATAATACCCGATTCTATACAGAATTCTTCGAAGGGGCCATCATATTCTCCCCCACGATCACTCCTTACTATTTTAATTTTCTTGTTAAGTTGATTTTCAACTTCAATTTTATATTGTTTAAAAGCTATAATAGCCTCATCTTTACTATTAAGCAAATACACATAACAATATCTACTGCAATCATCGGAAATTCAAAAAAATAATTTAATAAAAAATTATTTTTTAATCCGAAAAATGATTTAATAAAAATTAATATTTTATTTCACACGCGCGGACCGGACCGGACCGGGCGCACGCGGATGTGGTGGACCAAGGGTCACCTAAGTCCTCACCCCTTCACAAAAGTGGGTTGGCCCAAGGGCCCAATTAGTAGGAGCCAAGTTGGGGCTTATATACCCTCCAACTTCTCTCCAACTAAGCAATGTGAGACTATTCTCTCACACACATTCCTTCTTCCTTTTTCCTCTTCTTTTCCATCCTTCTTCTTATTCATAACCCATGAGATTTTATCCAAAAATTCCAACAGTAATATCCTTTGTTACTACTTGGAACACATCGTTCTAAAGCTAAAACCCATAGGAAGAAGAAGATTTTGTACACACACCTAGTCTGAAAATAGCAATGTCTAACCTGTTTCTTTTACAAGATGAAAGACCAACCATCAGTTGATACTTGAGAAATAGTAGTATTATATGAGGTTAGAGTCAACCTTTTGATTTGATAATTGTAGCAAGAGAAAGTTAAGGTTGAGAAAGACAATGAACCAAGAATTTCTTGTATCAGTGCAAGAGGAAGCCAAACCTTACCTTGATGAATTTCAATGTTCCTTTTATGCCATATGATATCAATAAGAACAAAAATATTACACTACTCCTAAATATAAGAGCTAGTTGACTAATTTAAATATATTAAAAGAATTAGTTATGTTGATTATTTGTAACAAATAAGTTGACTTTCCTAAAATACTATATTTCATTACCCTTTAATATGTGTAATAAATATAGATATTTTGAGGAAAAAATTATAAATTTGGGAGATAGTGAATTGAGGTGTTATATTTAGGACCAAATCTAACTCTCAAGTAATTTTTATATTAAGGACTTGAAGTAGTACAATGTAACACTGAGAGTCTCTCTTTGTTTAAGTGAATGTTAGAATTGTGACCTCAGTTGTTGTAATCTTAAATGGAATTGAAATGATGATGGTAGCCATATTTATGCATTGTATTATAATTGATTTTATATAAAGAATAGATCAATCAAAGTTCGGGTAGTGGTATATTTATGTCATTGCATTTATTTGTAACCAAGGGTCCTTATATTTCCTGGAGTGGCTATAAATCATTTTATCAAGAGTGAGACACGAACTTGTCCCCTAATTTTATCTCTCTTATTTATTCCGATCCTTTTTGTAAAAACCTAAAATTTGAATTGCTTTAATTATTTTTATATGATTTCACTTATAGTTGTATAAGATTTTAATGTGCTTGATTTCCACCCCCCCCCTCTCTCACCCATACACAACCTAAAATTTCACACACAAACGACTTGAAATCTAAATTGTCTTGATCCTAAGTATTTTGTTTTTCCATACATTTTGTTTTATTTTTTTCATATTCTTTTCATCTCATTATTACTCTATTTCTCTATCTTTCTTACTCTTTATAAACAAGGGCATGTTTAAAAAAAGTTCACTTTCTTGTTTATTATTTTGAACTAATTTTCATTGATTTCTTAAATTAAACAATTTGATTATTAGACTCTTATAAAAGGAATTATTTTTTTGATAAAGTCTTATAAAAGGAAGTAAAAAGCGTATATATACCACTGGGCAACTTGATTAATGAAAGTTGATTCCAAAACTTCAAAGTTGAGCAACCAGCACCATTTTTTTTCAAACTAACCAGACTTCCTCTGTTTTAGCCCAAATTATTTCTAGGTCAATCAGGGTGATTTGTATTAACTTTATCCATTGACTTGAAGACCTTGAGTGGTTTCAAGATAAAACTATGAATTGGGTATTGCTTGGAAATAAAGCCATAGCTTTGAAAAAGTTAAACAACATAGTAACAAACTTCTCTAGTCCCTGGGGGTTACATAATACTCTTTACTATACATTATTTCAATGACAAGTAACCCAAAGTCTCACTTGATGCCACGAGGATTGCAAAAAGTAAAGAGAACCAGTGTCAAACTACTTTAATGGACATAGTGTGTTTGATGATCTTCTACAACTTCTTTTGGACATTGTTGTAAATTATCATTGCAAGTGCATCCAAAAAAAAGTAGGCAGCAAAATCTATCTTGTGCCTATTTTACCGTCCTGAATGAAGAAGAAATTGTAACTAGTTAGGTTAATGTCATGTGATGAGACAAGCTTTGTATATAGCAAGTCAATGCTCAAGGGTATAATGATTGAAATGAATAAAAAATTATTCTTGAAAAAATCGTATCCAATTATTCTTCTATTCGTTGCCTTGTGAATAATTTGCAGTAATCTCTATGGCTTCAAGTGAAAGAACAACTTTTTCTTCAGCTGCATAGATTTCCAAATGTCAATGGCTGTGAGTTGATAATATCATCACAGTAACTATTAGTAGTAACTGATTTATTGATGATATAGATGGTCGAAAAACATACTGAGTTGAAGGTGCTAAGCATGGAGATGTTGAATCTTGAGTTTGCATAGGTTTTGTTGAAAGCATTACAGCCTGTGCTTGTGAATCTCTTATTCTTTTCTTAGATGATGAAGCCTCTTGGACGCCCTACACAAGATAAATATAAAATTAGCAACAATTTATTTTTATATTAAAGTAATTAAAGAAAACTTGATACCTCTGGCTCTTTTGTAAGTTGTCTTCTCATCTTCAAATTTCTTCCTTCCAACCTTGCTTTCCTTTTCTTCCTTCTCTCTTTTTGAATCCCTTAGGAATATTTTGTGACTCTACCACTGGTGCTCTACTTGGTTCAGGAACATCATCTTCATCATCGTTTGAAAATTTTTTCTCTAACTCAACGATGAGTCTCCGAACACGCTCATAACTTTCATGAGACTTAGCTGCCTTTTCTGCCAATCTTTCTATGTTTTGCACTAATTGTCTATATCGTCGTGGGATTTCAAGTTTCTGATCTACTTGTATCTCATTCCCCTTATCATCATATGCAACCTCACTCCTTGCTCCCCTGGTCCATCGCTCCATAATGTATTGCTTAGGCATAATTTTCACATCATTTACCTCGTACACTTTCAATGCATGACAACACAATATCCCAAGACTCTCAAACGTTCCACAGGTGCAAGAAATTTCATGTGTGTCAGGTTTAAACTCAACTCTCCATTCTCCTTCAACATCAATCATGTGGGCAATGTATTTATATAATGGTCCTTTTTCATCACGTTGAGTTAACATCACACAGAATTGGAAATCCCACTCTTTATGGAACATGTAAAACACATCGGGGGTATAAATTTGCACAAGTTGGCGCAATATAGGCGCACTCAGATTAACCATCCTAGGTATTTGTTGTCGAGAATCAAACTCAAGTTTCAAGTCCTTGCCTTGCTTCTCAGAAACAACACTGGCAAAAGTTGTAAAGAATTCATAGATGTCTAAATTTCTTGTTGTGCATTTTTTCACATCAGCATCCATAATTTTCCCTAAGTTGTGTACTTCTCATGCTGCCTAGTGTGTAAGCATTCTCTACATAGCACCAAGATATAAATATATATATCAGCTAAAAAGTAAACCTTTCAACATATTATATACATTCTATTCAACAAGTGATCTCATTAGATAAAAAATCATAAACAAATTAAGAAATATTTTATCTGTGGGGTCAAATGCTTCTTCGGCCCAATCCAGGAGGCCGTATAGGTGATTGAAGAGAACAGATCAGAATCTACCTAGCATGTAGTTATTTGTAATTCAACCTTTCTTTAGCCTTGCCTTAGTGAATCTTGCTCAGTCAAAGACAAAAGAAATTGACATATTTAAAAGATAATAACAGAAACGTATAATTTGGGGATATATAGGGAACATCCATTCGATTTGGAAAAAGTCCAAGGCCCTCACATCTAAATACAAAAAATTTGAATAGCAATCAATTGTAAATGTAAATCCAAGTAAAGGTTGTCATCATTGAAGAAGCTGTGACATTGTAAAGTCCTTTGCTACCACGACCACATCTTTCAAACCTAAAACTCATAGGAAGAGGAAAACTTTGCGCGCACACACAACAACTAAACAACCCTTTCCAAATACAAAACATCCCACAAATTGGGAGTCACAAAAAGAAGAGTGCTAAATTCATTTTTGAGCAAAAAAAAAAAAAAAAAAAAAAAAAAAAAAAACAAGCATCTTCGTGGAGAAGAACACAATTCAGCAACAAAAAACAAACCATCAAACAGCAACTAAGCAAAAAGTGGAAAGCATAGGGAGCGCTAAATTCTTAACGTTTCCCCAAAAGCAGAGAGGGGAAAAAAGTAAAAAGAGTCACAGAGACTCTGTACTTACATTTAACAGAACTAAACGTACAGGATGAAAATGGAGGGACTAAGTGAGCACCAACACCGAACTCGAACTCTGAGTGCCCAAGAACCGATGGGACATCAAATAGTGAGAGAGATCGACATCGAGCAACCACGAAGGGACGGAGCACGCGTAGCTTGAGACGATACAAATGGAGACCGCCGAATCGAAAATCCTTTGAAAACCTTATAAAGATGAGCGCCAAATAGAAAAGCAAATGGCGCCAAGAATACATGGTATTAAAAAAAGGGGGGAGAATTTCAGTTAGCCTGGCATATTACACTTTATTTCAGTCAACCCTAAAAACATCTGAAACTTCATTGCATACTTTGAGTCAAAATGAAACTAAGTTTTATGGGGAGAAAGATAATTATGCCCTTTCTTAATTTTTTTCAAAAGAGCATTTTATCATAGGGATTCAAAAGAAACTAGAGAGTTAACAAGAATATTTTGGTTATTTACAAGATAAATGAAGATATTTATAAGACAAATAAAAAGATTCGAAAGGACCCATGAAATTAAAAAATATTTTGGTCATCTACAAGACAAATAACATAATTCACAAGATAAATAAAGTAAATGCATAACTGTTTTTTCACCCATAAAACTTAATTTCATTTTGATCTAAGGAGCTGTAATGAAGTTTTAGATTTTTTGGGGGGTTGACTAAAATAAAGTCTCATCCATGGAGCTAGCCGAATCCCCCCCCCCCACGGTAAAAAACATTAAGGTAGGGTAATATAGAATTCTATGACTTGGTTATGCAACTCTATGACCCTTTGTATTTACGATATTTATCATAGTAATACAACAATATATAGTGAGCAACATAGGTATAGAATAATAAATTGATAATAGTAATCATTCAGGAATAATTTATAAAGTTCTTAACACAATGATACAAAGTAAACATCGGTGGCGATATATACTACGACCAAAAGTAAGTTGAAACATAACTACTATAGCTTTACAGCTATATCTAGTATCTAAGCATCAACCATCAGCACTCTGTAAATGCTGCCTTTCCTTTAGAGATACGTCCGCTGCTTTGACCATGTCCGAAACCAATCCCCTTGGAAACGTATGGGATTCAATTTGAACCCAAAGTAACATGTTAATCTCACAGGTAGAATATAAACAGTATATGAAGGTTAACCAAAATAAATACTTTACACATCATAAAACATTCAGATAATGCAGATCATATATACATACCACACAACCCCAAGCGCTAGGTATAACAAATTGGCATGTACCGAGAGTGCTTCTATACGTCGAGTTCTCAATCGAGACACCCAACTAGGAATATTTGACTGGGAACTATCGAGAGTCATATCCGAAATCTACCAGCGTTCTCAATCGGAAGTTCCCAAGTTGCCTAAATGCAACTAGGATAGCCACCTAAGAACCATCAGTCCATTGGCCCTACGCCTAATTCTAACCACCGGGAAGGTACTCCATGGTCAACCCTTTCGCTCAATCGAGCCACAAATGGTGCTAATCCCATACAGGATGTGACAATCACATATTTGATTCAATAGTCATACACAACTATATAGAGTATGTGAGATTAAAGTTACTACCTGATAGCTTTTAAATCATTTGGGTTGTTTCCCAGGTACTTTGCTTGTTCGGTGATTATAAATTTCTATAAGAACATATTATGGACAATGATCATCACTAGTCCCAATTCTTGACATTTCAAATGTCATCTAATACATTATAACTAAACATGAATATTACTAGACTTAGGTTATGTCCATGATTCCATTGTTTCCCTCATTTTCGCACATTTGACCCTATTTTCTAGAATTTGTGCTGTAACTTTGAAAAATTATATCTCATAGCACAAATGTCCAAATGAGTTGATTTCAAAGCCTATGGAGTCTAGTTTCAAGGAAAAATGGTCACAGCATCCAATCACACGCATAACAATCCCGATTTAATAAAACAGTGATCTTTGTCCAGATTTCATTCCAGAATTGTAGATCATTTTCAAAAAATTCATAACTTAGTGTACAGAAGTCCAAATTTGACAAATGACCTATCAAATTAAAGCTCATTATGTCGAATTTAATCCTAAAAAATTTCATTCCAATTGGACATCATTCATTGCCCCAAACATTCATTGCAAAATGACTGTCCAGACATATTTTTACAAAACAAATTTTAGGCTTTCGATATAATTCAATCCCGGAGCTTCTAAAATTCCTATCAAACCTCTATCCTACACAATTTTTCATTTTAAATACAATGTAACCATAAAAATGACCAAAATCCCACTCCTTAAACATTCCTGGTTAGACCAAAATTGAGGCTCAAATATAACAATTCACCAATTCACAATTTATCCATCAAACTAGTTTTATATGCTCCCAAATCATCATATAATAACATACTCATGAACAAATCATCATAAGGCTCCAAGAACCTTAGTTGGCCAAAAATATAAGGTTTTATAACATATTCCAAAACTCATCTAAACCTCAAATCAATCGATTCAAAACGAAGCTTATGCTTACCTTGTCACGATTTTGCAGTCGGTTTGGAATTTCGGCAACAACTCGACTGATTCGATGACTTGAAACTCCTCCTATGAGAAAACTGAAATCGTAGAATTGAAGCTTTTGATGTGTAGAACAATGTTTATGAAGGGAGTTCTTGGATTGGAGGTGATTGGTAGGAGATTTTGACTATACTATCTTCATTTTTCCTCTTCCTTCATCTCTCACATTCTCTCTATTTTCTTTTGATGTTCTCTCTCTGTTTTTTCTCCCATAAATGAATAAATGGGTATGGACTTAAAGAAATCCTCATCGACTTTAACCAAATGATGGAAATATTGGACATTAGAGAGAATGGCGATGGAAGCATAGAAAGAATTATAAGACATTGTTCTTTCATTTAATTACCTTTATGCCAATGCATTTTAATCCCAATTGTTTGGTTGACCAAAAGTTCATGGGAAGTGGCTGTTGTGGCGTGAATCCTTTGAGTCATATATGTGTCTTGGCTAATTTAACAAGTTGGTGAAGTGAGGTATTGTGGAGTTCGTTCCAATATGATCCCATTTAATTATCCACAAGACTTTTATTTGCAACTTAGTTCATTACTTATTTACTTGCAAATATTGGATAAGTATTATGAATTAACCCATAATTTCATAAAGAGATTTCTCTTCCATAATTAGCTTCTCTAGACCATAGAATATTGTCTCTAAAATTTCTGATTTTGGGAAAATTGGGTAAAATTGAACTTTAGTCAAAATTCCATGATTTCATTTCACCAAATGTGCATACTTCATACAAAGTATTTGTTAGAGCTAATTTAGGATATTACACCCTTGACTTTAGTGAAGGATATCTTCTAGAAAACACTACAAAAGAGATATGTGATGCGGCCAAAAGGACCTATCCTCTCTTGATAACACCGCTGCCTTGATCCGTTTGAAAAGGCAACTCCAAGATTTGAAGCAAGGTAATATGTCGGTGATTGACTATTACAATGCTTTGTTGAACCTTTGGCAACAACATGACTTGTTTGAGGTGCACTCATGGAAGACCGTTGAGGATGCTCAATTGTATAGGAAGAGAGTCAAAGAAGGAAGAATTCACGATTTTCTACTCGGACTCAAAGATTCTTTTGAGGAGATAAGGGGCATAATTATGGGGTTAAAACTCTTACCACATCTATTTGATATAGTCAACCATGTGCAATTTGAAGAAAGCAGAAAACTCCTGAATCGAAGTAGCCAAAGTCACTTTGAGGCTTTAGCTCTTGTAGTGAAAGAACCACAATATGAACAGAAAAATAATAATGGTACAATTATAGCAAGAAGGGTCATACTAAAAAAGAATGCTGGAAACTGCATGGCAAGCCATCAATTGGAAAATAACACTTCCAACAAAGCCATCTCACTACAACTGAGTAGAAAGTTGAGGATGCTAATCCCCTAAGCCAGGAGGAGTTGCAGGTGCTTTGTAGGATACTTGACAAACAGAACAAGTCAAACTTTGTACCAAGTGTCAATATGGTACAATCAAGTAATTCTATTATAGCTTTTAATGTTGTGAGGACTAGTGAAAATACATGGATTAGTTGATTCAAGAGCTACAGATCACATGATTGGTAATCAAACATTATTTACAACTCTTAAATTGTGTCCTGAAAACCTTCGAGTCAAAGTTACTAATGGCGTGTTCAAAAAAGTTAAGAGAATAGGCACATTCATGCTATCTAATCATCTGAAAGTTCACAAGGTTCTGTTTGTACCCGTTCTTGCTTGTAACTTTAATATATGCGAGCAAATTAAATAAAGGGCAAATACGTCGAATGATCTTTGAAGATGATTTATGCATTTTTCATGATTTAAACTCAAGAAAGACGATTGGGATTTTAGAGAGTGGGATGAACTTTTCTACTTGGAAGGATCATAGTTGAAGAATAAAGATACATGGAATGAACTGGTTAGCTCAAGTTCTCAAAACAAAGATGTATTTTTATATCACTCAGGCCATCCTAGTTTTGATTATATGAAACATGTGTTTTCAAATTTATTCAATAAAAATTTTGTTCCTTTTCATTGTGAAACTTGTTAACTCGCTAAACAAACTCAATGCTCATACCAAAACAGCCCTATGCACCCTCTACTCCTTTCTAATTAATCCATAGTAATATCTGGGGTCCTGCAAGAACAAAAACCATAGCAAACACCAAATGGTTTGTCACTTTCATAGATGATCATACCAGAACCACATGGGTTTACTTAATTGAAGATAAATCTAAGGTAGCTAAGGTTTTCTAGAGCTTCTATGCCTTTGTGAGAAATCATTTTCAAACTTGCATCAAGGTTCTCCAGAGTGACAATGCTAGGGAATACTTAAGTGGAACCTTTAAAGAGTTTCTTGATGAGCAAGGAATTTTTCACCAAACCTTCTATCCTTACACACCTCAACAAATAGGGTTGCTGAGCATCAAAATTGCTACTTATTGGAGGTAATCATAACTTTATTAATGGAACAAAATGTACCCACGATCTTTTGAGGTGATATAGTCTTAACTACAACCTATCTAATCAACCAAATACCCTCTAAAGTCCTCAAATATGCTACTCCCATTCAAAACTCCTTGAAACCTTTCCCAATTGTCCTCTTATCAACCCATTACCCTAAAAGGCATTTAGTTGTGTTGTCTTTATTCAAAAATATGATGGAAGCAAATTTGATGCCTAAGCCCAAAAGTGCATATTTCTAGATTACTTCTCCACTAAAAAAGGGTACAAGTGCTACTGCCCTACCTCAAAGAAACTTTTTTCGTCTCCAAAGATGTCTTATTCTATGTGGAGGACACCTATTATCCCAAATTACCCATTCACGAGGAGCATAAAGATATCAAATGGCTAATTTCACATGATCCCACTTCCAACGTCCCTGATGCTTTGCCACCATATACCTTGCTAGTCCTTGATACCTCACCATTATCACCTCCTGATGCCATTCTTCGATCCAACCAACCTAAACTTGTTCCACCTCAACCTGAACCTACACCTAATGAACTGTAAACACATATTGAGATTAGTTTGGGGATGGATATAGATGGTAGGCTCGAAGGAAAGTCCAAGTAACAATCTCAAGATGATAATGATAGAAAAATTTGTCTTACTCGAAGGAACGACAATGACTTTAAGCCAAGATTAGATCCTGAAGAGTTATGTTGGCCTATTACACTTAAAAAAGGGGTAAGATCTTGTACTTAGCATCCAATCTAACGATTTGTTTCATATGGTAATATGTCTACAAAGATGTAAAACTTTGTTGTAAAGAGTGCACAAATTAAAGTTCCAAATACTTTCCAACAAGCTATGGTTGATCCAAATTGGAATCAAGTTGCAGAAGAAGAGTTAAAGGCACTTAAGGAAAATAAAACATGGGAAATCATAGCTCTTCCTACAAGAAAGGAATCGGTAGGATGCAAGTGGATATTTACCCCAAAGTTCAATCCTAATGAAAGTATAAACAAGTACAAGGCAAGATTGGTTGTAAAAGGGTATATTCAAACTTAAAAAAAATTGATTACCAGGAAACCTTTGCCCTGGTAGCTAAATTCAATATAATCCAAGTACTATTGTCAATTATAGCAACTTGGATTGGTCATAAGCTGGACGTAAATAAATCATTTATAAATGGTGACATGGAGGAATAGGTCTACATGGAGTACCTAGAGGGAGTCCTTGGTCCAAAAAATTTGCCTGCAAAGTCAACAAGTCTTTGTATGAACTAAAGCGATCTCTAAGAGCATGGTTCAGACGATTCACCAAGGTAGTAAAGAAACTTGGGTATAAACTGGGACAAGCAGATGATACGTTGTTTATCAAGCATGATAATGGGAGAGTCACTACATATCCTAATTGTCTATGTTGATGACATAGGTATTACAGGGAACGATTCTATTGGCCAACTAAAGAGGAACTTGTCAAATGAATTCCGGGTGAAGGATCTCTTGGTCAAATAAATGACTTCTTGGGTATGGAAGTGGAAATAACCGAAAAGGGCAATAATATATCCTAGGGAAAGTATACCCTAGATCTTTTACATGGAATAGGAATGTTAGGGGCACAACCTAAAGGAACATAGATGAAAGAAGGTTGTTGTCACCTAGAGATCAAACCAAATGGTGTTCTAGTTAACTCAACACAATGTAGAGGACTTGTAGGGAAGCTAATATACTTAACCCACACATGTCTAGATATCACCTTTGCAGTTGGAATAGTAAGTCAGTTCATGCATCAGTAATATGAAGAGCACATGAAGGCCGTACATAGAATTCTGAGCTATTTGAAGCTTGATCTTGGAAGAGGAATCTTCTTTAAGAAAGGGACTGCTAGAAACATTGAAATCTACGTTGATGTAGACCATGCAAGAGATAGAGAGAATATGAAGGATACTACACATATGTGTGGGGAAATATGGTTACATGGAGAAACAAGAAACAAACTATGGTTTCAAGTAGTAGTGTAGAAGTAGAGCTGAGAATTGTTTGCAAAGGAGTATGTGAAATACTCTCGGTTATTAGGCTATTGACAAAGTTGGGAATTCCATATGAGGGACCCATACAAGCCTGGTATGACAACAAGGCCATCATTGAAATGTCAAAAATCCTTCTAGAAGAATGACATATAGTAGTGTTGGTTATGTATTCTAGTTGATTATATATTCGACGATGGCCTAAGTGTTGATTATATATTCTGGCAAAAAAAAAAAAAAAATTGCTTTAATATTTCTTTCCTTTATTTTTATTTTAAATCTATAATCGTATGGACAAGGTAGGCCTAAGAAAAATTCATATAAACTAATACAAGTAATTAACATATGTAATTGTAAATCAATACTCTTCCAATCCTCAATACCCAATTAGAAAGTTGATATTGGTCCTAAATGTAAGACGATCTATTTCATTTTTTTGTCAAACTTTTTCCAAATTAGCCAAATAGGCATTCCTTCAACAATAATCAATAAGGAGAAGGAGAAAAGAAATTAAGAAAATTCACCTAACAGTACACCTTTTTTTATGAAACAAAGCTTGTTGGCCCGGTTCACTACCGATGGATGTATCTATTGAGAGATACTAATTTAAAATAAATTACATCAGCATTACTTGCTAGTCGCACATTTCAACATATAAATGGACATTTTTACTTCCTTACTTTATAGGTTTCTTGGGAAATTGAAATCTTATGTAAGGAATAAGGTGAGGCCTAAAGGTTCTATAGTAGAAGGTTATATAGGGGATGAGTCCTATATTTCTATTCAAAGTACTTCGGTGACATTGAGACATCTTTCAACCAACCGGGTGGTGTAGAAGATTGTCCTGAACCTGAGCCATCATCAATAGAGTTGTTAATCTCTCATGTTGGTAAACCAGTTGGTGGAAGTGAGAACTTCAAATTGATGGCAATTGAGAAGTTTCAAGCTCATAGATATATCTTGATTAATTGCACTAATGTTGAACCCTTCCTTCAATAAGGATTGTACAGTCATATGTTATCCTATATATTTCCTTAGATTTTATAGTTACATTTCATGATCGCCATCTCATGATTAATTGAGGGAATTCAGAAGTCATGTGAAGCGTCAACTCAGGATCCGTACACAGACATCATCCGAAATTGACAGAAAGATCCATAAAGAATTCCAAAGTTGTTTATGCGGGGAATACAAAAAGACCACAACCCTCACTCACCAGAATTTAGAGCTCTCGCACTCAGCCTACTTGACCATGCCACCAGGTTTATGGCATACAATGTCAATGGTTTCAAGTTTTTGACAGTTTCAAGAGATTAAAGATTTCTAACCCAAAACTTGGGTGTTTAGGAGACATTTTGGACAAGGAGTTATGCGAGAGCAGTGGGAACATGCAATTTGGTGATGTCCCGTATTATGGAAAAGTTTTTTGAGGTCGTCAAAATAAATTACCAAGGTCGTTTCAGCATGATGCTATTCAGGTGTTTGTGGGTAAATACGACAACTTCTCGAGGATTCACAACTGACAACTTAGGCATCACATCAGTAAATTTCTCTTGGCGAATTCTCACTAGTCAGTCTCAAGATGATGAGCCATATATTCTTGCCTAAGGCACATCAAGTGTATTATGTTAAGGATGAGAGGCACAAGGATTGGAATATGGTGGTTCACTTAAAGCCTCAGGACCTTTGACATGGACGATGATGATAATATTCTCTTGGCCAATTTCAAAAGCTGTTTCCAAGACGGCGACAATAATTTACCTATAGTTCAGTGCTTTTTTTTAAAGATATGTTTTATGAAAGGGTTAAGGTGCGATTTGACTAATAAACTATTAGATGAGGAGCGTCCCACACAATTAACTATTAATTGGACCAAAATTACCAAAAAAAAAATTAAAAAGATTAAATTAGCACAAATCCATTAGCACATGTTTAATATTTTTTAAAATATTGACGTGGCACATGGGAAAAAAGGATGAAATTGATGTCCTTGTCATGTTGTGCACAGCTCGCAACTTTATTTTCCTTTCACAACATGTCAAGTTTATTATGTCTCCTTTAAGGAGGGAGTAATCTCAACCATTTTGGAATATTTTTTTTTTTTTTTTTTTAAATTCTTAAAATTATACCTTTTCTTTGTGGTTCTGAATTTGATCAACTAATTAAGATTTAATTCCTTTTCCCTTTTCCCTTCCTCAAAGGTTGAACTCCATAGCTCCATAATGGCGCTTCAACTATTTCCTTCTCGAGGACCACTTCCTTATTCATATCTTGAGGTGAGCTTGTGTGTTTCATATGCTTTTTTTTTTTTTCCTTCCTCCGTCTCCCCTTTGAATTTTGGCTGCTTTAATTTTAGTTGATGATGTGGGCGATGGGAAATGAGGATAAGAACGAACGCTTGATAGCTGCTCCAACTAATGGCATAAGTAAAGGAGCCAGTGGAATTTCCCCGCCAATGTTCAAAAGCCATTCTTTATGCAAGATTTGGATATCCCCTCTCTTTAAAAGTAACAGGATAGCTTTACCTCTGCGCAAACGGGAACCCGTTTTTTATGTTTCATTCTTGAAGAATTGATTTTCCAAGTTCCGTCTTCTACCTTACTTCATAATTTTTTACTTTCTTCTTTATTATTTCCCCCTTTTTCTTTTGTTTTTGGATACTTTTATGTAGTTTTTATACGGGAATTACAATATTTAATTTGCTCAATTTTTCCAAACATTATTAAATCTCTTTAATGAACACATCTTTTTCTCCACGCGTTAAATATGTTAACGGATTTTGCTAATTTAACCTTTTTAATTGTTTTTTTGGTAATTTTGGTCCAATTGATAGAAGATTAGTTTATTTAAAAAACCCTTTATGAAACAATATTTAATTTGTGTTCAAACATATTTTTTAATTTTTTGTAGGGAATGAAGATTGATTTAAAAAAAAAAAACCAAAAAAAATTGCTACAAAATAAAAACAACCGCTACAAAAACCATAGCATAAACCACTACAAACCACAACCGCTACAAACAACGTCATCTCAACCACTAGAAAGGTTACGTAGATATCCTATAAATACTCCGACCACACATCATTTCACACACTTCATAATCTTTTTCCATCGACATTTTCTCTCATTTTCACTTATCTGTCAACAGTGCTGATCAAACGGATCAAATATGGTGAACATTTATTTAAAAATCTTTCATTTCAGTTTTTTTTGGTTTCTTCTAGTTCTCTGATACTAATTTATTTTTTTTATTCACAATTTTAAAGACCTTGTTCAACATTCCTTCTTTTTTCATATACATTAATTTCATAATCAAATATTAATTAGTGGACAACATAATAAGTTCATATTATTTACACATTCTCATTATTATACACCTATATAGTAACCATATATAATCAAACATCATATACCAGTGTCAATTATTTTAGGTTAAATACCATTTTTGCCACAGAAGTATTGGCTAGGGGGCACCCAGCACCCGGAATTTTTTTGGTATCATTTTTGCTCCACAAGTTTACAAAAAGGAGGAAATATGCCCGAAAGTTTTTTTTTGAGCAAATTTTGCCCCGGAAGTTTTTTTAGGAGCAAATTTTTATAAACTTCCAGGGCAAAAATGATATCACAAATGATCAATCCAACGGTCAAGATCAACCGATGGGCAAGATTGCTACGTTTGTAAACTTTCGGGGCAAAAATGATACCAAAAAAACTTTCGGGTGCTGGGTGCTCCAAAACCAAAACTTCCGTGGCAAAATTGGTATTTATCCCATTATTTTAATATTAATTTCTATCATTTAAAATTAAATTATCAGTTAATTAATTAATCTAAAACGACTCAAATTCAATTTTTTTAAAACTATGTTAATAATTTACCACTACGAGAGTTTGACATATATTTTTGCCACCATTTTTAAAATTTCACCTGAAGTTTGTAGCGGTTTTAAAACCGTTACAAATTTGGATGAAATTCCAAAAAAGACAGTAAATTTTTTTAAAAGAATTGGCAGCAATATTTTGTAGCGGTTCTTTAACTACTAAATACTAATTTCAAACATTTGGCACCTTTTTTTAAATTTCATCCAATTGTATAACGGTTAGTGAACCGCTACAAATGTTTGCCGCTAATTTTTCAAATTTACTAGATATATTAGTTGCAGTTAGCTAACCGCTACAACTTTGGCCACTATCATATTGTAGCGGTTACTTAACCAATACAAAGAGTTTACACACGATGTCATCCTAGTTTCATCTCATAGCGGTGATGATAAACGCTACAATTACAATAGCGGTTAATTTACATGAATAAGCGAGTTTTAGAACCGCTACAAATTGGCTTGCAACGATGTGTTTTTGTCCCAACTACTACTAATGTAATCTGTAGTGATTATAACAACTACAAAAGGTCCTTTTTTTTTTGTAGTGAGGGAGGGAATGAAAGAAGATGATTATGATGTTTTAGAAAAAATATATCATATTAACTAATTTAATTAACTTCATTAATTTAATCAAATTAGTTTAATATATCTTACATTATAGACAATAGTAGTATTTCTTTCTCTGATACAACATCAAGGGTAAGGAGATTTCAATATTTTCGAGCATTCCGTAGGAAACATTTATAGGTATTTATTATTCATGTATCCAACCTTAAATGGATATTCAGAAAAGTAATGGTCTTCAATGAATTCATCAATATCAAAGGTACACTGTATACACAAGGATACATATAGTAAATTGTTGATAACATCCAAAAAAATTGTTAAAAAAATAAAAATCATACCAAAATATTCCAATTACTGTACGAAAACATTCCCTTTCATACATGTGTTCTGCCACACACACATATATATAGAACCCCTTGGTCCTCCTTTAGGTTCAATACAGTAAACATGTCGACCGCATACTTTATAGCTGTCCTCATTTTGAGCATCTCCTTTTATACAAGTAATGGTCGAGAATTAGTCACTGATCATGATACGAAGCTGGAGGTGAAATTTTGTACCCTTACTTCCCAAGTTTTTGTTCATCTACAAGCACGTTACTTTGTGAATCATTACCTATTTTTCTTTGACTTATAATATTTCTCTTGTATATACATATACTCCCTTCGGTCATTAATATAAGGCTCGGTTGACTTTTTGAAGAGATTGAACAAGCACGTTACTTTGTGAATCATTACCTATTTTTCTTTGACTTATAATATTTCTCTTGTATATACATATACTCCCTTCGGTCATTAATATAAGGCTCGGTTGACTTTTTTGAAGAGATTGAAGAAGCCAAATAAATTATTTAATCATAACATCTGTTGTATATCATTAAATTATATATCAGTTTATAATTGAAGCAAATTAGTTTAGGGAAAAATAATGTTAACTATAAAAACTTTAGAGTAATTCATTTAGCTTCCTTGATCTTTCTAAAAAACTAATTGGGTTTTATATTAAGGATCGGGAAGTATATATAGTGTTCTTTACTTATTTGTATTACTGTTTGATGCAGAATGCTGAGAAAATTGGCATTATTGATGATTCATCTGCTGAGAAATTTGTTATGAAGAATGCAAAAATGAATAACATCAAAATTACTGGAAAATATGAGGATGTTTTCGTCAAAGCTTCGTGGGTGTAACTCAAAATGAAATCAAGGAGGATATTCCAGATTTCAATGTGGACTATTCCCCAGGGCACGCAAGTCCTCCTCAAAACAACGGTGGACATAATAATGGATTTTAAAGTATGCACTGTACTGATGAATAAGCTCAATAAGTTATATTTGGAGTAATCCCTGGTATTGATGTGGTGTTAATGTGTGTCTAGTTTCTATTATGTCTTTTATCACTACTAAAGATTCACACATATATAACACTTAAAAAATAACAGTTATAATGAATAAACATCATATATATCAAGGCGTAGGTCACACAATAATATGCAATGTTAAAATTTAACGGTTAAATATACACATCGTCATGTATTGAGAGACAGAATTGGCGAAAACAATGGGCAGTTGTAAGGCACCGCCGGCCATAGCATATGGCGTTCTATAGTCACATATGATTCTTTCTTCCTTCTCTTGCATACCCTTTAAGCCCTTTACAGTACGGAATTCGATTGAGCATAGCTACAAAGCTAGGAATGTCTTGACTCTTGATCCATCTCATATTGCATGGCTATACTTGATGTGTGAGGCTCTATTCTATTATGCAATCAAGTCCAACAAGCAAACCAGAAACTCTAGCTATGTCATGCATATATTATATATAGGTTTTAAACTTTTGGTTTTGATGTATAATGAATGTAAATATATATCCACAAATTTGTGTACAATTTCATTCGCGTGCCGGGGAATATCGAAAGGAGAAGCCTCATTTTTTTTTTTCTTTTTTTATAAAATTGCCTAAGGACTTAAAATTGTTTCATTAAACCAGTTAGCATTTCTGTCAAATAAATAATGGTTGCAATATAACATCTGCTATGTCTAATATATAATGGTTTTTTTGAAGGCACTGTTATGTATGTTACAAAATGCATAATGATTGTTTACTTGAGAATAATATTTTTTATGCCAACATTATTGTATATATAAAAGTTGTTTACATGAGCCCTTTTTTTTCATCATGATAGCATTATACACAACATGGCCTCACACAACTCAATACATAACGGGTGTTATATTAGAACTGTTATAATATATACTAAATAAATTACGGTTTATAACTGTTATGTATTTGCGTCGAGCATATATAAGGCCTGCATATATGACATTTCGGAACCGTGATTTATGATCGATAATAATTATCATACTCCCTCTGATCTTTATTATAAAGCACCAACTAATAATTCTCACAAACCAATAAAAACAGTTAAAATAAATAAAGTTGTCCTACAATTTAAGTAACTTCCAATATTACTTCTACTAATTGTACTAAACTCTAATATTATATTAATTATTACTCTCACTCACTACCCTTATTAACTATGGGCACACATGGGAAAAAAATAATTGATGCGCTTTAGAAACAAGCAAGTGCCTCATAAAAATGATCAAATACAATTGTTAGTTGGTGCATTATAATAAGAACCAGAAGGAGTATATCGGCAATTCTATAGTCGTGTATGTGGTTCCTGGTCTTCATATTATTGGGTTTGAATTTTAGTTTTTGCAGTGTTATTTGGTTTGTTTGAGAGTATAGTAATGTTATGTACTATCATTATTGTTTATATACATGCGTGTGTGTGTGATGTTTGCTTCTGTTAATTATTTTAGAATTGAAATACTGTGATGATGTTGTAAGGACGTTCTATTCAAACTTCGAGTATAGATAATTAAAAGGTGAAGGGATATATGAGAGACGACTGTTAGAAGCACTCATATATAATTATGTACTCCTCTGGTCCTATTATAAGTCAGCATATTTCACACATACTAAGGAAAAACTTTAAATTCCATTAACTTTATCATAAAATCCAACTACTTTACAATTTTATTGATATCTAATATATATTAAACATTATACTTATGAGAAAAAAATACAATAATAAATGAAGGGTAAATTTTTAAATTTTATGAAAAAATTATTAAGGTTCTTTATAAATAAGATCAAATTTTTTTTTCTCTCTCTGCCCCATAAGGAGGACCAAAGAGAGAGAGAGTGTGTGTGTGTTACTCCTAAAGGATAGTGAGATATTTGGCATTCCGTGTGAGGGAACATAGAATTCTCCAAAAGCAAGGGAGGAGTTTGGAAACTTTGAAGATATTTTATGAGGCTATCTTTAAGAGTAATAAGGAGTATCCAAAGAAGTATCACTTGTTTCTTAACATGTTAGCAAATAAAGCTTCATTTTTCACTTCAATATTGTCTTTAGCAAAACCTGTTATTGAACTTCACACTGCACTTAACGTATGTGAATGTGTTTTGCTCAAATGAATATATGGGCTGAAAATGCACTGGTCCTTGAGTTTTATGGGAATGATATAGCTTATGTAATACCCTAAAAATCATGTTTAGTATAACCACTATATTTTAGTAAATGATACCTATTAAAATAGGTGAATATGTGGTCTCAAAAATATTATAGCTTATCTAATTTAATTTGGGGAATTTTCTCCTAGAATTAAATAAACCAAAAAGACCCAATTTTTCTAATCTTCAAATAGGGATCATAGTATACCCTATAGTTAGTATTTTAACCTCTAGTTCTTATATGTAATCATGTATAAAGTCATAAAAGGGTATGAAAAGGATTAAGATGGACTAAGAGGCAATTAAATTTATATCAATTAAGTTAATTGCATAAATATTCATAATTAATCTAGTAGCAAGTATTAATCAACAATTTGGAATATTTTGGCTTAATTAGATATTAAAGGCCAATAAGGGTTTAATATTAGTATAAAATGAATTAGTGAAGGTCATAATTAATCTAGGAACCCATCATACTTTTACAATTAGGCATAATAACATCTCAAACACTACATTAGGGATAATAACTTGGATTAAATTATCATTCCCTAAGGTTAATTAATAGGGGGCTTAAATTCACAATAATAAAGGAACAAAAGATTAGACAATAATATAAGATAGAAGCACATGTGATGTAAGATAAAGATCTCCAAAAGTAAGTAGGGTATCTTTACATATATAAAGGAGAGTATGTTGTCTCTAAATTTTGTAAGTTATTAATTAGATTTTAGACAATTTTTCCTTAGAATTTAATAAACCAAAGATTAAATTTAAGACCACATTTAAAGATCATAAAATACAAAATAATCATCATATTAAACCATGGTTCTTAAAAGAAGCAAGATAATGTTATAAAATTACTTAAACAAATTAAGGGAAATTAATAAAGATAAATGAATAATTAAGTTTTCACTAATTATATGATTGTGCAAATCTTCATAATTAATCAAGGGGCAAATTAAGAAGCAACAATTAGGGAATGTCTTAATTAAAAATCAAGGATCAATTAAAAGACAAATAGAAATAAGTAAAGATTAAGGTGCACAAAGTTTGATTTAATTAAGCACTAGTTTCCATGGTTAGCTAGCAAATGAAATTAAGAGTTAATTAAACTTTCCTAATGACACTTAAGCTTTGATTATGTCATCAAAGTGACATCACAAGGATGACATCACAAGAGCTCATGCTTTATAGTGAAGGGCCAAGATTTAATTTAAAACAAACACAAATGGAATCCAATGGTCCTAATTAATTCTATAATTAACCTTAATACTTGTGAAATTGAATTAGCCAATGGAAAATTAAAGAAATAAGCTTAATCCTTGTGAAAAAGAAAATAGACCAATGGGAGAGGACAAAAGTGTTAGATTACACATGGGAGAGAGAAAGAGGGAGAGAGAGGGGGGGGGGGAGATTAAAATATAATTTTTTCAAGAGCACATGTTGAATTAAAAATAGGAAATTAGAATAATTAGCTAAATCCTATGTAATTAGTATGGACCAATGAGAATCATTTCCTCACATTTTGTGCCTTCAAGGAAGCACAAATTATCATGAGCCATTGATAAGAAAAGATGATCCAAGGGATGTAATTCTTGGACTTTTACTATAAATAGGGGCCTTGCCCTTCACAATTTTTCACACCAAATCAACCACCAAGTGGTGATTTCTAAGAAGTAAGAAGGAGAAGCAAGAGTCTTCAAGAGGTAAGGTTGTCTTTAGTTTTTAGTTTCTAGTCTTTAGTTCTTAGTATAAATGTTAGTTTAATCTAGGAAATAGGTAAAGTAATTTCCCATAATTGTTTTCAAGCCTTATTGCATCGAAAGATGCCCGACAAGGTGGAAACATGTTGGGAAGTAACTTTAGGATTAATAAAACAAGTTAGAGTAAGATAGAAATTGTGGGGTTTTGCTGGGATATGGGAGTCAGTCAGTTAGAGGGCATTATTTTGTGAATAAATTTATATTCAAAAATTCAGAAATAATTCATGGTCATAGTAGACATATATAGATTTCCATTGATATAAAATATGTATCAAATAGAGGTCTGTAGAGAGAGATAAAAATTCTGGAAATAAGGCTACGTTTTTTTTGAAAAATTCTGGGCAGAGGTTGAAGATCATTAAACTGGGAGTGATTCACGAACTCTGGGTGAAAACCAATATTTTTTCTCAAAAATATACATGCTAAGGTTTCCGGGAAATTTTACGGAACCTCGTTTCAATTTTTGTGGAATTAATTATGATTTTTCAAAGTTAAATAGAAAATTCTGCCCAGAAATATTACAACAGCGTTTTTGAGAAAATAAAGGGATATAATTGGATTAACAAATCCACCAGGGGTAAAAAGGGTCGGTAGTGGCTGAAATGTTCCCTAAGATATTATTTATGAGGTAATAATGCGATAATACTACTATAGGATATCCAGGGAAAAATCGGGAGACGTACCGACCAGGCAAGCGTACCGCCATCCAAACGGACTAAGGTACGGACGCGTACTGTAATACTAACTCTGATGCTTATTGTATGCATGTATGTGATAGATTATTTCATAGAGTCATGGACAGGACTTGGTCTTGGATCATGCACTGTGGTTGAAGCTCTGTCTTAAATCACTGCTTACACATTCAGCTATATACGGATTATAGTCTTGATAATGCCGTAAGATTGTTTTCCTAGCGCTGAAGACACGATGGGCCGTTGTGGCACTGGTTAGTGCAAACGTGGGTAACTTCATATGTGATGTGTGCTATGTACTGTTGATATGTTAATCTTACATCTGCTATGTGCTTATGTATTGATTACTGCTGTAATGTCATAAATATCTGTCATCCATATACTGTATTACTTGAGCATGAGGTTAACCGTTACCTGAGGTCTGATGGACATTGGACCTCAGCTCTTACCATAGCTTTAGGGTCCGGAGAACCGAGGACCGAAGACAAGAGTAAGCAGAGTAAACATCACGCATAGAGACCCGACTGAAGATTCCTATTTTTAGACTTGTAACATTATGACATTACTTGGATAAATGTACTGTACATTATAAACAAACAGATACGCTACAGTTAATGATATATCAGTTACTCACTCTTTTACTTGCTCCGATGCTCTACTCTGATGAAAAAAAAAATCCGCTTTGAAAAATGGGGTGTTACAGCTTATGGGTCCAAATTCAATAATGGGTTGAAGGAATATGTAGCATTATGATGTCCAACACCTATATCCAAAATGCTTATGTCTAAGTAATTGTTTCTTATAGGAGCACATGACTTGCACATGAGAAATAAGTGAATAAATATTGAAAACAAATCCTTAATTTCCAAATAATTAAAATTAATTATTTGGCCAAATTTCACAATTTAATTTCCATACAATATTCCTAATTTTCACACCTTGTATTAGAAATTAGATTAAGAAAGTTTTTCAATGATGAGTCATTTGCCCAATTTTGGTTCGAATTGAGATGGTTGAACTTCATAAGAGTGAGGCTAAAACAATAGTTTTCCCTCAAAAGGAAGGAAAGTATTATCAAATTGGAAATATATGATGAAAAAAACAGTGTCGATTATGCTACTACAACTGAAAAGTAGGTTTCAAGTATGAGAAGTAATTGAGGACTTAAGTTAAAATTGAAATAAAAGTGTGACATGTGTAAATTTTTTCCAATCATAGTCTTGTTTATAAAGAGAGTTCAAAAGTGATAATGAGTGAAAAATATTGCAAAGAGATCATAAGTGGAAATAGAGATGTGTATTTAATGGGTAAAAATGGAAAGACCCGTTTAAAACTTCAGACAAAAAGGATTGGGTTAAGATGCATCTAACATCTTGAAGTATTTTCTTAGGTGCATTCAACACTCTGAAGTATATATTTTTCTTAGGTGAGTTCAAGACCCTAAAGCATTTTTTGTGCCTTGGTGTTGCATGTGCCAAAAAATATTTAAGGATGTTGCATGCACTTGAAAAAATAATTCAAAATGTCGAGACACACTACAAAATGCTTTTTAAGTGTTGAGTGTATCTAAAAAAATACTTTAGGATTCAAGAATGCACCACAAAATGCTTTAGAATATTTGATAAATGCACCTTAGAAAATACTTCAGGGTGTTGGATGCTCCTTTAAAGGATTGTTTCTTATGTTTATGACCATTCCAATGATTTTTCTACATGAAAAGGACCTTATGGAGTATATATGGAATCCGATTTGAAGTATGTAAAAAAGAAAGTATATTGAAAAATTCATATAACCTGCTATATATATATACTTAATATAAAATCCTATTTGAAGTGTGCAAAAAAGGAGGCATATTGAAAAATTCATATATCCAACTTTATATATATATATATATATAGAGAGAGAGAGAGAGAGAGAGAGAGAGAGTTGAAATTAATATAGAATCCAATTCGAAATTAATAAAGTTGGAGGCATGAATTTCAAATCATATTCTATATTAATTTCAACTTAAAGTTGGTTACATGAACCTTTCAATATACTTCCTGTTTTACACAGTTTTGATCGGGTTAACATAGACACACACACATGTTAACATTAAAGATACAGTTGTATTGTGTGTGACGTGTCCTAGCACGTGTCTTACTGATGAGCACAATTTATGCCATGTTTTCCCTATATTTCATGACTGAGTTGTATGGTAAATATAAGATTAACTACAAACAATCCAAGCAAAAATGCATATATTCATGATATAGGAAACTGAAAGATAGAAACCATTTACATCCTAAACATGTGTAAGAAAGGAGCAATTTACATGGTTTTCAAGAAAGAACGTATAGCAAAGCTGATGCTATGCTATAGCATTTTGATAGCAACTCGAAGTGCAATAAAAGACATCACGAAAGCTATAGCAAAGTAGAGGACGCAATGCTATGCAGCATATTTTCTGACCTTTTTATCTTGGTGATTTCAGGAATAAAGGAGAAGGGCGATAATGATGGTAGATTGCGACATAACGAATAGAAGATGCGGAGGATCGAAACTAAAAGATTTGAAGAATTCAGCAGGATCAGCATAATCAATCTACTCAGATTGAGAGGTACGATAAATCTCGACAGATTTGGAAAGCCCAGCTCGCTGGAACTTACGCCACCAGAAAGGCTGATTATAAAAGGAAACAGCAAGACAACCCTAGGGGAGAGTCACACTGAGCCAAAACGAGATTCCACATTCGGTAGACTCGAAAGAAGAGTGAGAAATTTCACACGCACGAGAATTCCGGATAACCCAAAGATCCTTCCTTTCGTAAGACGGAGAGAAGAAGACGTGGAGTGGTGACGTGATAGGGCTTCTTCCACGCCGTCGGAACTTTGTCAAGCTTTCTGTTTTCTCCTTTATTTTAGTATTTAGATCATGGGTCATTCTGTTGCTATCTGTTTTGTGTTTCCCTCGTTAGTCATGAATTGATTTCGTAAGACTGAACGAGGATGATTTCTTAAGTGTTCAATGAACCCAGTTGCAAGTTCTTAATTTAATAGATTTGGTTTGCTTATCATTGCATTAATTACTAGTCGATTAGCGGAAGCTAAGAGCTAGATTTGTAGCCTCGGCTTACTGGCAAGGAGTCGAGGTTAGACCTCTGAGAAACAGTGTTTGCTAGGCAGCCCGTGCACGGCTTTGAAGGTGGAATATCACCAAGAGGGGGGTGAATAGGTGATTATAAAATTATTTCGCTAATTTCTCAAGAACACTTAAATAGAGAAGGAGAGAAGAGCAATGAACACAAGAGATTATACTGGTTTGGTCCAACTCTTTGACCTACGTCCAGTCCCCAAAAACACTCTGGGATTTCACTACCTTGAGACTTGACCACACACTCTGTACTCTCGAGTAATCCTCTCACTAGGAGTTACTCCTCTTTACAAGTTGTAATCAAATAAACACAGACACAATTACACACTCTGTACTCTAGATGATCCTTTCACTAGGATTCACTCCCCCTTACAAGTTGTAATTGTATACCCACACTTAAGGTTCCACAACCTTAAGATTTTACAACACAATAATCGAATAAATGTTTTCAAACTCCTCACGAGTAGATAAAGATAAACAATGAGGTACAAGATATCAGAAGATGCGAAACAATTGAATACAATAAGTTGTATAGAATGCACAGCGTTTTTCGATGATTCTGATGAATTCAAAACTTCAGGTATATATAGTTGATCTCATAACCGTTGAGAAGCTTAAAAAATGTATCCGTTGATGTTCTTTAAAATGGTCGGAATTAATCGCCGTCATTTATTCCCGTGATTGTGATTATGACCGTTGAGACCCAGCAAAGGAAATGAAATATTCTTGCCAGAATGTTGCAGAGGTATGTCTATCGGTTGAGGTCCTCGAATAGGTAAGTTTAATAAATGCGGGATTGCTTCAGTCAACATTCTATGTTGATCCTCATTCTAATAATCTGTAACTCATTAATAATTTGATTAAATGCAATTAAGAATAATAATGAGTAATGATTTGAAGAAACAAAATCATAATCAATTGATTTTGATTTTCCCGGAGACGGTGATTTGATAATTAGAAAGATATGACTTTAGTTAAAAGAGAACATGCCTAGAGGTATATTGACTGGAGGCATTTTAATTGACTCGAGGTAAACTTATGGTTTAAGACGAATGAACTTTAGCAATGATAACTCGAGGTATATCATAAATGACTCGAGGTAGAAAAACATACTTACCTGTTAGCAAGAGAGCTTGATTCGAGGCAGATAAGAATTCAACTCAAGACAATATAATTCCAGCGTTTTTACAACCTCCTAAACTGACTATCAACTTCAAAACATCATATCTCATTCAATTGATCCTTGTTTTTTGTTTTCTTGATGTTTTTGGAAAGGTATCTGAGTCTAGTTTCATTTGCCACTGATTTTAGCTCAATCGGATGTGTGGTTTGTGAGATACACTCAAAATACTAAAGCTTGGTTTGTTGTGTGGCGTGAATTTCACTGTCATCTTCCAAAATTCATAGCTCCTTAATCTGACCTCCTTTGGATTTTAATTTTATGTCAAAATTATGCATTGGAAGTCTATTTTCCAACAAAATTGGTTTCACCTCAATCCGATATCTGGTTTAGGAGATATCATTGAATTACTAGACGTCGCTCAAGTGAAACGTGAAACAGAGGTTGCTGGAAAACACTTACTAACTAGAGACATTTAAGTGGTGCCTTGAGTCATAAGTTTGATGCCTTGAGTTAACATGACTAGAGGTAGATAATAAATGACTAGAGCCAAAGTCTTTAGCATAATAGAGTTCCTTGAGTCAAGTTGCCTAGAGGCAACTAATAGGTGACTGGAGGCAAAAACGAAGAAAGCACCTTGAGTCTGGATGCCTAGAGTCATATGCGCTACAGTGGAAGAAATGCCTTGAGGCATATTGCCTTGAGGTAATAAATGAGTGACTAGAGGCATGAATAAAGTGAAGTCAAGTTGCCTTGAGGTAATTCACTAATTGACTTGAGGCAAAATGAGAGTTTAAGCATAATTACAATATTGCCATTGGTTCATATTTCGAAAGTCACATGTGCTGGAGGAAAAAAGAGATGCCTTGAGGCAATTCACTAATTGCCTTGAGTCAAAAAGTAACTTTCAGCATATTTACGATTTTGCCATTAAAAGTTGATTTTCAACATAATTACAATTTTGCCATTAAAGGTGAGTTTGGAGACACATGCATGGAATCATCGGGAATGACTTGAGGCAACAAACTCAATGACTAGAGGCAAGAAGAGAACTTCAGCAAAATTACGATTTTGCCATCAAAAGTGGATTTTTAGCCTAATTACGATTTTGCCATTAGATGCCTTTAGTCAATTCGAAATCACCGTGTAAAAGAGAAATTTGCCTAGAGTCAAATATTGGATGACTAGAGGCAAACCAAGAACTCTAAATTAAGATTCAATTACATTATAATTGTTATCATCAAAACATCAAAAACATGCGAACTAACAGGCTTGACCTATTATTGTAGGCTTCAGGAATGAGTCTACCTCTCATAACCATGACACCCTGTGTGTAAAGTAGGTCTAACTAGAAGTTGCCATAGGAATATGGAAGGAGTATAGTTAGTATCATTGTATCGAACGCGTAAGCTTCGGTAGATTATATTGGTGGGTTAACTAAATAGCATTGTAGTTAGTGGCTATGCTGTAGCATTGCGGAAGCTGTGCAGTATAGATGCTATAGCAATGGGTAGAGTAGTTGGGGGATTCAAACGCTTAAGGATGATTCGACTTCGCCTAACTTCTTCGATATCTTCTGAAAACTAAATTACTTTGTTATTTCTTTTTACTAGCATAAGTACAAAAACCTCTCAAACCAATCATATTTATTTTCTGTTTGTGCAACTATCATAGCAATTGAGCGTCACTTCTTGATATCTCAGTCCCTGTAGTACGATACTCTACTCACACTTTATTACTTGTTCGACTGGTTCACTTGCCATCAAGGAAATCAACCAACACTTACCTCACTGCACTGATAACTCACTCTTTATTATAAAGTGAGGATTGTTATCAGAATTATACAATACAATTCAGATACAGAATTCATCAGTTTACATTTTCCTTTTATATCTTTGTTTTCTCTTCACTTCCGTTGACATGGTATCGAAGCCAGCGACGACGTTCCTGTAATATCCTGAATTTCGGGCGTGGAGACTTGAGAATAAGCCTAAGCTGGGCAGACTACTAAGCTCGGTTCAGGAAGTATGACATTTCCTAGATAGATAAATATCCTCTACATTTTTGAGGAAAATAGGAAGAGAAGGAGACACTGGAGAGTCATATGTCAAAAAGCAAGAGTCAATGTAATGATCACATTGGGACACGTGTCACTTCAAGGGTAAAAGAGGAAAAGCAAGGGCAAAATAATCAATTCCTTGTCCTTTTAACATTGAATTTCGTCCACCATGAGAGAGAAGAGAAAACCAGATGATTTTAGTCATACTTCGGCCTAAACATGTCATGTGGGTCCCACAGGTGATTAACTGACAGAAACGGGATCGATTAGGGGTTCCTTTGGACTGAGTAGGTCAAGTGTGGGGCCACTCCATGAATTTTGGAGAGTGTCACATGGGAGTGTCTATTCAAGAGGAAAAATTATGGAAAGGATAAAGAAAAGTGCAAAGGAAACCACCCTGTTGGCCGGCGGGACCCACATGGACCGGTAGATCGGGAATTGGACTGATAAAGTGGGAAAAAGGAAATTAAATACTAGAGACTGGATGTGTGGGGCCCTTAGGCGTCACGCACTCCCTTTAATCATTAAAAATATTTACTTGGAGAAAAAGAAAGAAAAGTCAGTGTAAAAGTCAAACCGGGTCCCACATTAAGAGAAAAAGGGGCAAAATGAGAATAAATGGACAAAAATTAATTTGGGCAGAATTGTGGGCCCCAAATTGCGCATAAAGGGTCCTTTTGGGCAGGTGAAATGATGGGGAAAATTTGGTAATTATTTAAAAGTTCTGGGCCACAATTGCAATTTTTGAAAGTTTTGAGCCAAAACGGGTAATTTGCCCCAAAAGTAGGAAAATATCTAGATATTTTAAGGGGAATTTCACCACATGGCTGAACCATGGACCCCTCTGGATTTTTCTGGAATTACTTGGGAATGAAGCCAAAAATTAGATCCTATTAATTACACAAAAGCCATAAATTTACGTAAAAGTTAATTCTAATTTCACTGTATCAAATTTACCTTTATTAAAAAGGTAATTTTTTCTTCTTTTCACCCTTGAGCACGAAATTTCCAGAGGCAAAAGGAGATCCAGCCAGCCACCATAGCTAAACCTTCAAGCTCAAGAACCCAAGCTCATCCACCGATCTTCCGATTCTAGGAAACACCGACAACTTCATCTTCTTAAGTTCTAGGTAACCCTGCAAAAGGCTCGTGCTTGGTGTTAGGGTTGGATTTTTGAATTTTTAAGGTCACCAATGGCTCTGGAACATGGTTTTGTGTAGGGGTTAGTCATAGTTTTAGCGTCCGAACTTGAAATCACCGAAAAAATCTTGAAACTAAGTCTTTAAGCAATTTTGGAAATTTCTGGCAGTGGTGCTTCAACTCGGTTTTTAAAACAGAAAATGACCTTGAATGAAGCTAAATTTTTCAGGTAGAAGTTAAACTTCCTAATGTTCACCAAGATGTATAATTTTGTAATTTTTGGATTTTCCTTCTAGGAGATAAAAATTGTCAAAGTTGGCTCTGTGTGCATCAGGGTGAAACTGACCAAGGTGTAGAAAATGAGCAACACTCCAAAATAAAAGCACTTTCAAGGTCTGGGTATATTTTCCCTAAATAATAGACTTATTAATGGTTCAAATGGCGCTGGTTGCATGCAAAAATGATTTTTTTTGGGATTTATTAAAAATCTTGGAAGTTGGGCCAAAATCACTAGATTTCTGAAAAATTCTGTATTGAGCTCGGTTTTAGCAAAATAAATGTAAGGGTATTTTTGTAATTACTAAAAATGGTATATTTTGATGTATTTAGGTCAAAGGTATTTTTGGAAAATCTCAGGGCATAAAAATAATATTAAAAGCAATGTCCACACAATAGGTAGTAACCACTTTACTCTGGTACTTTTATGTGTTTGATGTATGTGTTGCTTGCCATATGTATTGTTTTTGTATTGTTTTGCCAAATATGCATACAGAACATGTTTGTGATGTGTCCCTAGCGCTGAGGGTGCCTGCTGAGGTCTGCTTATTTGGTGACTCAACGGAAACAGACGGTGTCTGGGTTTGGGTCCTGCTGTTGGGCGACTCAACGGAGATGTGTTTGTGCTTCCGGCCTGTCTTGGTAAGGTGGCCCTACGGGGCAAAGACGTGTTACTGTGTGTGTTCTTGGTTGCATATTGTGGTATTTGGCATATTTATTTGAGTATACATACTGATATGGTTGCATACATACACATCACACATTTAGTGCATGAGTATTGATGGTTACTCTGGGGGCCAAATTCGGACTCCAGGAGTTTTTGGTGATACAGGGGAGCATGCCTAGCTGTAAAGGCCATTTTGCAAAAGTAGGGAGACAAAGCAGATGAAGGATAGGGGATGCCCTATCATATTTTGTACTTTACTTTTTGGATGACTGTACGTATATTTTGGCCTCTACTACCGGATGACTGTATCATAACCCTCTGGTTACTTTACTTTTTGTTAACTTTTACTTTTTACCTGTACGTAGTTTGTCCAAACTGATCCTGTACTCTGCTACGCGTACTCTGATTTATCATTAAAAGGACTAATAATAATGGAAATGTAATCTTTAAAAGGAATCCCTCTAACCCGCCACCCAAAAGGGCGAGGCCGGTGGAAGTGTAACAGTTCCGACCAATTGCAGTCAATTTCTCTGTTCTCTTTGCATGAGCATCGTCATGGCTACAAGCTCCGATGTTTCCCTCCCTTTGACTACCTCGACTACTTGTTCAACGGTTCCTCCTAGCTTTTCGAACAAAAAAATTACCGTTCGATTAGATGACAATAATTTTCTTTCCTGGAAGCAACAAGTCTTCTTCATGGTCAAGCAACATCGAATGCAACAATATCTTGATGGAGTTGCACCACAGCGCCAGATTCGTGATTCACATAGTGCATTGACTCAAAATCCTAAGTTTGATGCCTTTGATGTTAATGATTCTGCCTTAGCGTTGTGGCCCCTCACAATCGTTTCCCCAAACATCCTTCCGGAGCTCGTCAGAGCATAGACCTCAGCTCAAATTTGGCAGAAATTATGTTGACTATTTTCAGATAAGTCTCATTCTAAAATTATTGATTATTGCAATCTCTTATCCTCACAACACAAAGGTGAGCTCTCCATGCGGGATTATCTTGCTAAAATGAAGTTGATATGTGATCATTTGGCTGTCTTGGGTGAATCTGTTGGTGAATCACACCAGATCTCTCATATATTGAACATATTAACTCCTGAATTCAAGTCTATCATTGCTGTTATCAATACTGGCTTAGGCAATGGTGTTCGTTATGATCTGACTACAGTCACTACAATGCTGTTGGATTCTGAGGCTCGGCAATAGGCCTTTCTTCAACATGCTCCTTCTCACGCCAATTTTAACTCTGTTTCTGATCCTGAGTATCCTGATGATTCTTCCTATGTTTTTTAGGCTCAAGCTCCCTTCAATCCCTCCTTCAGTGGTTGTGGCCGTTTTGGTTGTGGCCGTGGTCATTCGACCTCATACACCTATTTTCGCAATACCGGTCGCACTCCGTGCCAAATCTGTCACAAGCTCGGTCATATTGCAGATCATTGTTTTTATTTGTATGAGCCTCCTTCTAGTGTATCTCGACCAGTCATGCAAAATTCTTATATTGCTCCTTATGGTACTTCCAACAGTAATTTTCCTGTTTCTATGCCTAATGCTTATACTGCAAATTATGGTGCTTCCAATAGTCATTTGCCTGTTTCTATGCCTGCTGGATCGTATAACCCTGTTGTGCCTGGTACTTCATATGCTTCTGTGTTGCCCACGGGTTCCTAAGCTATGCCTGTTATGGCTCCTTTATATAATGATGGTCAGTTTAGAGCTATCAATTCCTATATTCCTATGATGTGTTACAACACTGTTGCTTCTCCTGGCATTACTCCTACTGTGAGTTCCTCTTTGAATGCTTCCTCCAAGCCTGTCTCTTGATGCTTCTAACATCTCTATTCCTAGCGCATCTGCTCCAACTCTTCCTTTTGATCCAGCACAGGCGTTTATGGTGGCTGCTCCTGTTGTTGCTTCTAATTCCAATTGGTATTTGGACTCTAGAGCTACTCAACACATTGCTCATAGTCTTGCTGTTGTTCAGAATGCATCACCTTATTTTGAAAATGGTTTAGTCCTTGTAGGTAATGGTGCTCCTCTCTCTATTGTTTATGAAGATGGAATATCACCTAGAGGGGGGTGAATAGGTGATCTTAAAATTTTCTTTGCTAAACTCACACAAGATCAAACAGCAACAGAGACAAAGAAACAAAGCAGAAAGTAGAGAAGTAGAAAGTGACACGAGGCAATTTATACTGGTTCGGTCCAAAACTCTGACCTACTCCAGTCCCCAGAACTCCTGGGATTTCACTATCTTTCAAGAACAATTACATTGTAGTCGGATGATCCTCTCACTAGGACTCACTCCCCCTCACAAGATGTAATGGTACACCGACACTTAAGGTTCCACAACCTTAAGATTTAAATCTAAAATGAATTAAATGTTTGAACAGCTCCTCACGAGTAGATAATAAATGAACGCTGAAGCATAATGGATATCTAAAGATATTAATGAAATAGTTGAAAACAACGAATAACAATAAACTCCAATTGAATGCACAGTGTTTTCGGTAGTTGAGAAATTGAATGCATCTCCTATTTATAGATGTTGCAATAAATGTATCCGTTGCTCTTGTCTCTTCGTAATATTCGCCGTAAGTCAAAATGCTCCGTTGACATTCTTTGTACGAATTCTCCATTGAGACTCAGTTCAAAAAGTTGATCGTAAATGGTCGGAATGCGTTACAGTGTTTCAGAAGCTTAGTTTCCTCTTTTGTGCTTCGTCTCTGTATTAGCATTTAATGCCTCTGACACATTTATGCTTTATGGAAATTTGGTGATTAAAACGTGTTAATCATATCTGAAAATCATTAACAAACCGATTAAACTTGGTTAAGAGAGATATAAATCAATAACATAAAGTACCCAAGTCATAATCAATGATTTACGCCTTTACGAGGATGAAGGTTTAAGAGACAATAAGCGTGCATTCTCGAGAATTGTTCTTTTGATTCTCGAGAATTGTATATCGAGGATGATCTTGCAGAAGCTATGTTTCAGTGATACTCAAGAATTATAGCATGAATACTCGAGAATGACACATTAAAATATTGTCGCAAATGTCAGTGGTAAAGTATTCTCGAGAGTCCCTACACTCATACTCGAGAATTGCATTTTAAGATTGAAGCACAGAAGAGAATAATTACAACATTTACCGTCCATTCTCGAGAATCCCTTACTGATTCTCGAGAGCCATACTCGAGAATTGATTTTCAATTCTCGAGAATTGCATCGACAACTATGTTCCATGTGAGTCGACTTAGGCCTACTCGAGAGTCTCTTGCCGATACTCGAGAGTCATTCTCGAGAACTCTTTATCCATTCTCGAGAGACATTTCATAAAAGGCGGGATGGTGGAACTTTCATGACTACTCTCGAGAGTGACTTGCTCATTCTCGAGAGCCATTCTCGAGAACTCTATTATAGTTCTCGGGAATTGCTTATCAGAGAGATCTACAATGGCCAAATGAACACAACATTCTCGGGAATGGCTAACCTATTCTCAGGATTACTTGCTGGGAACTTAATTCCAAAATATTAGAGCAGCATTAATTCTCGGGAACCACCTATGCATTCTCGAGAATCAATTCCAAGAGAAATTAAACATGATTAACAATCTTTCAAACTTTAAATCTTTGTTATCATCAAAACATTGGGAGCTAACAGTTTCTACTGGCACACATGTTTTTTTCCCCTCACTTGCATCTTCAAAAGGTTCTGTGTGTTCCCAGCATGAAATCTTGTTTCTATCTCTAAGTTCACTAAGGAAAACTCAATTTCGTTGAATTTTTTCCTACCTGTGCTATGGTGAAGGACCTGACCTCTTAGCAAGTTGTGATGCATGGCAATAAGATCAATGGCATGTACTGGCTGAGCATTGTCAAGACTCCACAACCATACATATGTCTCTATTGAAGTTTACCGGCTGAGCATTGTCAAGACTCCACAACCATACATATGTCTCTATTGAAGTTTTTTCTACTTCTACTTCAGTTTCTAAAATTTATGTTGATATGTGGCACTATTGCCTTGGTCAACCTGCCATGGATGTTGTTAATTCTGTATTGAAAAACAATCAGCTTCCTGCTGCTACTGTGTCTAAAATTACTTCTTATAGTGCATGTTGTCTTGGGAAGATACATAAACTCCCTTTTTAACATTCAACTACTGTCTATGACAAACCACTACGATTAATTGTTTCAGATTTATGGGGACCTGCTCCTGTTCATTCAAATGGCTATGCTTATTATATTTCTTTCATTGATGCTTGCACTCGCTTTGTGTGGATTTATTTCTTCAATAGTCCAGGTCTGCCTTGAATTCAGTCAATACGTTGAAGTCAATGTGGGCCTTGAGATTAAGCATCTCTGTGTGCAGTGCTTTAATCATTTCCTTGGTGAGCTTTTGATAAACCTCCATTCAGCTAATGGTATTGTTCAAGTTAGCTATGTTCTAGCAGTTGATGAGGTTGCAGATGTCCTTACTAAACCTTTGGCCAACTCCCTATTCATGTATTTTTGCGACAAGTTGAATGTAGTTGATTCTGTAATTCACAGCGTACTTGCATTAGATGATAGTGTTGTCTAATGTTTTTTCTAGCTGATTCAAGTTAGTCTATCCTTGTTTTTTTCTTCTGTAGGGAGGATGTTAACAGTAACAATACAGCTGTATTGTGTGTGACGTGTCCAAGCACGTGTCTTACCCCACTGCACCAATAAGTACTCACTCTTTATTATAAAGTGAGGATTGTAATCAGAATTATACAATACAATTCAAAGACAGAATTCATCAGTTCACATTTTCCTTTTATATCTTCGTCTGCTCTTCACTTCCATTAACAACACAGAATGTGTGTGTGTCTACCCACACACACACACACAACCCCTTGGTCCTCCTTGAATTTCAACAGTCTTCATCAAAAGTCTTAGATTGTATCTCATATTACTATGAGTATGTTGATATATATCTCACACATTCTTACTCTCTTTCGTGCATTTCCTTGTTTACATGCAATGCTCGAGAATTATTCTCTCATCCTATGAATATAATTAATCAATTAATAGTTCAATTTCATCTTAAATAAATTAAAATTATTACTTGTTTTTTGCTTGGCGAATGAAGAAGAAATTGGGTTTGATGATTCCTTTTTGGAGAATATAGAGATGAGTATGGACTATGGACCAACCCACGGACATCCTCCTCATAAAAAGCATAGCCCTCCTCAACACTACAAGCGCAGACAAATGGATTTTAAAGACGTGAAGAGTAAGAAAAAGGTTAAAGGAAATCGTTGAAGCCGACACCTCGTGATGCTGATATGTTCTATAGAGTGTGGTTATTATGGCATACAATAATATAATAAAGCCACATAAATGTGTGGATGAGATTTTCCATGTATTAGCGTATTCATAATAAAGATTTATTTGGGTTAAACGCTCTTCAATTCTTTATAGTTTGATCAAGTTTTGTTTTCCCCTTATATAATTTTTTATTCCATTTTTTTCGTTCCACTTCTTCATTCCAACGCAAACATTAGTGGTCTCTATATAAACTTCTTAAGGACCCGGACTTGGATCTAATGATGTTAGCTTTGCAGCTTTGACATTAACACTGTTAACTCTGTAAGCCTAGTAACTTGAGTGATTTTAAAAGAAAAATTTAAACATCACAATAAAAAAGTCACAGCCATCGTTGAATGAAGACATCTTCTAAGAAGTTGTGTTCGCTAGAGTCTCTTTTGTTAGTGCAAAGCTCAAGACCTTTAATTTTCTCACTATTTTGATAATATATATTTCAAAAAATAAAGAGTCTTTGAATGGGCCTTGTATTAGAAATTAGATTAAGAAAGTTTTTCAATGATAAGTCATTTGCCCAATCATACTCTTGTTTATAAAGAGAGTACAAATGTGATAATGAGTGAAAAATATTGTAGAGAGATAATAAGTGGAAATAAGATACATGTAATACCCTACTGATATACCGACAATTGTCAGAGCAATAGCACATAGCTTAATAAGCAAAACAGGAAATAGCATAAATATATTGATATAATGATCTTGATTACATAACACAAATGCCCACAGGGTTATATATATTACTTACAAATTCTAGACGTCACTAAGAATTCCACATCCGATAACCCACATCCATTTCGGAACAAGTCCGGCATCTCCATTTTTTGACTTTTGCCCCATGCCTTCGAGCTGTGTCCAATGCACTGTTCACTTTACAAATAATGAAAAGAGTTGAGATCCCAAAGTAATAGTTAATTTCAAATACAGTGTATAGAAAACACATATTAGCCAACCACAATTATGAATGTAAATCATTCAGCATTCAGAGTCAATCCACTTAGAACTCATGCAGCAACATAATACAACCAAAAGTCACATGCAGTATTGATTATGAACGAAGGACTCCATATGTCCCAGATCCACAATGTTGAGAAAACAACTAGTTAACAACTCACAACAACTGAATGCATACTAGGCTTAGCAACCCAAGGATCTCCTATCCACTAGGTCCTACAGTCTAAATGTGTGTTCCCAACACAGACCACAAACATGGTACAAACATGCATATACAATCATATAAAGCATGTGAGATTAGAGTTACTACTTGGATGCTTTATCAATTATCTAATTGGCTCCCAATCCATTCATCATCTAGGCAAACATTGAACCATATAAATTCATATCCACGGACGACGGATTAATACTTACAAATAATTTTCCAGTTTTCATACCTAAACTTAGAAAATTCATAACGCAAGTTCTAGACCTCCGATTAGCATGTTCTAAGGATAATTTTAAATCTTATAAGGTCTACTATTTTATGACCAAATTTAACAAACAAACTAGGTAATTTACTTGGTCAAAACCTAGCTCAAAACATGAACCCAAATTTTGGGAAAACAGGGTTCACAGTTTCCCTGGTGTATCTTTGAAAAATCATAACTAAATCTACAAAAACCAATTGAGGTGGTTCTAAAGGCTACCCAATGCTTAACGAGTCAAGTCTTTGGGAAAAATATCATACTTAGTCAATTGGACGCCTAACATTCTATAAATCCTCAAACAGCCAAACTGTCCAGAATTCATTACAGTTTCAATGCCCAAACTTTGGCAACTAATATCTTCTAGTATACTTACCCAAACGACATTTATTACACATCCAATTAAATCTTAGGATGTCTACTACACTCTTGAAAATTTTCAAAGCCATTGTAAATCATTTGGTTGGTCAAGAGCACAACACACCCAGACTGCCTCTAGGAAACAAATTTGGCTGCACTACCACTTAAACTTTAATCTTAACGTTTTCAATCAAACCCATCTAAAATCATGATATCATAGCCTATTCCTACACAAAATGTCTCAAGGAATCCATCGGAGACCTTAAAAATAGCAAAATCACAGCCCTTCCCTATGGTTCAGGCCAGACCAAAACATTAGGGTTTTACCCAAATATTTGAGCCTATTCTCCACCGATGCTTCGGGATCGATTTCACACATTTATCCCACATAATTTTTTATTCTAAACTTATTGGAAGTATCAAAACTATAAAAATCACATTCCTTTCCTAAGACCTAGGTCTGATCAAAATTAAAGCATCATAAGAACTTAGGGAAGCCTCAAAATAAATGGCACAAATCGAAGCTTATATGTACCTCTATTCAACTTCTTAGCCAGTTCTCAATTCCGACGACACCTCTACAGTGTAGACAACACCAAACACCTATAATTGAGAATCCAAAACCATAGTAACATTGCTCACACCGAGAGGAACAACGTTAGAGAAGGCTTCAGTAGCCATAAATGCCAAATTGAAAGTGAAATCGGCTCTGAAGTGTTTCTCTCTCTCCACCGCCTCTACCTCTCCCCATTTCGGTTTCATTCTCTCTTTTCTGTCTTTGAGGGTGTCTTGGCTGAAATAATTGATGAGGAGGAGGAAATAATAAAAAGTCAATTGGCTTATTGAATAAGCCAAAGAAAATTGGCTTCTTGAGTAAGCCAATAATGACTTGGCCTCCAAGGATGGGGACTTGGCCACCAAGTCAGCGAAAGAGGTGAGGTGGCATCTTGGATGACAGGTCAAGAGGAGGTGAGGTGGCGCCCTATGTGGAGTCCACACCGTATTAATGTCATTTGACCATTTTGCCCTTCTACCAAACTCATTTTGTTCGAGTCAAAATTGGCAGAATTTTCAATCAACTTCGAAAATTCATATCTCAATGTAAAAATGTCCAATTGTAGTGATTCCAAAGGCTATATGACCATTAATAGACTATTTTTAGAGAAAAATACATCTCATGATCAACCATACGTGATCTATCCCAGATTCATCAATCGTTGCCTACTAGTCCAGAAAACATTACAGATTCAAGGGCTAATTTCAAAAAATTCATAACTCAACGTCTACACATCAAAATTAGCCATATGGCCATCAAATTAAATCTTGTCATGTCTACTTTAATTTTGAAAAATTTTATAGCCGTTGGATATCATTTTCTTAGACAAAGGCACATTACAAACTGACTGCCTTCTAAAAATCTAGTCTCGTCAACATCAAGGGATATCCACTTCATAATATTTGTCACACTTCCTGAACTGGACTTAGTCATCTGCCTGATACAGGCTTATCTTCAAGTCTCGAGGTCCAAAATTCAGGATATCACAAGACATATATTTAATGGGTAAAAATGGAAAGATCCCTTTAAAACTTCAAACAAAAAGGATTGGCAATATTTTGGGATGTTGTACGCACGTGAAAAAATAATTCAAAATGTCGATACATTACAAAATACTTTAAGTGCTAAATGCATCTAGAAAACTACTTCAGAATTCTACAATGCACCACAAAATGCTTAGAATGCTTGATACACCTTGGAAAATACTTTAGGGTGTTGGATGCTCCTTTAAAAAATTGTTTCGTATGTTTATGACAATTCCAATGATTTTTCTATATGAAAAGGACCTTAGGGAATATAAAAGGAATCCGATTTGAATTATGTAAAAAAGGAAGTGTACTGAAAAATTTATGTAACCTACTATATATATACATACTTAAATAATTAAGATAAAATTCGATTTGAAGTGTGTAAAAAAGGAAGTATATTGAAAAATTCGTGTAACGGACTTTAAGTTGAAATGAATTTATAATCCGAATTGAAATTCATGTATCCAACTTTACATATATAGTTGAAATTAATATGGAATCCGATTTGAAATTAATAAAGTTAGATACATGAATGTCAAATCGGATTCTACATTAATTTCAACTAAAAGTTGGTTACATGGACCTTTCAATATACTTCCTTTTATACCCACTTTTAATCGGATTTCATATATATATATATATATATAGGACCCCTTGGTCCTCCTTGAGTTTCAACAATCTTTACCAAAAGTCTTTGATTATCTCTATTATTATTATAAGTATGTCGATATATATATATCTCACACACTCTTATTCTCTTTCTGTGCATTTCCTTGTTTACTTGCAATGCTCGAGAATTATTCTCTCATCTTATGAAGATGGAGAATAAGACTCTTAATTTGTTCCCCAAGGTTATGCTACGCGTTATTGCATAATTCTTATTTTAAATCAATGAACAGTTCAATTTCATCTTAATTAAATTAAAACTATTACTTGGTTTTTGCATGGCAGAATGAAGAGAAAATTGGGTTCGATGATTCCTTTTTATAGAATATAGAAATTAGTGTGGACTATGGCCGAGCTCATGGACATCCTCCTCATAACAGCAATGGCCCTCCTCAACGCTACAGGCGGCAGCTAAATGGATTTTAAAGACGTGAAGAGTAAGAAAAAGGTTAAAGGAGATCGATGAAGCCGAAACCTCGTGATGCTGATATGTTCTATAGAGTGTGGTTATTATGGCCAATAATAATATAATAAAGCCACATAAAAATGTGAATGAAATTTTCCATGTATTAGCATATTCATAATAAAGAATTCTTTGGGTTAAACTAGAGCTGGGAATCAGGGCCGGCCCGGCCCTACAGGGCTTGGCCCTCCGTGGCCTGGGCTCGGACAGGCCGGCCCTGCTGTGGCCCGAGATAAGGAAAACATCGTTTTTTCAAAGCCCGACTCCGATAGTATCGGGGTGGCACGAAAATTACTATTCCAAATTTTAACTATTTTTTTTCGGGTTTTTTCTAAAGAAATATAATTAGTAAATTGAAACTATTAAAGTTCTAATCTATCAAATAAATATTATTAACATTAATATCTAAACAATACAAATCATCCAACAAATAAACGCATTCATTAATTCGTAATAAAAAACAAACCATTGTACATAATTACCTCACATAAAACGTAAGAAGCATTAAACTAAGCAACATTAAATAACTCACATAAAATATAAAAGCATACCACTATCATTGTCAATTGTCACCTTCTTCATTACTATCATCAATTTCATAGATATTTGATTGTGCTTCACTTTGAGCAGAAGGCTATCCTTCACTCTTTGACTTTTTTTTTTTTTTTTTAAAATGAAAATGCTACAAGAACAGGCCTAACGGGCCGGCCCGGCCCCTACAGTACGGCCCAATTAAGCCCGAGGCCCTACGGGGCCCGGCCCTGCGAGGCCAATTTCAAATTTCATACCTATTTTTCAAGCCCGAGCCCTACGGGGCCGGGGCTTAAACGGGCCGGCCCGATGGGCCCGGGCCCGATTTCCCGCTCTAGGTTAAACCCACTTCAAGTCCTTATAGTTTGATTGAGTTTTGCTTTTGTCTTCTATACTTTTTTTATTCCATTTTTTTGTTCCACTTCTTTATTCCAACTTTGATGTTGGTGGTCACTATATATTTTTCATAAGGACCAGGTCTTGGATTTAATGGTTTTTTAGCTTTGCAGATTTGACATTAACACTGTTAACGCTGTGGTCCTAGCAACTTGTGTGATTTTAAAAGAAAAATTTAAACAGCACAATAGAAATGTCAAAGCCATCGTTCAATTAGGAAATCTTCTAAGAGATGTTGTGTTCGCTAGAGTCTCTTGTGTTAGTTCAAAGCTCAAGACCTTTAATTTTCTCGTTATTTTGATAATGTATTTCAAAAATTAAAGAGTTTTCGAATGGGCTTGTATTATAAATTAGATTAAGAAAGTCTTTCAATTATAAGTCATTTGCCCAATTTTGATTCAAATTGAGATGGTAGAACTTCATAAAAGCGAGGTTGAAACAATATTTTCCTAAAAAAGAAGGAGAATATGCAGCCCTTTTGAAGTTGATTGATGGATTTCCGAAAATGACCTCAATTTCTCGAGGTAAACATATAAAAATGATGATGATGATGTATCAATTAATAACTTGACAAAAAAGAGTAGAATCATCAGCAGAGAGCTTCCACAAATTTTTTAGGGAAAAAATTTAAAATATATCTGTGAACCTTTCATAATGATTAGACCCTTTCTTTAAGACATATATAGCCCCCACCTTGCTTCCTTTTTAATCTGCAATATTGCAAATAACATCCAAATATTAATCTCCAATATATATAGGTTGATCAATTTTTTGTTTATTTGGAGCCATAATGACTATATATTTAGTAATTAATTCAGCAATATAATAAAAGAAATGAGACAGAGAAAATAATTAGAGCATGATTACGAACCCATAGATTTTCTGCAGATAGAGAGAAGAACAATTAAAATGGCGAGACCAGCAAGCACTCCAACTATGATGGCCACAGATTTCCCCACTTGGTCCTCGTGAGAGGGTTCTGCACAATGTTCCAAGTTCAACACCAAAAAAGAAAAAAAGAAAGAAAGCATTCATAATTAGTTGGTGGTATTGAAAATCTAACGGCTCATTAAAACGGGGAAAAAAAAAAATCATCATAATCCTTTTTACTAGGGTGAGCATGGGCAGGGTTGGGCCGGGTGAGACCCCCTGCCCGACGGATCATTGGGCAGTAAAATATAGCCTAGTGTCTAGCCCTACCTGATAGAAGCCCTAACATTTTCAGGTTAAGTAATAATGGGTTGGGCAGGACGGGCTTCCCTACCCAAATGGTAATACTATGTCACACCCTATATTGAAAAAAAAAAAAAAGCTTCAATCATACCTAATAAAAAATATTGTAAACTTCAAATATAATCCATAATTATACACTTTACAATATTTCAAAATAAGTCTACAAGTTGAGTCTTGAAATTAAAAAGACTACCATATGTGTTTTACCAAAAAAAGAAAAAGAAAAAGACTACCATATGTCTTAACAAATATTCAAATACACATCCATGAAGAATTAAATAATATTCATAGTCCATTAAATACAAGGCATCATTAGTAATATAATGGTCTAATGGACTCATAGTCAAACACTCAATGGATACATTAGAGTATTTATAAATATATAATACAAGTATATTAACTATTATATTAAAAAAAATATTTATATCAAATATAATAATATATAACTTACCGGGCAAGGCCAAATGGATAAGGTGGCAAAACCTGCCCGATGCCCAGCTCTACCCGCAAAAATGTCCAGCCCGATTGTGCCCAATTTTTTCTGGGCTAGATAGGGGGATTTTTTGACGGGCTAGGGCAAGCGCATTGGGTTTCTGGGCTTTATGCACACCCCTACTTTTTACATGTCATGTCTAATATTTTTTACCAAAATTTAACAACTATAAACCATAATTTTATTTTAAAATTTAACAACTTTTCAAGTATTTAATAAAATATCGTACTTACATACTTTCTCTCTTATATGAGAGTAACAAAAATTTAGTATTTAACAATACAAATTAATTCTTAATAAAGTATTACAGAAATAAATTGCGTAATTAAATTCTTGCACTTGATGTTTTTCCTATTTATACCACATTTGAGCCAATTACATTCTTTACTACTGGGTATATATCTCTAGTCCTTCTGATTTTAGTATACACTCAAATTTATACTCTTGTGAAACATTGTCGTTATACATATGTTGGAGAAGTTGGCGGGAGAATATAGAACTTTTGAGCACTTTGGATTAAAGATTATTCTGAGATTCCCTGTTTATCTTTTCCTTTATGCATGAAAAAAATACATATGGAGCTTTATACCATAACTTGCATGAAAAGAATATATATAAAGGGCCTGCTGGCTCACAAATGTGTTGTAGTTGAAAAATAAAGATAAACCCTGACAGATCAGAGACTGAAATGAAAGAACAGATCAAACCCTTCAATAGTAAATAAAGAAGACAAGGGGTAAAAACAATGTCAGAGACAGTGAATTTTCCCAAATATTAATGTAAAGCATATATTCTCCATGCTTTACTTTAAAAAGATTACTAGTTGACGATTATGTTTGACAAACTTTTAGTACTTTCTGCCTCCTTCCCTCCCTTGCTTTCTACTTATAATTTTGCTTTTCTAAGGGCCTCTTGTGTTGGATGGAGATGTGTGTGTGTGTGTATTTATGGGTGCATTGGTGATTTTTTGAGATGAATAGCAACTTATAAGATAAAAGAGAAATTTTTATTCAACAGCTACATGACCAGCATTAATACAAAATTTTGTAGAGAATGTTTGATTTTAAAAAGGAAAGAAAGAGGAAAATTTTGGGTAGTTGAAATGAATGAGTAGGCATATAAGAAAATATAAGATTCGCAATAAACATCTACCGTATAAAAAGTGGTGTGACATCTATTAAATTGAACATGATAGAAAATCATTTGAGATTATGTATACATATACAAAAAAAACTCTGCTAAAGGTGCTATTGAGGGGAGAAGATCAAGCATTGTAAACCCTTCCTTTTCGAAATGCAGTGTGGCTTATGAGATATAGTTATTCTAATACAACCAATTCCTTCTTGATTTGTCTTGGCTAACGAGTTCAATTGATTTATAATTAACAAAAAAACCCACAATTTTTTCTTTCATTTGTTCTTAAATCCGCTTCAACTATATAATTAAATTACATAGAAGATTGCGATAGATGATGCTTTTATTTATTTATTTATTTATTTATTTTTTATACACTATATTTGATTATACATAGCTTAACTTCAAACACATGTGGCTACAAATTAAAGTAAAACCAGAAAAGAACTCAAGAATAGAATACTAGTAAATGCTCACTTTATCGCCATGTTTTATACTCCCTCCTCTTCAGTCCTAAAAGTATACCTAAAAGGTTTGTCTAGGTATTAAATACTTCCATCAACCCACTTATTTCTTAAATTTATAATCCTTTTCCGCTAAACCCTCTTTACATTGCATATAATAAGGGGGCTTTGTATTTATTAAAGAAGTAATTTCCCATGCAAATAATTAAAAGGGGTACTTTAGAAAAAAAAAACATAACACACATTTTTTTTATTTACAAATAATTAAATTCACAATTTTTGTCATATTTAACTAAGAATACATTTTAACTAATCACTATGCACGTGCCACCTTAGCTACATCAACCCCATTACTATATTCTTCTAACCCAATTAACCTAAAACTGAAAATTCTCCGATGGTTACTATTATTTTCTTTAATACAAGCAAGAAAAGAAAATATCAGAACAAAAATGAAAAAACAAACCTGGTTCATTGTAGTAGCCAGAAGCCCAGTATCTAACATAGCATTGTCCCAAGAACAAATCCGCAGCAGCAGCAGACCCACACAAGCTCTTCAACTTCCCCACAGCATCCGAAAGGCAAGCCGAACAATCCTCCGAGTTCAAATCCCCCAAGCACTGACCAAACCCTTGCACAAAACCCGACGTGCTAACCCGAAACCCGGACGACGCCTCCAGGTCGGCCAGCACGTCGTCCCGGCGCCGGTAAAACTCACTGTCAGTCGCTGACGACCTGCTACACTTCTTGAACCTCACGTTCATATCAGGCTTCCCTAAGAAATCTAAATGTTCATATCTGATATAACATCCTTCAAGTTGTAAAGAAGCACCTAAGGCATAAGGGCAAATTAAGCCTATTTGGTTAACACAACTTGATATACACTTTGAGCAATCTTTTAGTTGTAGGTCACCCCTACACTGGTAAAGGCCAAAGACGGTGGAATCGGACGGGGTCGAAGAGGAGTTTCCGATGGCGAAGCTGTTGTAGGAGGATTGCAAGGAGGAGCTTGAGACGGATGAGAGGAAAGTGTTGAGGCTGGATTCGAAGGGCGAGTTTGGTTGGTATTTGTCTTGGGAGCAACCTCCATAGATGAATCTGTGAGGTTGGTAGGCGAAGGAGAAAGGGATTGTTGAAGAGAAGAGGAAGAAGAATAAGAGGGGAGAGGTGAACACAAGTTCAGGAAGAGAATGAACGTTATGTCGTTAATGGAGGTTCGTTGTTGAAGGGATTTCAGCTGCATCTTTTTTTTTTCCCTTAGCTTGGTTTCTCAGCAGTTTGATGCCTTCTTTGCTTGATAAAGACGATATGCGTATAGATAGTAGATAGATAGAGAGAGGAGCTGGGTCTTATTTTGGTCTTCCTGAGTTTTCATTTGATGCTTTTTTTTTTTTTTTTTTTTTTTGTGTTGCAGAGGAAAAAGAGTCAGTCCCTACCATTCTTATCATCGTTAAATAAATAAATTTATTTTTATATCAAAAATTGACTCATCTATTTGTTTGGGAAAGATATTATTCAGTTTTTTTTTTTTTTTTTTTTTTAATATATAATTACTACAGAATTAGGCTCACTTGACGGTTCATACTTGATTATGATAATGTTTTCGTGTATAAAATTTCCTGTACAAAACTTGTTAGGAAAGGCAAAATTATTTTATTTATTAAAGATTTAAAGGGTTCAATCTTCCCACAATCAATCATTTTTAAAACAATTTGTACTATATATATCATGATACTACAAGACTTTATTGTTGGCCAGGAAGACTGAGGATATATGGTTTGAGGAAGGAATGGGCCAAGAAATTAAAGAGGCCCAAGTCATTAGAAGCAAAGTATGGTTATATCAGGAGGGCTAGGGGATGATGAATTTTGCATGTCTCTTCCTGCAGTCTTTCTTCTCCTCCTCTTTGAAGTTTGCTTCCATTGTTGTTTACATCAGAATTAGATTTCCACTGTGTTGCTGGTTTAATTTCATACATGTATCAGATATATAGATGACTAATTATATATATGTTACATACATATATTTCAATGGTTTTTTCCAGTTAGCTTCATATTTTTCTTAATCTCTGTTATTTTTACTCAATTATATTCCATCTGTATTACTGATGGTGATCATTGCACGTACTGGTGCTTTCATGGAGCATCTACTGATCCAATGGCTGATAATTTCATCTGATAAGCTGAACTTGATGAGCTTGAAGCTGCGGTCAAACAATTGGTTTTAATTTCTAATATGGGAAACCAAAATGGACTCTCATGAACGCTCAACTCGACTACTATAGATAGGTAGCTTCGATTCGGACTATTAAAGAGACAATTACTCAATTAACCCAAACAATCAATTGGTTGCCCTTTTTTCTTGATATGACTGTTTCACATTCAGACTCCACTCTATTTTGTATTTGATTTGATAGAGGTATTCAAAAGTCACTTTGAACTTGAGACTAATTATTTTTAAAGCTTATACAAACAGTTTTCGTCTTTTCCAATAAATATGCGCAGCATATGACACTTTGAATTCCAAACAGATTTCAGACTTCAGAGATTGCTATCTTTACTATACCAACAATGACATCATCTTTTCCAGCGGATGTTGATGCCAATATTGAAGCCAAAATCAAGGAAGCCCAATCTGGGTCTGCCAAGTTTCTCTTTGTAATACCCAAAATTCTCATTTATCTTGAATACAATATTTTGATAGTTAAACCCTATTTAAAATAGGTGAATTTATGGTCTCAAATTTTGAGATGTGTTTATTCTATTTTCTAGGTAATTTTTCCTTAGGATTAGAATACCCAATGATTTAATAAGCATCATAAAATACCATAAAATACAAATAAATATCATATTGAACTATGGTTCATGTGGAATTTAAAAGAGCAAGAAAGTATTATAAAAAAATACCTAAATAAATTTAGTGAAATCAATGATAATTAAATCAACTAAGTCTTCATGAAAGTAAATAAATTTCACAAGGCTTCATAATTAATCAAGGAACCTTAAACACCAATTATTATAATTTATTAAGAGACTAAATTTTCTAATACCCTATATTTAATACCTAACTCATATTTAAATCATAAAGGACCGTGAAGAATTATCAAAACACTTGAAACAATTAAGGGGCAATTACCAACAATTAATGAGCAATTAAAATTACACTAATGGAATATTTAGTTAATTCTTTACAATTAATGTTAATAGTCACCAATTAAAATACATTAGGATAATTAAAGGTCAAGGACCAATGAGGGGTTAGGATTAGCATAAAGATGATTATTAATGATCATGATTAGCAACCAATCAAATAAATTTAATAACACCTAAAACACCATTTTAGGATTATTGACCAAAGATTAAGCTAATTAAAGACTAAACCCTAAGAGTATTTTGCTTAATTGCTAACCAATCACCAAAGTCATCTAGTTACAAGTATACTTAGAGTAACTAGGAAATTAAAACACCAAGTTGGGAAATGCATGAAGATGGAGATGCCACCAATGCATGCTTGGAGAGTGCATGAAGGAGAAAGAGCCACCAAAGCACTCTTGGGGCCAAAAGCTTTACACATGGGGACAATTTTGACACCAAGGCAAGAGGCTTTGGTGAAAAATCAAAGGAGGAAGAATGGGGGGAGGTAGGCCACGTTTTTTGGCTCAGCTGGAGGGAGAAATCAGATTCAAACCCATGGCCAAAAATGAAAGATGTGTAAGCTAGAGAATTACAAGATTTGCCATAGCTTTTTCCTATAAATAGAGCACCAACCTCTTCACAAATTTCACACCAAAGCAAGCTTAGTAAATCTGATAAAGAGAGTGAAAGTGAGAGTGAGGAGTCTTGAAGAAGGAGGAGCAAGGTTCTTGGTAAGTTCTCTAGCTCTAGCTTTAAGTTCTTTAAGTTCTAGTTCTTAAATTCTTAGATAGAAGTAGCTTAGATCTTAAATATGCTAGGATAATTTTATTTACATGTTTTTATAGTCAAAATTATCTTTATTTCAAAAAAATGATGAGGGAGGTCATATAGCAAAATTTCTGGAAGAAAATCATCAAAGTAACGAAGTTCTGGCGAAATTTCATCGGTTTCGGAATTTCTGGAGGCAGTGATGAAAACGCCAGAATTTCATATTGAAAATATGGTCACAAAATTCTGAGAAAATGCATGGTTAAAATAGACATATAGGGATTTCTAAATATGTCAAGAACATGTCAAAATGATTTCTTTACAGAGAGATAAAAATCCTCAAAGTTAGGCTACGAATTTCTGAAAAAATTCTGGGCAGAGGTTCAAAACTTAAAACCTGGGAGTGATTCGTGTAATCTGGGAAAATGTGATTATTTTTACTTGAAAATAGACATCCTAAGGATTCCAAGGAATTTTACGGATCCTCGTTTCGATTTTTCTAGAATTAATTATGATTTTTCAAAGTTAGACGAAATGCTGCCCAGATTTGTACCAGCGTTGTTCTACGAATTTTGAAGGAATAAAGTGAAAAATAAATGTTGCAAGGGCAAAATAGTCATTAGTGGCCAAAATATCTCTTAGGATATTATTTGTAAATTAATAAATACGATATTACCATTATAGGGTACACGTGATAACCGTCCGACCGTCAACGTACCAACAACATCGACGAAGGTACGGACGGCATCGTAACACTAACTCGATGTTTATTGTATACCTATATGTGTGATAGTTGTATTCCTAAACTGAAACTCTGTTTTTAAAAGTGTTGATCATACATATACAGCTATACACGGGTTATGGTTCGATAATACCGTTGAATTTTCCAGCGCCGAGGACACGGATGTACACCGGGCACCGGTGAATAGTGCAAACCGTAATGACGTTCATATGCGTGTGGCCGTGTTCTGTTATTATCTTTCATATGTGAATATTACTGTGATATTATAAATAAACTGTCATACATACTTATTACATGAACATGAGGTTAATGCATTACCCGAGGTTCAATGGGCATTGAACCTCGCTCTTACCATAGCTTCGGGATCCGAGTAAACGGGACCAGGAGACAAGGGTAAGCAAAGCAGATATAGGAGCCGGTTGGAGGAAGCCCTTTTGTTTTGTACTTTATGATAACATTTGAAATTTTTGTAAACGCCGTTAAAAGCTAACACATACAAAGTGGATGTTATCGGTATCTTTTGTTTTAATACTATTTACTTCCGATGCTCTACTAATCAAATATTTTTTTTAAAAAAAAAAAACGATCAAATATTTTTCATACCAACAAACTACATTGGCCACTCAAAACAAAATCGAAGAAGGAATTTGACCAAGGAAATTAATTGCATAATTGCATGTACATTTGTTTCCTGCTGTTATTAGATACTCAGACAAAGTCACTTTTCACCTTCCTTATATTCACTTAAAAAATTTTAATCAATTAATGGGCACCATCTAGCTACTGCACATATGATGTTTTTATAATGGACGACCATCGTCATGATAACCCAGTGGTGTGCCTTTTGTATGTGGCCCAATAGCTAATTCAGTTGCCTTGTGGAAATCTTTTTTATATTAGATTATTGTTTATGCTCTTGTAGGCAGTTTGGTATTGGAATTTTGGGGTAGGGGAAATTTTTATGAATTGGATTTAAAAAATTAGAGGAGTTGGGTTATAAAATTTAAATAAAAAGTATATGTAAGATGAGATAATGAGAAAAATTAATTAAAAACTTTTGACCTTACTTTTTTTTTTTTTTTTTTTTTTTTTTTTGATATTAAAAAGTTTTGGAGGGGTTCGACATCGGTCCCCACAAGGCCGACAGGCACGGCCCCGGCTCTATGAGCACTTACCGGGGACTTACGAGATCGTCTACCAAAGGAGTCCAGCTGACAGCGAGAGGGATCGAACCCACGACCCAAGGGCCTAATCGAATCCCTTACCATCTATGTCAACTCTCATTGGCATTTTTTTTATTTTTTAAATCTTAAATCCAACTTATAAAAACACCTATAACTATGATGTCCATTTTGGGCTATATTAATGCTAATCACCCACACAACTAACTAGTTTTTATTGGGTCTACTAGTAGAGGTGGAAATAGGTCAAATCAAGTTAGGTTTCACCCTTAATAGGTAAAACCTGATATGTAACAGACCAGCCTGAGTCTGACCTTTACAAAGGTCTACTAAAAGGTCATGCATTTTTAAAGACTTTAAACAGGCAAACAAGTCAAAATAGTAAACATGTGAAACATAGGCCTTCATTGGAAAACAGGCATAAGGCCTTCAAACAAGTCATCTTTAAATAGGCTAAAAACATATTTAACTATTAATTATTACATAATATTATAAATGCATAATATTATATAATATTTTTTTCTAAAAAACTTGAAAGGCCCAAGCCAACCTGACAAGATTAATAGGCTTTCCAATTAGCCTAGCAATGACTAAGTGAAGTAAGCGTATAAATAGATCTTGACATATCCTCTCTTTTGTAAACAGTTAGGTCAAGCCACGTTAGAGTTGGGAATCAGGGCTATTCTGGTCCTCCAAGGCTAGTCCGTGAAGGGCCGTGGCTAACTCCTCCAAGACCTGGAGTAGGAAAAACATTTGTTTTTCAAAGCCCGACTCAAGAGCATTAAGGCCAGGGTTGGCCCTCAAGGGCTTAAAAGTTACTATTTCAAATTTTAACTATTTTTCCTCCTTTTTTTTTTAAAGAAATATAATTAGTAAATTACAACAATTAAAGATTTAATCTATCAAATAAATGTTGTCAACATTAATATCCAAACAATAAGAATCATCCAACAAATAAGCACAAATCACTAATTCATAATAAAAAACAAACTATGTTCACAAATAACTCACATAAAATATAAGAAGCATACCATTAAGCGACATTAGTATGATGACTATTATTGTCGTCATCTTCACCACTATCATCAATTTCGACGACATTTGATTGTATTTCGCTTTGAGCAGGCTTTGATTCATAAGTAAAAATATCATGAATTTTTTCTCGCACATCATGAACACATTCATAATTTTTATCTCGCAACAAATAAAAACTAAATCATAAAATTAGAGTATAGTTATTATGTATTTGTACTTAAATAAATAAATAACTCTATAACAAATATAAAATACATATAAATTAATAAATTACCATCATATATGAATCCATACATCCAATTACGAGTACATACATGTATCAGTAGCACATCTTTTCAACAAAAATTATAACATTGGTTCACTACTTTGTAAAAAATTAGCTCATTTGGCTAGAATCAGCTCCCACTGGTTGAGAAAAATGATGATATTTGAGGATCACCTTAAACTATTAGTAATAATTAAGGATCTTATAATTTTAAAAATATTGTGATGTTTTTTTCGAAGTATTTTTTCCTAAATTAATTTTGTAATAGTCATATTTTATTGTTTATAAAAACGTTTTTTGTATTTATATTTTGGATTATTAATATTAATATTTTTAAATGTAAATAATGAATTAACTAGTTATAAAATTTAATTATGTAAAAAAAATAAAATTTATTAAACTGAATTTATATTTTAGATTAAGCGAGATTAGGGGGAAGGTTCCAGAGGAGTACTTGGGCATCGATTTCAGCATGAGGTGATTGGTCAAAAAGGATGGACAACGAAGGTGGAAGCAGTGATTGGACGGTGATGGGAGAGATTTGAAGGGGGCGCGTGTTTTGATTCAACTCTGGGTAATTTGGGGGGAAAAAAAGTTACGGGCTTAATGGACCGATCCAGGACTCTGCAAGACCAATTTCAAAAATTTCTTCCATCTTTTAAATCTGTTTATTAATAGGCCAGACTTAGACGGGTTCGGTCCAATTTCCCGATTCTAACCCACATGCCCCGTTACAGGTAATTTGAACTACCTTATCTACCAGATTGTGGCATGTTCAAACTTCAAATGGTATTGATCCATGTCCACCTACATGTACAGTTTGGGTTGATTTGCACGTTATTTTTCCAAAACTTGGACCTTAACGAGAAAGTGTATTTTAACAGGGAGGCATTCATTATACAAGACTTTATTATTAAAAATGTTTATAAATTTTTTATTAATAAAATTTTTTATATTAATAATTGTAGGATTGAGAGTTCCATTGCGGTGAGTAGCAAATTCTTAGTGTTTTTTTACTAGCAGTGTCAAATTCTTACTTGATCTAAACAACCGAGTTTAAAAGTAGAAAAAACAGCTAGTCTCTTCACAACAATGGTGAATCGGTGTTTGAATCTTTTGGGATATGTGTCTATATTTAATGTTCAAAGTACTTTGAATATGATTATCTCCTATAAAAGAATACATGTATTTATAACAAAAAAAATTCTTGGTTGAAGTAACTTTCAATCTTTCATTATATTTAAGAATATTCTCGTTTGTAGATGTAAAAATGAAAATACTCACTGAATAAGAAAAATAAGTACTCATGGACCATACACCCACCCATTGGGATCAAGTGCTAAGATACTCATTTTTCTTAAGACAGCTCTTCATTGATGCTTCATTTTATAATGTACAAGATCCGAATTTAACCCGATTTTGAACAAAGCTTGATTGAATGGATTGTCGCCTCCTTGCTCCTATCTTGCGATTCACTATGTGGAAGCCATGGATTGGAATACTTTCTTGCTCTTTCATTCGTACTTTTCCCTCTATTATGTTTACTTATAATCGTTGATGAAAGTCTTGGAAACTCGAGTTCTTCGTGTTTTGGAGCAAGATGGAAATTTTACCCAAAAACGGATTCAAGTTTGGATTCGAGTTCGTGGGAGAAGTCAAGAAGTTTAGATATGGAGAAGAGTGTATTGAAGAAATTTTTGTTGATTTCGGGTCAATTTAATTCACTTTTACTTTTTTGTGTTGTTCAAGTTAAGCACTTTGTTAAGTAGTGTTAACTTGAGGGGCGTGTTAGAATATAAGAGAATAGTTGATTAGTTGGTTTCATTCTATATAAAGGGCTCGACCATTGAGATTAATGTGTAGTGTGGGAGCTCACCATATTAGAGAGGTTAAATTGATTCCCTTTAACCAATGATAAGTCAACGATTTTGAGACCCAAATCAGAATCCTTTTGAGCCCAAGCTTGAAGGCATCGTAGATCAAAAATTGAATGAAGAATTCAAAGACCCGATGTTTTCAGCAAACAAATGCGATTTGTGGTTCGCCATTCGCCATTCCGTTTGCAAGACCTAAGATCGATTCCAACTTTTCCGCGGTACCCCGGCTTTATGATCTCTGTCATGGTCACCATTCCTCGGACCTATTGGTGGTATTTTGAGACGGTTGAATATGGTTCAAGCGATGCCATACCAAGAGGTAAAAGAACTTATAGTTTTTTTTTATGGAAGGCTTGTTATGTTTACTTCACAATTGTTGATGAAAGTCTTGGAAACTCTCTTTGGATTGGAGTTCTTCGTGTTTTGGAGCATGTTGGAGATGAGTTGATGAAAGTTTAACGGAGTTCTTCGTGTTTTGGAGCATGTTGGAGATAAAAAAAAAAAAAAAAACGGATTCAAGTTTGGATTGTTTAATGAGTCCTTGGGTGGCACTACAATTTGTGAGGCAATGGTTGCGGCTTACGAGTTCGGAAAGTCGTTCAAAGGAGAAGCACTTTCGGCAAGTTTAGATATGGAGAAGAGTGTATTGAAGAAATTTTTGTATTATTTTTGTTGATTGAAAACTCAAGATTAATACAAGACTTCTTTAATATCTTCATATTACTTCTCTTCTCTTGACTTGTCAATTTAATTCACTTTATCCCCTTATTTTTGTGTTGTTCAAGTTGAGCACTTTGTTAAATAGTGTTCAACTTGAGGGGGCGTGTTAGAATATAAGAGAATAGTTGATTAGTTGGTTTAGGCCCATTCTATATAAAGGGCTTAACCATTGAGATTAATGTGTAGTGTGTGGAGCTCTCACCATATTAGAGAGAGGTTAATTTGAGTCTCTCTCTCTAGAGAGGGAAGTCCCTCTTAGATCCCTATAGTTAGGATTTGTGGTTAATCACCCTCAAGTGAGGGATAATCATTGTTAAACCCAAGTGGGTTATTGTATGAGCATGTTGCTCTTATCAAGATTAATACAAGATTCTTCAATATCTTCATATTACTTCTCTTCTCTTGATTCTTCTCCAATTATACTTGTCAACAAACACCCACCCATTGGGATCAAGTGCTAAGATACTCATTTTTTTTTCTTAAGACAGTCTTCAATTCAAAGCTTGTGAATGGAGCATGTGGCATTAATAGCTCTTTCCTCCCACCGTGGAGACCAACTTGGGACGAATCTGGATTAGTCTAAACCCTATTAAATCCTCCGAGTTAAAAGAAGTAAGTCCAAGATACCGGATGCTTACAAAAAAAAAAAAAAAAAGAAAAGAAAGAAAGAAAGAGGTACCATGGAATCTTAAATAGCTCATCAATTTCAGAAAATAGTGTGGAATCCACGCAAACATTTGAGTGACAATTTGACCCAGAATAGTCGCTTACTCTCATTTGGATGACTTAAATTTAAATGCTCTTCGCATGTGAATGTAAAAGTCTAATAATTAGATAATTAATTTTAAATATTAATAATAATAGTTAATTTAGTTATTTATGAAAAAAAAAAAAAATATGTATTAATGTATCTAAAATACATTTTAATTATTTGTGTTGGAACCACTCGTTTGATAAACAATTCGCTTAACATGTGCAATATAGTTAATACAATTTTTTTTTTTTTTTTGGGGAAAAAAAAGCGTAAATTTGGGACACAACACTAACTTCTTACATTACATTTAGGATTAAAGTAATCTCATGACTATTTTAGCCTCAATTCATTTATTTATTTATGTTACTGGAACTGAAATAATTTTATTTCTGCAGAAATTCCCCGTCTGAGACGCAAGAGGCAGAGCTCTGTAGAAGAAGAATCACGCTGACCTGGACCCGGACGGACCAAATCGGACCTGTATCTCCGATATCCACCGTATATTTTCCTCGTTTCATTGCTTCTCTCCTTACTGGTATTGATTCTCAATCTTCTGTTCTACTCATGAAGTCCTTGATCCGTTGTAACATTAAACTGGAATGATGCTGTCGAGAAACTGAGTAAAATAAACTTTAGTTGTTGATGTGTTTCTCGTCTTTCTCTTTTCTGATTTTAAATGCTGTGTATATCTTGGGGATTACTGCAAATTTGGGAAATATTTTCCTTCAATTCTGTTAAACCGCGGCTCCTTTTGATGAGCGATTACATATTGCCGTTGACCGTCGTTCTCATATTCTAAAGAGATGTTTTAGGTTTAAATTTGATGTGAGCATTTTATTTAGATTCACTGAGTATTTGAGTATAGTTTCTGATTTCTGATACTTGTCTGTAATTATTTCTTCTTGTGCCCCAAAGAAATGCATGACTAAGAAATTGGCACTTCATTGTCCAGATTTTTCATACAGAGTAATCTTACGGTTTTCATGGGTGCTGAGAGAGTTGACATGCTTAGAAAGCGGAAAATTGCACTTCCAACAACACAATCATTTTGTGAATTGACTGAAATTATCAAATTTGAAATCTGTTCCAAACAATGGATCTTATTTGTAAACCAAATGAAATGAATTATTTTTTAATGAATATCATGCAAAGTTAAAGAAGAGTTTTTGTATTTGAGAAATCGTATCCAAACCTTCTCCTCTTAAACCAATTTTAAGGAAAATGAGCGTTTCTCTAGCATTCATTATCTTTCTATGTTTTGTTAACTTATTCCTATGGAAATCACTTTTTCGTTTAATCATTTTCTGATAAGAAGTGTTTACTGCGTTATTTTTTTGGGGGTACAGTAGACTAGTTAATGGGAGAAATTTCATAGAGAAAAAGAAGTCAAAACCCAGAAAAATTCTGAGTGTATGGGTGAGTAATGACATATGCAATAACTTGTATTTATTCCAAAACTTCGATATTCAGAGGGTTATTGCAGATGGGCACTTATGTTTATTCTTTCTTTTCAGAATCAGGAAAGCTTGCTGCCTGATGCAGTGCAAGGATTGTGATTTTGCTGAAGACTACCTTGCAAAATGCACGTTTGCTCCAGCTCACATTTGTAGTATTTGGGGGGAAATCGACTTTTATGTATTTTCTTTTTCATAAACATTCCTCAGGGCCTAGTATAGCTAAACAACTATGAATAATATCCATCGTAGTACATCACCTCAAAATTTGACTTCGGAGAAACCAAATAATAGATGGCCTCTTATTCCTGTTTCTGTCCTTATTATTTTGCTTTCTTTCCTGTTTTTTTATTACTACTCTCTGTCTCTGACCACCAATGCTCACTTTCCTGTATCATCCAAAACATTAAAATCAAATATGAATCAATGTTCTAGCCAAATAGTAGCCTTAGGTGAGAAATTCCTGTGGTATGCACCCCACAGTGGGTTCAATAATCAGCTTCTGGAGTTTAAGAATGCTATTTTGATGGCGGGAATATTAAATCGAACTTTGATTGTTCCTCCAATTCTGGATCACCATGCTGTTGCTCTTGGTAGCTGTCCCAAGTTTAGGGTTTTGGATCCCAAGGAGCTTCGGATTTCTGTTTGGGATCACATGATTGAGCTCATTCAGGGCGGAAGGTTAGTAAGCTGTATTATTCTGTTAGTCTACCTATAAGTGTCTGTAGAAGTGGCCAAGAAAGAAGTATATGATGCCTCATTCTTGTTGAGATTGAGATGAGATATTACGAATTCAGTTAACCTTTGATGGACTGGATAAATTGTTAGAATGGTATAGTGAGGCTAAGATATATTCTATATACTTGTCAAAATGTTATCTCTCCGATCACATGACTTTGCCATTTGACTGCTTTATCTTTTTAAAATGGGAGTTTATCTTTTCATGTATTGTGATTTTGTTTTGGTGACAAAAGGGTTATAATTCAGAACGTATTACATCAAACACTGCAGAGGTGGGGAGTGGTGGCTGATGTTTGTCTGTTATAAGCAAGTTCAGGAAGATATTGCTTTCCCAAAGTAAGGTTAAAACTATGAAGCTGATTACCAAAAATATATGAAGCTAAGAAATATGCACACTTCTTGGTCTCCCTGTAGATTTGCAGCACCTCCACTCCCCATTCTTATGAGAGAAGCTTCTGAATAGCTCGAACAGTACTGTAAATTGCATTCTTTGGTATGCAATCCTGTGTGATGAGTTGCATTACAGCTTGGTTATCAGATTCCATGATTACCTGCAGATGACCATGTACTGCCTTTTTGTCTTAGAATACAAGAATTTAAGGAGATTTTATCCAGAAATTAAGCTCTAAAGGCTTGAGATAGTATCCTTCCTTAATTTTCATAGAAAAGGTGTATTCAATATTATATTTCATGTGATCATCTTTATGAATTAAGAATTTCATTTAATTTTGTTTCTTGCAGGTACATTTCCATTGCTGAAATTATAGACATCTCACCATTAGTTTCCTCCTCACTGGTTCGTGTGATTGATCTCAGGGATTTTGTGTCAATATGGTGTGGTATCAGCTTAGATTTGGCTTGCTTAAATGATTCAAAGGTTCAGTCCTCTTTTAATTTCAGACAAAAGCAATGTGGTTCCCTATTAGCTGGGGTCCATGGGAGTGTTGACAAGTGCGTATATGCTGTGAATGATGATTGCAGAACTACAGTGTGGACTCACCATAGTGGTAATGAGGATGGAATGTTAGATTCGTTCCAACCTGATGAGCAGCTGAAGAAGAAAAAGAATATAACATATATTAGGAGACGTAGAGATGTATTCAAGTCTCTTGGACCTGGTTCTGGGGCTGAATCAGCCTCACTGCTCGCATTTGGAAGCCTTTTTACAGCTCCATACAAAGGTTCTCAGTCATATATGGATATACATGAATCTGTTCAGGACCCAAGGATTCGATCTTTGATGGATAAAACTAAATTTCTTCCATTTGTCTCTGAAATTGTAAGTGCGGGGAAGGAGTTTGCAAATGCGACCATAAAAGCTCCATTTCTTTGTGCACAATTGCGATTGTTGGATGGGCAGTTCAAGAATCATCAGAAGGCTGCATTTAACAGTTTGAAACAAAAATTAGAATCTTTACAGCAGAAAGGTCCTCTACCCATACATATATTTCTAATGACTGATCTTCCGGGAGAAAATTGGGCTGACACTTACTTAGGTGATCTAATAAGCGACTCACTTCACTATAAGGTATATTTCTTGAGAGAGGATGATGAGCTGGTCAAACAGGCATCCAAAAAGCTCAAGGAAGCTGGTTATGAGCAGAGGTTTGTTCCATATTCCGATAAAGCAGCTGATAAAAAGTATTGTTTCAATCAAAGGTTACCTGATGCACTCCTTTATGTCGAACAGACTGTATGCAGCTGTGCGACACTAGGCTTTGTTGGAACTGCTGGTTCAACTATTTCTGAAAATATAGAACTACTAAGAAAATTTGGCTTGTGTTCAGGCCAAAGTTGACAGCTTTGTGCAAATGGCTTGCAAATAGTTACAGTCTGTTTGATTAATGGTGGGCAAGTTATCTAACTATTGCAGCTTAAATCATGTTGCTCAACAAAGCCTTGTTTCTTTGTTCTTGTTGCTCACCATAATATGGTGATCAGTCTGCAATGCTAGTCCATAGTCTTTGTCAAAGTCAAGAGACAACACACTGTCAAGGGCCTTGTCTGGATTTCGATTCAATAAGATCGTGTCATTTTCATCCCAGCCATCCATCTGTCTTGTGAGTTGTGAATAGATGGCTAGGATGGATTCTTATTGCTTCTTGCTGAATTCGCCACTTACTGAATCAACAGTTGCTCTTCCCCACGTTAGGTATGAATCTTTGCCAAGATTCTTGATATTTTGGTGAAAACTTCAGCCTATTTGTTGAATTAAGAGAAACAAATCCTCCTAGTTCAATAGTCAGAACATAGAATGATGTAATACAGCAGAAAAAAATTGACTAGATGAAAGTAATTCTCTTTCAAGTGGATAGAGTATATAAACTCAATTCTGTTGATTTTTCTTCACAAGAAAATTGCTCCAACCATTATCAAGCAAGTAAAATACTTGTGTCACAAACTCTGATTTTTGCTATGCTAAATAATACTGTAGTTCAGTTTTGGTGGACTTATTTCCTATTCATGTTTAAAGGTAGCTACCTCTTGAATGATCTTGCCCATTTAATTTCATCCTGATATAGAATTCCCATGTGAAATATTTTATTCTCATTATTTTTATTTAGTAGGAGGTTCCTTTTGAGGATTCTGCCATTTTGATTTTTTCTCCCCATTTGGTCATTTTGACTTAATTGCCAGTGTTAATTATTATCAAGCATCAGTGATTTTCCTTCTATAGGGACCACCGTGGCTGTTAACATTTTGTGGTTGCATGTGCTCATCGTGGAACTAAATGATCCCTTAATTGTTATTTTTTTAAAAAAATTAATTTGACTGACACATTTAATTTAGTTGGTCTGCACTCTGTTTTTACTTTCCTCCGTCTTTTGGAACTTTATTATTATTACCTTTTTAGTTGGTCTGTACTCTAGTCCGTCCTTTGTCTATACTTTTTAGTTGTTATTATACACAGTTGAACGTATACTTTGGCTCTTGCCATCTTCTTGTGACAACTTTTGATGTGTGTTTATTTTAATTTTTTTTAAACAATCATACTAATGTACTAGTATTAAGTTCCTGTTTGTTTGAGAGTCATGAATATCATCCTCAAATTATAAGCAGTTAATCATCTATTAAGCAAAAGCTTACCCATTGGAGCTTAATTATGAGAAAATTGGTGATCCTTGGATGGTGTGAAATTTTGTCAATGGCTTGATATAGTGGGAGCTTGAGTTTTATTTTCTTCAAGGATACTAATGTATTTTGAATATGTTTTTTTTGCTATTTATTAAATCTAGTTGTGAAATTTTGTTTTGAATCTAAGATTTTCTTTTTGCTTTATACATTATTTTTTTTTTAAATCCAGTTGTGAAATTTTGTCCACCCACGTTTGCAACATAAGATTCTTAACTTTGATTAGGGAGAGCTTTATACATTGATTAATGTTAATGAAGTTATATACAAGTGAATAGCAGTATGTCTCGGTAAAAAGTTCAACATAAAATGCACAATTTTCGCCAATTTTCTTAAAACGGTATGGGTTGTGTATTATAGGTCAGTTTTATAGGTTGGTTTCTCAAATTATCATTTTCTTATTATTTTCATAATCTTTCAATCATAGGGGTGGCCCGCCCTCCTAAAATTGTTGGACCCAAAATCAATTTGATTTAGCCTTATGAAAGTTTAAATATTTTCACTTAAGTACCTATTAAAAAGTCTTATAGAGGGACTAAATTGAACATATTGAAATATTTATCTAAATCATAATTTCTAAAATTTTGGGTCTTCTGTAATTTTCAATTTTAAATAACTGAGTTTTATTATGATCCACATTGGCATCATTTGAAATGGAAAAATCAGGAGATGAAAGAAAAAAGAATTATGAGAGGATCTACCTCCCAGTTTTATACTTTTATTTACAACCAATGTATAATGGAAAAAATTGGGGAAAAGCCTCCCATTTGAAAGTTTATTATTTTAGTGGGAATGACCTAAATTAAACTACTTATATTATCTATCTACAAAATTTACAGAGTAGTGATACTTTGTGTGTATTCAAATTTTTAGCTCAGTCTCAACAGTAAAATTTTAGATGGGTGGTTTTTTCCTGAGTAGAATAGCCTATTTTTTCCAATATAAGATTTGTTATTCTATTACAAACCATATTTACGGTACCAAAATCAGAACTAGCACTAACAAAATCTGTACGTTAATCTGTAATCAGTATTAGAACAAGAACCAATTTTATTATATACAATTACTCAATACAATCAATTTAATGCAATACAATCCAAACTATCATCCAGAATCAAATTTAACCTAAACGAATAAAAATTATCATCCAGGTTCCTGATGAATTATTTATATACATCCAAATACAAGCATCTGGATTACCTAAAGCAAAATTAAATGAAAACAGAATTAATAAGAATTAATTAAATTCAAAATATTCAAGAATACTTACAAAACTTATACCATGATCAAATTATTTGATATCAAATCTCAAACTTCATAATGAAAAATGGATCACCAAATATGCACACGCAAAAAAGATATTATAAAAATTAAATGAATGAACAGAATTAATAATATCAAACACGATTCTTAGTTTAGTACTTGGACATTTACCTAAGGAATCAAGTTAGAAGCAAGTGTTCTCCATAGGGCAAATAGTATCTGCAAGATATAAGGGTTTCAGTTATAACATATTCTACGCAATTATATATAATAATGAAAACTACTTACCATTAAATTGAGATAGATAAAATAAAAATTCGATTTCTACCTTGTCATTCATAGCAATAGCATATAAACTACCTGATATCCACAGTGTTTCATGCCTTCTGCATGCACTTTCTGTGGACAAAAGAATTCTTATTTGTCCCTTTTCCCTGTGAATTAATTGGTGATGTTGTGGAAAAGCCTATCATGGGAAAGAAATAGAAATCAGTGTACAAAAATAATTAATATGAATGACAGTAAACTAATAAACGAAAAGTTACAACTTATAAAGATTACATGTTTCAAGAAATTAAAGTTATGTCCAGCTCCTTCGTGTCTGCTTGGATGACATTTCAGCCATCATAACGTGGCTTTTTGGATGGTTAAGAACCGTAAGCATGTTTCTACTTGTTTGGTATAGCATTTTTTAAAAATGCATTTGGGTCTCAACGTGCATTAACATTGAAGCAGCCACGGCCATGGAGAGAGAGGAAGACATAATAAAGTTCACCTTGCTTTAAACAAAGGACAAATCATTTAAATTACACAAATAATGTCTTATTTTATCATTTTGCATCTAAATTTGCTTTTCAATTATATCGTCTAAATAAATTTTAGTCCACCAACCTGGTCATTTTTTTAAAGGTATATCCAAAATATAAATCATATTACACCTGACAACTTTTATCTCAACTTAAGTTTCCAAAAGTAGAATGAGTATGATTTTATTTATAAGTCCAACTTTAAAATAATAAATGTTTTTTTTTTTTTTTTTTCCTCTATTAATTGCAATAAACAAAAAGAATTTATTCATGTTGATTTTAAAAACCAATCATATATAAGAACAAAATTAGAAATTTATCTCATTAATGAATATTAACTATAGAACTAGAGTGGCGCTAATCTAAACACACCTCTATCCTTCTTTTCAACTTTAAGGTCATACCACAATTCTGACCCACAATCCCTAAAGGCATTCTAAAACTTAATTAATGGTGTTGTCATTGTATTTTCAATCTCTCGCAGTTGTGCCAAGCGAGGAAAATCCACATAAGCTCTTAGGTCAAATGATGGAAGTTGGGAAATACTATAAAATAAGGTGGTTTTATTTATTTATTTTTAAAAAAACTTTGCAAGTGTTGTCTTTGCATATGTGTCTCAACAAGCCTTTTCATCAGTCACGTAATGAAATTCCTTTCGCTTTGACTACTTTAACAACCTCATTATTAGTGGGAAAGGACACTGCTGCATCTTAACTTGGTCCTCCTAAATTTAACACAAAGATGTTCATCCAAGCATCGGCAACAACATATACATGATGGGGAGTTCCAAATAGAGAACAAAGGGAACTCCAAATAGAGGCATATATGAATTACAATTATATTTCATTTTTTAGGCAAAGATTGATCATATAATTTTGGTCAAACTTAGAAGAAACATGTATATGAATAATATTCGAAAGAACCATCACATAGTATATGGTTTATCTAAGTATATCAACAAACACAAAATTAAGTTCTTATGAAAATTCAAATAAATATTTCTTTTTTGATACAATAACAAAGATTTTAGAGAACAAACTTTTTTTATAACCTTTTGGGTCAACTTACCGGTTTTTTTTTTTTTTTTTTGGAATCCTATTATTATATATCTATCTTGCTTGAAGGAATTTATCATTGACTCACAAAATCGGCAAGAAATCAGTCTCCCCCTCGATAAAAGATACTCATGGTGCTGATTCAGCACTCTATCTCGCCTATATTATTAATTATACGAGTTAGGTTAGGTATGCTACTGTTTGGTGATCTATCAGATCGACATATATTCTCTTTGAATTTCTATTGGATATTGTGACTGCTATGTGCTATCATATCTTTGTTTTCTTTCTAATTGTTTTCAAGTCCTTGTCTCTTATTCTTTTGATTGTCAAACCCCACTATATGAATATTTAAGCACTGTGTCTCTGTCTGATATGCATGCTATAAAAACTCAGACTTGTCATTTTTGTCAACAAAGTGCTTTAATATATGAATTCAAGAAAATCTCAATATAGTAATTAATTGCTTAAAATAATTTATGTATGTGTTAGATAAAAACAAAAAACCATCAAGTTGTTAGTTAAGATGTTAAGTAAAAACCTCATCCCAGTAAGGAAGAAAACACAGGCTTAAACCTCTAAAACATACTTATTAGAAGAGACCATAATCATTTGCGTTGTAAATATCAAAAGGAATTGGTCTCATGTGCAAAATAACCTTAGGATCCCTTGATAAAAAAAAAAAAAAAAAAAAAAAAACGCAATCAAACATTATCTTTCTGCGCAAGCTTTTGGTTATAAAGATAACCCTAACCCTAGAATCCTATATACATACCGAGCTGATGAGTTCAGAGTATTTAAATATAAAGTTACAGTAAGAAGAAGACATGGGCGTGCAGTTAAGAAGCACAAAAGAGAGAATGAAGCTGTTGTTTTGTTGCATAACACAAGGACAGAAAGCTGTCTATTGTTGGAGAAGAAATTAAAGGCAATATGTGATACAGCTTGAAGGCTATCCAACAGGCTGATCTAGAGAGAGAGAGAGAGAGAGATTCTGTGCATGCAGGAGTACGAATAATACTCAAATATATACGTAGCCTACCTACTATGATGCTAGCTTCGACTGTGAAAGATATTGCATAAGTAGTGTCATCTTCATTGGATTTCTACACACACAAATCCATTGTGATGTGAATGTGTGGGAGTGAGAGTCTACGTGACTGTGTGTGTTCTTACAGGCTTTTTCAGTGATAGACTTGTCTATTTCTCAAAACTTGCATAACTGCTTGACGATTTTTTCCCCCTCAAAATGATTCAAATAGCTGAAGTTAATATTTTCAAACAAGCTTTATTTGTCACTTATTTTTAAATAATTCAAGTAGTCTCATTTCAATTTATATTTTGAATGCTCGTGCTCTTTTATTTTTCTCAAACACACCGTCTTTCTCTTTTGAGATTCTCTCTTCCTTGCCATCGAAGACCTTTTTTTGGCTAGACCCATGATATGGGCACCAGCTAGAAAATATACAAGTGAAACAATCAAAACTTTCTATTCTTAACAACTACAAAGACACCATAAGGTTGATTAGTATCTTGATATCGTCATAATATTCTAGAAAGAATACGAGGATACAAGCAATACTCACACAAGGAGGAACAAAATTCCGAAAAATCTTATTTATTCAATTGTCTTCAAAAGTACATTATATTGGACTATAAGTAGGCAGAGTAGAATAATCTAGAACCCTAATAAAGAATTAATAGATGAAAGAAAATGTAAAGGACAAACACAAAAAAAAAAAAAGTCACTTCGTATCGGTTAAAATAAACCGTGCAAATATGCAAATTTGTAGCGGTTTATACCAAAACCGCTACAAATTTGTAGCAGTGTGACTCGTGCCAACTGGCACATTAGTTCGTGAACGACATTTGTAGCGTTTATCATAAACTAATCGCTACAAAATATGGCGCCAAATTTGTGGCGGTTATTTTGTAAGGTTTATTTATACAAACCGCCACAAATATGACGCCATTTTGGCGCCTTATGGCGTGCCATTAGTGGTGGTTTATATCAAAAACCCAATATAGAATGTCAAGAGTCTGAACTTTTGTAGCGGTTATAGAAAACTGCTACAAATTTTCACGACACCCATGAGGTAGGGTTTCTTCATTTGTAGCGGTTGAGGTAGCGATGAACAGTTTGTAGCGGTTTTTTTAGTTAAACCACTATAAATGTGAAGTCCTCAAACACGTCATAAAAAGAAGTTATGAAAAATATATATATATATTTAAAAAAATATCTTTTAGAAAAGTATGTTCATATTTATAGCGGTTATTTAGTTAAACTGCTAAAAATTGTGATATTTTAATTTTTTTTTTTTAAAAAAAACCCATGAATTTTTGTAGAAGTTTTGTAACCGCTACAAAACGGGAAAAAAAAAGCTACAAACGTTAAACCGCTACAAAAACCATAGTATCAACCGTAAAAGTGTGTAATATTGAAATTTGAAGGTTAAGGAGTGAAAATACACACAAGTTTTTCTCCCAGGAGCGCCCAGCACCACAAGTTTTTTCTGGAGCAAAAGTACACACATGGTTACGTTTTGGGAGCAAAAATACCACAGGACGTTAATTGACTAGACGTTGACCGTTAACTTGGATGGAACGACGCGTGGTTGATTTGGACTGACAAGTGGATTTGGACGCTGACGGAGAGTAAATAAAAAAAAAACTAAAATACCACCTCCAGCTGGTGGGCCCAACCGGCCACCTAGCTAGCCGACTAGCGACGGCAGATCCGGCAATGCCGGCATCCGGCGACCATCATCGGGCCGTCGGCCCGCTGGTCAGGGTGGTCGGTGGGGACCATCGGCGGGGGGGGTAGTTTAGTTTAGTTTTTTTTTTTTTACTTTTTATCAGCGTCCACATCCGCTTGTCAGTCCAAATCAATGACACGTCAGTGTTCCATCCAAGTTAACGGTCAACGTCTAGTCAACTAACGGCCCGTGGTATTTTTGCTCCCAAAACGTAACCACGTGTGTACTTTTGCTCCAGAAAAAAGCTCATGGTGCTGGGCGCTCCTGGGGGAAAAGCTCGTGTGTATTTTCGCTCCTTAATCCAAATTTGAATATTTTGAATCCTACCAACGTTCATTAATTTGTAGCGGTTTTTAGTATAACCGCTACAAAATGTGATATTTTGAAATTTATTTATTTTATAAAAAATACCAATGAATTTTTGTAGAGGTTTTGCAACCGTTACAAAATGGAGAAAAAAAAAAACCGCTACAAAAACCGTCAACCGCTATAAATATTACGCATATCCCTATAAATACCCCCACCACACCTCATTTCACACACTCTCATTCATTTCTTCCCACCCCCTTCTCTCTCTCTTTCTCTAATTTCTTCCTACGCCTTACAAAATCTTTGATTTTAATGTTTTATTCTTTCCTTCTTATATAACATTGATACTAGTTTTTTTTTTCTTATCCAAAACTTTAAGGAAATTTCCTCAATATTCCTTCTATCATCATCAACATTCTTTCCATAATCAAATATCATCTAATGGACAACATAATTTTTTTGCTCAGAGGTGGACAAAACAACAAGTCCTTATTATCTACACATTCTCCAAGTATTATATCTACATAATATTTTTACTTATCTAACTTAAGTTAATCATTTTTTAAAATATTAACTATTATCATCTCTTAAATAATAAAAATATTCAACATAATATTGTAACAATGGACTCAAATTATGGTTTTTTTTTGTGTGTGTGTCAATTTGCAATATTTTGTAGCTGTTGTAAAACGCTACAAATTTTAATTCAAATTCGGCTTAAATCTTTGGCGCAATTTATGAAATTTTATCCTCTACAAAATTTTGGTGCCAATATTTTTGAAATTCGTCATTTTATAGTGGTAACTCAAAACAACTACCAAACATCTTAAAACTGTGTATTTTGTAACCGCTACTACTTTCATTTGTAGCGGTTAAAACCACTACAAATATGTAATTTTAACCACTACAAAACGTCATTTTTTTGGGTAGTGAAATGACCTTATAGAATACTTATAGTTGTTAGATATGTTTAATTTTGAAAATTTCAAATATTAAGAGAGAAAAATTGTGTAATATACTTATCCCCTACATTGACTAGTTACTATTTAATGTAGATTAGTTAAGCAAAGATAGAAGATATCAAATTTGCATATGGAGACTAATCAAGAGCAAAAGTAAGAGGATATTGGAGAATGAAGTTATCAACTATAGGGATAAGGAATAAAGAAAAGAAAGAAGTTATTGAGCTAGATTGTGGAGAATGATCATCAAGAGAAAAAGAAGACGAAAGAGTGAAGAAAAAAGAATATTCATCATATTTGTCAAAGAAAGGAATAAACTATTAAGTTGGATTATGAAGAAGGATTAAAAAGAAGAAAGAAGAACTTATAAGCCAAAAAAATCAAGGAGTTATCAAAAGGATTGTGGAGAATAATCATTGAAGAAAGAAGAACCTACAAGATATAATGGGAATATCAAGATTTAAGTCCTTAGATGTGATATTGGAGGTCTCTATAGTCAAATGGATGTTGGAATGACTCAATTTGAAGCTAAGATACCATATATGGAAGTTATACTAACTGCACTCAAGTGATCACTTAAGTGACACCTCCAGAGATGTTCACTTGAGTGACCCCTCGAGTGATGACCACTCTATTGTGCCATGTTTTCTTTCAATATAATAGAAGTTTGATATTTTGGACGTATCTCTTAAACCACATATCTAATTGAGATGAAACTTATTTCATATGAAACAAAACTTCAAATGCAACACACAAACATCAAGCTCAAGCTCAACAAAGTTTAGATGAAAAGATATAAATTTTAAATTTTGACACTATGATTTCTCAAGTTATTCCAAAACAGGTTCAGTAATTTAGGCATATCTCTTACACCAAAACTTTGAATGAGGTGAAACTGGTTGCATATCAAATAGCACTCTAAATGCATTACAAAAGCTGAGATCAAACTCAAAGAGGCTCAGACGAAAGAGATATGGATCTCAAAAGTTGATGTCAATGTACTCACGATGTTCCAAAACATTTGTCATTTTGTAGATCATCACTTTCGGAAGACAATAAGTTTAGGACTAAAATTTATTTCATATAAAACTAGACTCAAGAGAAATTTTAAAGACATCAAGATCAAGCTCTAAAAAGGTCATGTAGAAGAGATATGAATTTCAAAATTTTATGATGGTATAAAGACGCTGCTCGAGATCAGCTACTATGAATTTGATCATAACTTTCATAATAAAACAAATTTTGAGCTGATTCTTTTTGCATTGAAACGTAAATTTCAAGAGTTTTATAATGATAGGTCATTTGAAAGATTTGGATTCAAAATGATTTTATCCCTAACTGATCACTTAAGTAATGTTTCAAGTGATCTACAAGATCACTTGAGTGATCCTATTTTGTGTATCACTAGCATGTCACTCCAGTAATCTATCAATTGTTGTGTAAGGTTTTCAAATTGCTAAGATAAGATCATTCACTCGAGTGATGATTTCCCAGAAAATAGAGCATTGCTTCGAAACTTCTAAAAAATATTGGAATGATTGTGTGACTTGCTCTTCTTGCCTCTAATCATTCTAGCTATCAAACAAGGATTAGCACACAAATTGGAAAAAGCACTTTTGTGTCAGAAGCTTCCAATGTTTATTTCAACGGTCATATTTTGTGAGCCTCAACGGGAAGAAGAAAAGCTCAACGGTCATCAATCTTCATAAACTATAAATAAAGAGCTTTCCAAACTGAAGTAGAAGAGAGCCAGTGCATATGTCATCAAAATGACAAAACTCTGATTTCAACATTCATATCACATACTCTTTGTTTCTATGTGTTTTAATATACCTTAGAGAGATTTTTTTTTTTTTTTTTTTTTTTTTTGGCTTCAGTGATTATCATTATTCACTTTTGAAAGAGAAGATTCATTGTAACCATTTATCATCAAAGTTGTATATCCTTATGGTATATAAAGGGGAGTTCTTGCCTTGGTGTGAGGAAGTTGAAGTTGAATAGACTGAAATATATGATTTGTAAAACGTTTCGTAAGTACCTGACTAAACTTGAGGGATTGTAGTGGCTTCTCTTGTGCCCGGATTAGAAAAGAAGATAGTGGATTTAAAAGCTCAAATGAAGCTTGGGGACAACACATAGGTTATCGGGAATTGAACTAAACCAAAAGTATAAATCATTGTTTGCATATTCTCTTCCTATATCTCTTATAATTCCAATATTAGTGATTGAATATTTCAATATGTATTTATGGTTCATTATTTACAAATTCACCCCGCCCCTCTTATAAAATATTTATTAGCCAAAAAATTTATAGAATACTCTAGCTTATAAGTCAAAATATAATAATCTAGGTCACATACATGTCAAATTCACGAGTTTAAGCAAACTTGTGATGGTTACAAAAACTCATATTGTACACTCGAATTGTAAACTCATAAGAGTTTATTTTTATCATTAAATAGGCATTAAAGTGTATAATTAAAATATAAAAATGACAAAAAAATTGATTTAAATATATTTTAAACTAATATAATTGAAATTGAGTCCATAAACATTCATAATATATCATATTTAATAAAGAAGTTTCTATAAAATTTATATTTAAAGTCACTGAGCTTAATCAAATTGAAAAAGTTAACATAAATTTAAGAGTATATTAACATAATTTTGTAAATTAGAAATGTAAAAATAGTAAACTTATTGTATAAGCCAACAAGTTTGACCAAGTTTACAATTGGTATGAGTTTAACTTGATTTTATAAGCTAGAATTCTAAAATGGTAAACTTAGAAACTTAACTCCCAAGTTTAACTATAATAGTTACACACACCATATATCTAGATAAATCCCATAATTAATGAGAAGAACTACAGAATCCCTTCAATTACTGAAAATATTTTTATTTGACTCTCTTCTAATTAATGCAGTATAACATATCACTTAGTGCTTATTTATAAGTCACTTGCACCAAAAAAAAAAAAAAAAATTGGTTCAAAATATAAGTTACTTGTAAGATAATAAATGTGTTTTGTTAATTTTACCCTTATTGACTTATATTAATAAATGCATAGAGGTGTAAATGCAAAGAGAGAAAGAAATGTGAGAGAAAATGTGCATCATTTGATAAATAAGGGTAAAATCTGAAAAAATTAATCCATTTAATATTTTTTGGTTTGCAAAAATGAGGTACACGTGACTTAAAATTAGGCAGTAAATAAGTAGTTGCCTTTAAGCAGCAATCAATATAAAATAGGATACTATTAAAAAAAAAAACTTATTAAAACTGATATAATCCTAATTAATGCCATATGTATAAGGTCATTTTTTATGTTTCTTGGATCTTCTAAATGAATCTTCGTCTTACTATTCACATGCATAGGATTTTAGATGTCTATTTGGACTTCAATATGATTGAATCACATTTTGAAACTTCCATGTGATCCATTACATAATGCATCTGGGCCCAATTGAAAAGATTATAGCTCCATTATAGATTCTTAAATTCCATGTACGTATATATTAGACCTTCATCAATACCTTAGGTATTAAGTTCCAATGTTTCATTCGGACACTTAAATCACGTCCTTTTGTCTTTCTCAATGTCTGAGTATGTATACACCGCTTTAGAGGTGCCTTGTCAAGTGTTACTGCAAGCTCCACATATGTCCATGTCATTATCCAAGCAATAATTCATGTCTTCCTTCGTGTAAGTAATCTCAAGTCTTTATATCTTAACAAAATTTGAGTCATGCCTCTATCCTTGAATAACTTTCAAGGCTCGTTGGACCTCTAACTAGATGAGTGCTTTTTGATAGAGTGGGAATCAAGGCTAGCCCGGCTTTCCAAGGCCCGCCCATGAAGGGCCAGGGCCTAATATGGCCGACCCTCCTGGGCCTAAGGTAAGAAACACATCTGTTTTTTAAAGCCGGGCCCAAGAGCACTAGGGCCAGGGCCGGCCCTCCAGGGCCCGGAAGTTATTATTACAAATTTTAATTATTTTTTCTCTCTTTTTTTTCAAAGGAATATAATTAGTAAATTACAACATGAATCATCCAACAAATAAGCACAATCATTAATTCATATTTAAAAGCAAACTATGTTCAAAAATAACTCACATATCTTAAATATAAGAAGCATATCATTAAGCGATATTAGTACGATGACTATTATTGTTGTCAACTTTTCCACTATCATCAATTTCAATTCAACGACATTTTATTGTTCTTCATTTTGAATAGTAGTCTCTGGTTTAAGAGTAAGAATATCATGAATTTCTTCTCCCGCATCATGAACACATGGATAATCTTTATCTACAACAAATAATAATAAACCAAATTATAAAATTAGAGTATAGTTATTATGTATCTGTATTTAAAGGATAAATAACTCTATAACAAATACAAAATACATATAAATTAATAAATTACCATTATGTGTGAATCCATGCATCTAATTGTGAGTACAAATAAGAGCTTGAACATTAGATAAAATAATGGAACTTCTATATTTTGTTAGAACATGTGGGAAAAAAAACTTCACTTGACGCCAACTTCAACTTTAGTCTTCAACTTCTTTAAGAAAAAAAAAATTTGAAGGGCCTAATGGGCATGCCCGTAGGCCCTCTAGGACCGGCCCGTGTAAACTCGTGGCCTTTTAGGGTTGGCCCTTCTAGGGCTTGACTTCATTTCTCACCTCCAATTTCTAAGTCCGGCCCTTAAAGGGTCAGAGCTTAAATGGGTCCAGCCCGATAGGCCGGCCCATTTTCCCGGCTCTACTTCTTGAGCTTTATGACCTCCATATTGGACACATCCTTGTATGCCATCATAAACATATCCATAAACTCCGGCAAAGCATCTATGAAATGCCTCGTCCTACCCAAAACTTCTTCCCCCTCCAATTTTGCCGCTGTCATTTACGGTTGTTTTGGTTCCTCATCATCTCCCTAAGCCATTTTGTCTCTGAGGTATGTATTTTCTTACATCTAATTATTTGTTTAATTTACCAAATTGTGATTGATGTGCTGGTTTAGCCTGTTGGTTCCCTGAATAAATTTTGATTAATGTCACATTATATGGCTTCTAGGATATAATTCATGGCATTAAATAAGGAAATTGAAGTACGTAATTTTATTTCGTTTTCAGACCAAATTAATGATTAATGACTTAACTACTCATCTTTGATTTTGATGAGATGGTTAAAAATGGCTTGTAATAAAAAGGGGACAGTATTTTAAAGTATAACTAATTTCAACCCTTTTTTTCATTTTGATGACCTAATTATGTGTCTCTTGATCATTAATTATAAAGACAAAATTAATAGGGAAACATTAATTATTCTATAAACAACTTATTCTGTAGATCCGCTATAGGGCCGATTTTAAACCCTATCATCCTCAAATTTAGTTATAAGGTAGAGATGAAGAAGAAGCAGAATTGTAGAAAACCGAGGAAAGGTGTGGGGGGTCAATAAGTGTGAAAACAACGTATGAATGAAAGAAAGCTAATCACTCCCATGCACCCGTCCCTTTCCTCCATCTCTCTCTCTCTCACAACTGTATTTACCCTCGATTACTGCTTAGAGATATATAAATAATTAATTAATTAGGGGTAAAATTTAAAAAAAAAAACATTAAATGATGAGACAAAAGCAAAGTGATTCTTATATAAAAAAAAATCATGTATTTTCACAAGTTTGGATTTTATATTTTGAAGCAAAAGTGAGTAATTCCACCTACCTACGATTTTCAATGTAAAATGGAGAAATTGCATATCATTCACCTATCATTTTGAGCTATATATAACTACATTAAATTCGTTTTGTACTTTATATATGCTCTCTAGTTTCTACTCTCTCTACTGGACTAAGTATATGTCATATTTTAAAAGAAATTTACGACTCTAAATATAGGTCAGATTCTTATCTTTTTCATAAGTATATTTTGTTATTCAACACTTCTTTTTTATGAAAAAAATATATTTATTATACAATTTTCAAAAAATATCTGGAGAATATATATTTTTTTCAAGGATAAAAATGTACATTTATATAATAATTTAATGAGGTGACTTATATTAAGGCAAAAAAAAATTTCCATGTCCTATAAATAAGATTACAAGAGTAAATGGTGTAGAAACTTTTCATAATTTATTGTTAACAACCTATTCTCTCTAATCCTTTTTATAAGAGCCCAAAATTTGAATTATTTTAGTTCTTTTTATAGGAGCCTGATAAAGTTGTCTAAGCATTTAATGGGTATTTTTCCCATTTTTTCTGCTCATTAATTATAGATTTTGCATTACTTAGAAGGTTGGTGGTACTTATATTTACTTTTTTTCTCTTTCTTACTTGCCCTTTATAATTGAGGGCATGCTTGGAAACAAAAATTTATTTCATGCATAGTTATTACTTTTAATTAATTTTAACAACTTTTTTAAACCACATAATTCAGTTATTGAGCTATTATAAATGGGACCAAAGGAAGTACATGAATATTGTGATTTTATATTGATCTACATGGCATCTTTATTTTATTATTATTTGTAAATATTTCAATATATATAATATATATATATACTCATATATAATAATATACATGTAACATATTTCATATAAATATTCTACCATTTGCATTACTATATATACTTGTTCAAGACTCTATACAGCAGCAGAAGCCCTACCCCTCTAAAATTAAAGAATAGAACTCAGATTTTTAGGAAATTACATTTCAGCTTTATAAAAATATAATAATTTAGTCCCTACTAAAAGTTTTACGGATGGACTAACATGAAAACCTTGAAATGTTTATGGGGTGATATGTAATTTCATAAACATCTAGATTTTATTTTATAATTTTTTCCCCTAATTATAATTTCTAACTCCGCCCCTCTCTCTCTATATATATATATACCACCCGTATGTTATAAATTTTTTTTTTTAAATTACCGTATTCCACGTGCTTTATTGCATACAATATACATACCTACATCAACCCTTCTTAGATCAAAATCTATCTGATCTTGTGAAGTTTCGCAGTTCTTAAAACGACAGATATTCTTTTTATGAAGAAAGCACTATTTCAGTAGAACGTATTTTCTCTTCTTCAATCCTAATGCAAAATTGTAAAGTTGTTAATGGGAAGAAAAACTTTATTGTTATATTTAATTATTGTTGAGGAAGTATATATCAATAGAGATAATTTAGGAAAAATGAAAATATAAGAAATAAATTTTATATTTAGGATTAAGATCAACTCCTCAATTAGATATTATATTAAGAATCAGAGAGTATTTCAAAACCCACCTCACTTGATTAAAATATGTTATACAGTTACTTCTCTTAAAATTTCAAATTTATATTGAACACACAAAATTAACTAAACTTAATACCCATGTATGCTACTTTTTAATTTAGTTAAACTATACTTGTACGTCTCTCTCTCTTCTCTGTCTAATTTTTTCTTGCTTCATCTCCATTTGTCCTCACCCTTCTCTCTTTTCTTGGTTACTTTGCATTTAAACATGCCTTTAATGATTTGGGTCCACGAAAATCCAAGTAAAGCATAACAAAATAAAAATACCAATATATTTTCGGTTTTATATTACAAGCAATAAAAAATTTTCACAATTGTTAAGAAAGTTTTTTTTTTTTTTTTTTTTTTTTTTTTTTTTGAAACGTTAAAGTGCAATTTTAGCAACAAAGTTTTTTTTTTTCCTTTAACACAACTAAAAACTAAAGGGAGCATATATTATATATTAGGGGTTATCATTTGTCATGTCACTTGACATAAAATTATGTCAAGTCACCCCAAAATTACGTCATTTTGGAGTTAGAGGAATTAATGAACTCTTAAAATGACGTAGTTTTGGAGTTAGAGGAATTAATTAAAGATCTTTTTGGTAAATTTCATATAATAAATACAAAAATACAAAAACACCATTCATTAATTCCCTTAACTCCTAAAAAACGATGTAGTTTTGGGATGACTTGACAAACGTTAAACCCTATATATTAAATGATGTAGTAACATCTTTGGAAAGTAGTAGTATATTAAGCTCCGGTTCATTTTATAAGTTACTTCTAGTTAATAGTTAACTCATTAATTTTGTCTAAAAATAAAATACTTTTTCCAATTTTATCCATATTCATGAACATAGGAAAACATTATGTATTAGACTTTACTCTTCTAATAAATCATATATTTAAAAAATGTTGATACTATAAACATTATAGATAAATAAATGGAAAAGTCTCACTTCTCAGGAACCCAAAAAAAAAAAAGTCACTGAGTAAATTCCTCCATAAAATAAGTTTCAGTGTAGAATCATCTATCAAAAAACTAGGAACCCTAATGAGATAAATTCCAAATGCGAACTTACTTTATTGATAAGTGTATGGGACTATATTGATGAGTCATAGAGTGACCATGACAAGCTCATATATGTTAACTAAAATAACTCCGTTAACAAGTGTATGTAACTATATTCATAGTGCGGCCATTGGCAAGCCTATGTTAACTAAATTAGCTCTCGTTGATAAGTTTATGTTATTATATCGATAGATCATAGAGTGACTATGGACAAACCTATCTATATTAAATAAATAACTTTCGTTCACAAGGGTATGTGATGATATTGACAAGTCATAGAGTGATTATTAATAAGTCCATCTTTATTACTAAGATCCCCTAGGGATTTTTTTTTTATTTTTTATTTTATTTTATAGAGGATTCTACGTTGGGACTTTTTTAATAGAGAAATCTAAGACTTTTTTTTAAACATTTTCCCATGATAAATTTCATTCCTTTAATTTCAAGGTCAACCGAGTCTTCTCTCTCTATATCTATATATATATCTATCTTCCTACCTATCTGTTGCTAGTGTAGGCTGTAGACCTGTGTTGAGTTATGATACATCACCCAACTTGTACAAACCACAATACAGGTACAAGTACAAGAACAATACATTAAAAAGGCCACATAATGAAGGGAGAAGACAAAACACTTCTCTTTCTCACTGCTTCTTTCTGTTCCATCCTTCATCTACTTTAGCGGGATCTCTCTCTCTCTCTCTCTCTCTTCATCCCTTTCTTCCTCACAACCAAGAAGATCAGATCCTATAAGTTGTTTCATCTTTCCATCATCACAATCACCAACCAAACAAACACACAGATAGATAAGTAGTCAATCCCCATCAATCAAATCAAATCAAAGAATCATCGACTCATCATCATCAAATCAATTATCCTCATCAACATGTCGGCCTCATCATCAATCACTTCTTCCTTTTCACCGGACCACCACCTCTCTCCCTCCGACCAGCTCTGCTATGTCCATTGCCATTTCTGTGACACTGTTCTCGCGGTATAATACACACATCTCTCTCTCTATATATATTTCTTCTTTCTCGTCTTCTTCTATGCCCTAAACCTAATTTTTTAAGCTTCTTCTTCTTCTTTGGTATCTGCGTACAGGTGAGTGTTCCTTGCACCAGCTTGTTCAAGACTGTTACCGTGAGATGCGGCCATTGCACCAACCTTCTGTCTGTTAATATGCGTGGCCTTCTTCCTTCTTCCAATCAGCTTCACCTCGGTCACGCATTCTTCCCTCCTCAGAATCTCCTGGTATATGTACACACTACACACTCATATATAAAACTAGGGTTTTCATTAATTTCTATCTTCTTCCTTGTCATTCTCTCGAATCATGTAAAATGGATGCGTAAGAACATAATCTGCTAGTCCTCCAAAGAAATTCTCAAGAGTTAACCACAGAAAAAGAAGAGGACCTAGTGTTGAGTTTGTCTCTAGTAACTAGAGATACTTAGCTATCTCACATACTGTAATTTTCGGCTTTAGATTTATTATTTAATGGTCCAATTTATTCCAAGATGAAAGAGTGAAATAGTAACAAAATCATCCAGTTACTGAGATAAAACTAGCTAGCTGTGACAGATCCAAAAGACGGCAGGGTTATCTCTTGATAAGAATGAACCAAAATGAGGTTTTACTTTGCTGAATTACATATGCATTCGTGTGTGTGTGTGTGTATATTTGGGATGACTAAAGAACTCTTGTTAATTATTGTTATGGGATTGAATCTAGGAGGAGATTCGAAATGCACCATCTTCAAACATACAGATGATGGGCCATCATCATCAGCTTCCATACGCAAATGACTCAGTTATGATCAGCACCATGCGAGGAGGAGGAGCAGGAGGAGGAGGACTCGAGGAAATCCCTAAACCTCCACCGCCACCAGTTAACAGACGTAAGCTTTATTTTCGATCCTTTAGTCTGAATCTATCCGATGCAAGAAAGTTCTTGTACATCTGTGTATACGTGCTTGTGTGTGTAATATAATGAAGCCTTTGTCATAGGTTTTGTTTTCTCTTTTAATTTGCTTTCCCATATTTCCTTGAGTTGACCAATGTTTTTTCTCAAGTCATGTGGAGAGACCATAGAACTGAAAAAGGGGAATCCTTCAGATAAAGTAGTGTGAAATCACTTGTAACCAGTGGAAGGTAAAAAGAAAGAGAAAGAAAGAAAGAAAGAAAAGTAAGAAAAATAATGTTGTATCTCTATCAATCTGAACATGGTTTCTTGGTATTATACAGCAATATAAGAGGCAAATAAAAGAAAGAATCTTTAGCTCATATATGTCATGCCTGACTTTTTTCCCACCACACATACACACCTCTCTCTTTCCTTCTGCTTTATTTAGCGCTTTCCAGAAAGCCAGCTTTCGTTCTTCAATTTGATCAACAACATTAAATTTCCTAAATTTTTCAAATTTGAATCAAGCAAGGCTCCATATTGCATGCAATATAATATCAATTCCCATAACCATATATAGTACAACTTTGGAATTATGAAAGCAATAGCTTTTACTTTTTACATTGGGAAGTACAATTCCTTTTTTATTTTATTTTTTTCTGTTTGAGTTGATGGAGTTTATAATGCTCTCAGACATGCAAGAACACACATTGAGAGTGAGACACAGAGAGAGAGAGAGAGAGATTATTATCCCCCGAAAATATAGTGCAGAATCCATTGGTGATTGTTACTGATAAATTTGATAATGATGAGGCAATGATAGATAAGGAGGATGAGGAGGTGGGAGAGGGGGGAGGGAGAGAGAGAGAGAGGTTATGAATGAATTAGACAAAAGGGTCAGCGAAGTGAATTAATGTTGTTGTCCGTTAGCCTGAGCCATGTCCTTGTTGTTGCATGCATGTCCAGCTCCAGAAAAGAGACAGAGAGTTCCATCTGCTTACAACCGCTTCATCAAGTAAGTTTAATTTATTACCTTTGACAATATTTGTATTAATACATGATCTTTATCTCAATTATATATAGTACTTCTCTCGTTAATTTCAATTCTAATTTGTCTTGACTCAATATAGTTGCAATGAAAAAATTAATTAATTAAGAGATATTATTCTATATGTCACCTAATATAAAATAGTTGATAAAATATAAACATTAATTAATTTATTTATTTATTAGCTCTGAAAATTAATTCAAAGCTAGACATATAACTCTAATTTGTGAATGTTCATATTTTTTTAGCAACTCTTCTATTTACGGCCTATAGAGAAAGGCTTGGTATCTCTTGTATTAATTCATGCATGTATTTATTTCTACAACTAATTAATAACTTGTAGAATTTTGGAGTTATGGTGACAGAAGATCAGTACGTAATATCTATGACGGCATGATTTAAATGATGATTTTGACATTATTAATTGATGATTATATATTTGAATTTCAGGGATGAGATCCAACGCATCAAAGCTGGGAATCCTGATATAAGCCACAGAGAGGCCTTTAGTGCAGCTGCAAAGAATGTAAGATCCAAGAAGATTCTAAATCTTGTTTTCTCTCTAAGGGGTTTCTTCTATCATATAGGAGTGTTTCTGTGTGTATAATTTTTAACCATTTAAAATTAAAACAATATATATTATTTTGCTACTGGAATTTTCAATATATTCATAACAATGAATAAAATAAAACAATTAGAAGAAATAAAGAATAAAAATATAAAAATGTTATATGTGACTATATATTTTCTTAATATATCATTAATTCATTTGAGTTGTTGTTGTTGTTTTATTTATTTATTTTTTTTTTTAAAATGTGATATACTCTGGTATATGCTTAAAAAGTGGTTCTATGTTTTGATAAACGAGTCCCTTTGACTTGTTTCTTTCAGTGGGCCCATTTCCCTCACATACACTTCGGACTCATGCCTGATCATCAACCCGTGAAGAAAGCAAGTGTGCGCCAGGTACATTTAAGAACCCTAACTAGCTCGTACGTTTTCTTTTATGTTTCTTTTTCTTAAAAACAAACTGCACTTTTTTTTGAACTTAAATCGCGGTTCAAATTTTGAACTTTTTAGCCAACTGTAACAAGGGTATGAATAATCTAGAGTCATTAATTACTTCATTTGATTCAGGAAGCACAACAAATTAACAAAATATCAACCTTAGCAGATAAACTCTTTAAATTATAAGAAAGAAAACCTTAATTCGTGAGTAGTTATGATTTCACATGATTTTTAACTATGTTAATATAGGATTTTTCTTCTTTTTTATTCTTTGACTCCTTGTAGTTTCTTCAATTATAGTTTAGACATTAGTTTCGATTGTTATAATAATATGTTAATTAATTAGGACTCATGGTTCCTATTCCTAACTAAATAATATGTCAAGTCCTAATTTATAAGGCAGAGAGATAACAAATTTTTTATTCTATTTATAAGTCAGGTTATTAAATGTTTCGTATGAATATTCAGTTTTGCCATTCTTTTATTATTGAGTAGACTTTGTTTTTTTAGAGAATAATGTATATTAAATAGGAATAAAATATTGTTCTTTTAAGGCTAAATTAATGAATTAATTTTAGTCGGTGTAAAATCTGTTGAAAGTAGTAATAAATACAAAATAAATAGTTTTTATATACAATTTATTTATTAATAACATAATAATAAGAAACTATTACACTTATAACTGTCACCTTATTACATCTATGTTGAATGCGTAATCTAGTTCATTTTGATGTTATTTAAATCCAAGGTAAGTGGCAAAATTAATCCAAATATATGTTGAATAAGAGTCATGTTATCAACAATTAACATTTTTTCCTTACAAATTAACAAAGTATGAGTATATCGACTGATACATATATTTAAGGAAATTATATAAACCCAATAATAATTAAAAATGAGGCAAAATTACAGGCATTTGCATATAAATTTTCCCTATCATATCGTGAAAGTGATGAGAGGCATATATGGGCATGCATGTGTAATTTCTAGGGTTTCTGATCTCGAATTCTGAATGTCATGCTTGCAGGAAGGAGAAGCCATGCTTATGAAAGATGGGCATTTGGGACCCACAAACGTTGGTATATCACCCTTTTAATTAAGCGATCAGTGTCTGTAATTGTTAGGGTTTCTGCTGGTCTGTGAAGATATATTAATAATCTTTTGCCTCTGTCTCTTGTGTTGTGTGTCGTCGTCGTCGTTATTTCGTTTAGTGTTAAATGTGAAGAGGATATATGGATATTATTTATATGAAGCCTAGTGTTTAGTGTAGCTTGTTTTGAACATCGATCGATGAAGGTGACGGCTCTTTCTTCTGTAAAATTGACCATGCTCCCAACATTATGAAAATGACTTAGTATGTTTCTTTTTTTGGGACCTGGATGACTTATAATGTTGAAAACTCTGAGATTATAGGTTGTTTCGGAGATACGCACACACACACACAGACATATACGAGAGGCATAGAGATTTTTTTGAAATGAATGAATTATAAGAGTCAAACTCATGATTTTCTGAAACAATATCTAAACACTCTTTATATAGGAGTGTATGGATATTTTTCAAGTGAAGCAGGCAGCAGCAGCACCATATTAAAGTTAACTCTATAAAAATTAGTTGTGATAATATTTATTAGTCCAAAATATATACTCCCCCATCTCCTTAATATAAAACATATTTACTTAATTTGAATAAATTAAGAAAATCAGTTTAAATAGATGATATGACATTTTTTTTTTCTTCAAAAACAACCTAATCATCCTTCTTAATTCCTTTCATTTCTCTTTTACTTAATTGGGATTGAGAGAGCATCAATAAGAATAAATTAGGAAATGATTGAAAAAATGAAAAATATATTTTATATTTGGGACTAAGATCAACTCCATGATTAAGTCATGTATTAAGGATTGGAGGGAGTAATATCTTATAATCCATTTTATCACATATATTTATCATTTTTCCTCAAATACCTAACTTATAAATAGATGTTTAATTAATCTAATGTGACACACAGATATTTTAGGGAGATAATGTCACATTTATTCAAGTTAACCATTTTACTTCATTTTCTTAACAATCCATAGTCAATGGGGTTCGGAGGGAGGGAATAGTCATATACAAAACACATATTCATATAAGTCTTTAACTAATAGTAGAGTGGTTCATCTCGGTATTTTGGTTAAAATAAAAATTTAAGGGTCAAATTTGACAGTCATATAATGGTTGGGTGAATGGAAATTAAATCTAAAAAATATAGAGAGGAAATATATGCAACATACATTTTAATTTTAAGAAAGATTTATATATGTTTTCAAAATAAAGGGGGTTTATGTAATTTAGGTAAAATAAATAAGTGATTCGTGTATTTTATTCTAAAAAGTGTTATAGACGCAAATTCTAAAATAAATCACATGTTTGAATAAAATGAACATGATAACTTACAAATAAAGATTTCAGTTCTTGTTTACACAAAAATATTATTACACTGAAAAATAACATAAAAACATCATATTCCTATAAACAAACATGAGAGCTTTTTATTTTACCTTTTAAACCCCCCCCCCCCCCAAAAGTCCTATTTTATTAGTAAAATATGAATTGATACTTATTGTTCCACAGATGCATAGATATAGATGTCCATCGTGTTGCATCATACATATATATGATACAAGTAAATCTACATTTTTTTTTTTCCGCATCATACATATATATGATACAAGTAAATCTACATTTTTTCCCCTGAAGTATCAATGCTTCATAGGATATATAACTCGCTTTGAACTCTATGTAATTGTATGGAACTTGCTTTAGTTTAATTCACTCATTTTAAAATCTCTTGAACCCATCTTGTAAAGTGTTCATTTTGGCCAAATTAAAGATTATAAGTTAAGAACTTTGAATAATATCTAAAAATATGTTTTTTCCTTTTTAAAAAAAATATAATACAGTAATATCTAAAAATATGATTTTTTTTTTCCCTTTAAAAAAAAAAAAAAAAACTCCGTTTGGTCATAAATGTATGAGCTAGTTGGGAAGTTTGTTCTAGTGCTAAACGTAAGACTCTAGCTACATATAAATAATACAAATGATTAAATGGAAGTGGTTTAGGAAAATCAATATATATTTCTTATAAATAACTAACTTAATTAATTTGTTTAACCTCCACAAATTATTTACATCTAGTTTCGACATTTGTAATCACAGGGAGTATATGGCTGTTTGGGTTGGAAGAGCCCGCCTTAACATTCAGCCACCCCTAACATGTCAATGGTGGAATGGTGGGTTTACCACACCTCCTTTTTTCTTTAATATTTTCAAATATTTTTTAAATTTTAAATTAAATTACAAGTTTTTATATAACAATTTTAAATTAGTTTTATAAATTTATAAAAATCCCCCGACAGACATACTTATTATCAGCCCAACTAGTTAGTGAGCAACGACCGTGTTCAAACGAGGAGGAACCCCAATCGGGGTAGAAAGCCAAAATGTCTTACTAAACTGGATAACATCTTCTTTGGAAAAAAAAAAAAAAAAAGAAAATAAAATAACTGGATAACATCTTCCACAAATTACATAATTATAGTAATGAAAATAAAGATTCAGATAATGCCAGATTTGGAAGAGACAAGCATCCGTACGTGAAATGATAGATGGGTAGATTTTGATGGACAGTTCAAATCATATGAAACCCAATTATACATAAATGATGTTCCATATTCCAATTTCCACAGCAAACACAAGCGGGATCAGAATTACTCATACGACGCCATAAATTTTCGTAAATAGCAGCAGAGGAGGTACACACACTCCACCTGCAGGCTAGGTTTTAATTATCGAATCGACCTTCGACCGTTTAGGCTTGTGTAAATGCAGAAAATATTTTTGGAAGAATAACTTTCAATTAAGCTTGATGATATTTGAATTTGATATAATCAAACACAATTAGAGTCCATATTATATGCATATAGTTTATGTGCTTCTTACATCATACCTCTATTAGAGGCATGAGTATATTTTTTTAAATTTTTTTATATATTGTATTTATTTAGATTTAAATTATATGCTGTTTTTCGATATATTTTTTGCATCCACTATCTCAAATTATTTAGTTTCTATGATACTGGTGTTACTGACAAATCTTTCTGTATACAGAATTGGAAACTAATTAATTTGAGATATTAGATGTAAAAAAAATTGTCAAAAAGTAGCATCTAATATAAATATAAATAAATAAATAAAATATAAAAAATAGGGAAAATGTGATCCAGGTCCCAAGGACCATAAAAAATTACAAAAAAAGTCCCAAATTCACATATAAAAAAAGTCGAGGGACTTTTTTGATATTTTTTATATGGGAACAAAATCCAGGTTTTTAAATTTTGTTGTAAATATAGCACTTCCTGTTGTAGATATGACTTTTCCTGTTGTAAATGACCAGGTTTAAAATTTTGTTATTAATATAGCACTTCCTGTTGTGAATTTAGCCTTTTTCTGTTGTAAATGACCTCTGTATGCTTAGGAACTTAAGTTTGAAACAAAATCCAGTGTTTATATTTTGTTGTGAATATGACATTTTCCTGTTGTGAATATAGTTTTTTTCGGTTGTGAATGGCCAGGTTTTTAAATTTTATTGTAAATATAGCACTTTGTATATCAAAAGAGTTCCTATGTGAATTTCTGTTAGGACTTTTTTGTAATTTTTTATGGTCCTTAGAACCTGGCTGTCATTTTCCCAAAAAAATATGCTCATACCTCTAATAGAGGTATGACTACATAAGAAGCACATAAACTATGTGCATATAATGTGGACTCAACATAACCATCGTACGAAAATACTTACCTTTCAAGGTACTCTCAAACGCCAAACATGTTCCAAGCCTCTCGCCAACAATCACTACAAGAAAATATCATATTTGCGACGGAATTTGCGAGGAAAAAATTCCGTCGCAAATTTTGGGCAATTTGTGAGGGAAATTTTTTTCCCTCGCAAAAAGGTGATTTTTGCGAGGGAATAAAGTTTCCCTCGCAAAATGTATGAATTTTTGCGAGGGGAACGGAAATTCCTCGCAAATGGCCAAACTTTGCGAGGGATAAAATATTCTCTCGCAAAATGCCACATTTTGCGAGGGATAAAAGATTCCCTCGCAAAATTGTAGAAACGAGTTTGCGGGAATCATCGTTCCCTCGCAAAATTTGTCCACATTGCGAAAAATTGGGGAAATTTCCCCCAATTTTTTCGCAATTTGCGAGGAAGAAGGGTCCCTCGCAAAATGTGCACATTTTGCGAGGGAACTTCTATTCCTCGCAAATTGCGAAAAAAATTGGGGGAAATTTCCCCAATTTTTCGCAATGTGGCCAAACTTTTGCAAGGGAACGATGATTCCCTCGCAAAATGTTCACAAATTTGCGAGGGAAGATAATTTCCCTCGCAAAATTCCCATTTTGCGACGGAATAGGTTGTCCTCGCAAAATTTTGGCAATTTGCGAGGGAATTTCCATTCCCTCGCAAAATTCATTACATTTTGCGAGGGAAAATAAATTCCCTCGCAAAATTTTGCGAGGATAAACGATTCCCTCGCAAAATTGTAGACGGTTGCGAGGAATCATAGTTCCCTCGCAAAATTTGTCCGAAAAAATTGGGGGAAATTTCCCCCAATTTTTCGCAATGTGGACAAACTTTTGCGAGGGGAACGATGATTCCCTCGCAAAATGTTCACAAATTTGCGAGGAAGATAATTTCCCTCGCAAAATTCCGCATTTTGCGACGGAATAGGTTGTCCTCGCAAAATTTTGGCCATTTGCGAGGGAATTTCCATTCCTCGCAAAAATTCTACATTTTGCGAGGAAATTAAATTCCCTCGCAAAATAGTATATTAATATATACATATTTTTTGTTAAATATCTCTCCAAAGTAAACCCAAGGCAATTAAAACAAAAAAATTCAAATCTCTCACTCATTTCGCCTCTATTCGACTAAGTAGCATATTGATTAAAATCAAGACAATTTTCTTCTAAAGAATAGTATTTTGAAATATATTGATAAACATTTGTCTTATAATTAATATATATATTATTTCTATATATATTCCTTTTTACCATTTAATCAAATAAATATAACAGAACATATGTCATACATCTTTCTTTATTTCTATATATATATTTTTTTCTAAAACACTCATACATCTTTCTTTATTTCTTATTCCCTCTCATACCGTAAAGATAAGACACTCATACATTTATATATATATTTCTTATTCCCTCGGTTTCAAAGATAAGACAAAGCTTTTAGTATAAATCATACCGTAAACTTTATCTTATATTTAAAATCGGAGATAATAATACATATAAGATCAATATCAATTCTTAAATTAGATCCTATATTTATGATTGAAGACACTACTTACTTGTATTTGGTCACAATTCAACTATCAATAAGTTTTAATTCCACTAATCAAATTAGCATGAATATCCGTTTAGGAATTAGTATTTGGTCACAATTAAACTATTAATAAGTTTTAATAGTTTGATTATGAGAAAAAATCTGAAAAAAAATTAAATAATCGACATCAAATACTTTTTTAAATATTCCTACAAAATTATGAGGCACTTTTTAGAAGGAAATCGTGGCTCTTATTTTAAGTTATCCATTGGGTATTAATGATACTTTTCAAGAGTTCTTTTACTTAAATTTTGATGCAATTTTTATTTTTTACCTTTCAAGATATAATTTATTGTTTCATTTTCAAACTAATTTAATGAATTAATCAAATTTTAATTTTTCAAATAATATGGTTGAGTCCGAAACACCCTCTTTTTCAACACAAAAATATGTATTTACAATAGGTCCAAAAGGTAAAAATCCATTTATACGGGCCAAATTAGGTCCAAAAATAATACATCGAGTTGATAAAATGCGGAAGTCTTCTACGAAGCGCTCATCGGGAAGTATTGGAGGGGGGTGTTTGGTTTAGAGGGGAGTGGGGAGAATTGTGCCCTCCCCACATTTAACCAGAAATTTTTTTATAAATGCTAAAATATACATAAATGTTTTTTTTTTTTTTTTTTTTTGCATTTTATTGTAAAATACCTTAGCCCACAAAAAAAATTTTAAAGAGAGAGGGGGTTACTCTCCCCTTCTATTCCCTTCATAGCATCCCCTCCAAAATTGAGGATTTTTAGAGGGAGGTGAGACCTCATGTTTTATAATACTTATAAGACACATGTTAATATAGTTAAATCTTACTCGGTTTATGCTAAAAAAAAAACGAAAGATCCATAAAAGATACTAATGTGTCAATATCTTTTTTTTTTTTTGGGATAAATCATTATCTTTATTTGATAATTAGGTTATAGATGATATGCCAACTATGTATCAACACTTGCTTCTTCTTCATGTGAATGGTCATTTTTTTAAAATGTGGATATTTATTTTTATTATATCACTACAAAAAAAAAAGAATTTTTAGTGGCGACTTTTGGCGGCGACAATTTTTGTCGCCCTGAAAGTATGACTTTCGGCGGCGACAATTTATGTCGCCGCTGAAAGTATATGTCACCACCAAAAGTATGTTTCAGCGGCGACTTCTCTTCTTAAAAAAAAAAAAAAAATTGGTTTCTCATATATTTTAATGACACATGTTCTCCTCTTCCACCGCGCCTCGTCCTCCCTCCAATTAGGGTTAGGAGTTTTACTTAGGAACTGCACTCTTCACTTCACTCGAGTCGCTCTGCACCCGGCTGCCTCGCTTCATTCCTCTCGGGTCTCCAACTCCATCGCCGTCGGACGGTCGGACTTCATTCCTCTCTCGCTCTCAAACTCCGCCGCGAGGTCTTCACCTAGTCTACGATTCGACTTCTGCTTCATTCATCGGTTCGGGCGCCTCCTCCGTCCTCTTAGGCTCGTGCGGATCCGAGTGAAAACCTCCAAACCCAAAACCACGGTTGATCCCCGAACCCCGGCGGCAGAAAGCATCTTCTCCATCAATGACGGGCGGCGAATCAAGCACGGCGTTCGTGTCTCTTCATTCCTGGCAATTGCCGAACCCTACGATTTTTTTTTCAGTTTTGAATCTTCGGTGTGTATTCTTTTTTGCACGATGATAATCTACCTAATTTGAAGCTTGGATTTTTAATTTTCTGGTTTGTTGATGATCGATTGTTCCTCGTTGGTTTATTTCTCGCAATTGTTTTTTCTATCTAGTTTTAAATCTTCGGCCACACAATGTCACCGTAATTTTTTTTTCAGTTTTGAATCTTTTGATCGATTGTTCCACACTTAGATTTCGAATGATTTTTGAAGTCTCGGTTTGAGGGCTTTAACGGTCTAAACGGGGTGTATAGTGAATCTAGTAAGGGGAGAAAAGTTAGTGGCCCGGAAGAAGTTCAATCGATATCATTGAAGAATTGCGGGGAAAGGATACAAGCATCGAATAAAGAACTTCTAGATGAAAAAAAAACGAGAGGTGCAAGTGAAGAGGCTCTGAAGCATCTTCAATTGGCATACTCGAGGCGGATCGAAAGCTCGAGCTGTCGAAAAGCTTGTTCTTGAGTCGATTTTGTTTGTTCGTCGTGAAAGTCATGCATCACTTGTACTCGAGTAAAATTTGACTTACATTAAAGTTCATGCTACTAGTTATATGGCTATATGTTTGGCAGTGGGTAAATGAACTGAGTCGTTTGTGACATTTTTGGATTAGCTCATTAAAATCTTGGTTGTGCTTGGTTCTTTTACTAAATAAATAAGCTCAATCAACATATTAAGTTTGCTTTGTTTAATGAACTTTGTTTGAAAATTTGATGCTCTACACGATAAGTTCAAATCAGCTTGGTCGTACTAGTATAGTTTTATAATTGTGTTCGTTTATGATTTTGTTTAGGATGATTGGAAAACTCACAAAATTCTGCATCACTAGAACGTTGGATCACATTTTATTATATTAATGAACAAATTTGATTTTCCCTTCCGAAGTTTCCAGATTTTAGAATCAAATAGACATGGGAAAAATGCTTTGTGGTTCTTCTTGTCATGTAGGAAAAATGCTTTGTGGTTGCTTTCTTGTCATGTAGGAAAAATGAAAATATCTCTCTACAGTGATTTAGGTCTATTAGTTTAACTAAAGTAGGCCTTGTGCATTTTCACGAAGTTTGAGATGAGCCGCCTTGTTTGCAACTTGTGAATAATGTAGCTTTTCTAAATATGTTGATGATTGTATAAATGCATCATATACCTTCTTTTTGTAGCTGAAAAGAAATTTGATCAAGAAATAAAGGAGCGTGAAGAAAAGTATCTTGAACTTGACACAAAGTTTAACGGGCTTCACAAAAGAGCAAAGCGAGCGCATTCGGGAGGTTCGGAGAAGGTGAATCCTTGCTATTTTTCTTTTCTTTGTTTGAATTTTGTTGATATTTTCTGTTTTTCCTTGCTAGTTTTTGTTGCTGAATTTTATATTGAAAATGTCATGTAATGCCTTCAAATGATGATCCCTTCCAATCATAATTCATGTGCGGTTCTCTAAAAATTCATCCTAAAATAAGTATGTCTAAAATATCTCTTTTAGTGATGGTAACTCGTATTTTTCGATTGACGAAATTGCTTGAGGGATACGAGAAAAAGGGCTTTGGAATAATGTGTCTATGCTTTGCACCCCGCGGTATATCCTATTCACACTTTTCTTCTAACTTTGTAAGCGCTCCTCAAGATTAAGTGCTTTGTAAAGATGATGAAATTTATTTTAAATGTTCTGCAGCTCAACTAGAAAGCCTGTTTGCACCAATTTGTGATTCGGGCTTGAAAGCCCGAGCATTCAAGTACCTTCCGTGTGTGAAAATTTAGGACCTTATTGGCTACCCAATACCCATGATGTCACTGAAAATAAATTTTGTGAATTGGTTCGTTACTTTCATTTTTGAACCTCATTGATTTTGAACTCGTAGGAACACTCATCAACTTAATTCCTAATATGGTTGATCTGTTCTCTATAAATTGAAGGTCACTTGCTACTAAAGGTGAAGGAGCAAGAAGTACAGATGAAGGAGCAAGGAAAGATGATTATTGAGTTGCGGGAACTTCTCCACTCCCTTTTGAAGGACAAGGTGCGGGGCCGCTCTCGATGGTGATGGAGATACCGGTGGTGACCCTGACCAGACTGCTGCAGTGTAGACTTTTTTTTAGTTTATTTTGGTTGAAACATTGTACTTTGTAATATTTTGTTATTTCTATGCAAACTTTTATGATTGTTACAATATATTTTTATCATATATAAATCTGTTTTTATTTGCAAATTTTTAATATTTTTTATGAAATTAATTAAATTTTTAAAATCATTTGATTTTTTAAAAAATTAATTGGGGATTTGCGGGGGAACAGATTCCTCGCAAAATTGCATTTTGCGAGGAACATAGTCCCTCGCAAAATGGTGGATTTTGCGGGGAACCTATTCCCTCGCAAATCCCCACATTTTGCGAGGGAACCTATTCCCTCGCAAATCCCCACACTTTGCGAGGATCAATTCCCTCGCAAAATTTCAAATTTTGCGAGGATCTATCCCTCGCAAATTTAAAAAATTTGCGAGGGATTCATTCCTCGCAAAATCTGAAATTTTGCGAGGGGTCAAATCCCTCGCAAAATCGAAATTTTGCGAGGGATCAATTCCTCGCAAAATTTGAAATTTTGCGGGATCTCAATCCTCGCAAATTTTGCGAGGATTCAGTTTTCCCTCGCAATTTTCAAGATTTGCGAGGGAAAAGTGTTCGCCGCTAAATCCAAATTTTGCGACGGAAATTTGCATTTTTGCGACGGAAATTTGGTTTGCGTGGACGATTTTTGCGACGGAAAAAATTCCGTCGCAAATTCCGCCGCAAATCAGTTTTGCGACGGAAATTTGTTATTTTGCGAGGGAAAAATTCCGCCGCAAAAAACTGTTTTTTTTGTAGTGAATGAATGTAAAATTTTGAAATGGGGATGAATTACATGTCTTTCATATTAGAGGCACGCGCACACTCACATGCTAATACATGAGTGTTATACTGTAGAATATTATAACAATTTTATCTCCAAACTAATATTCAAATAATATAATCATAATATTATAATATCAAACATCATGATATGTTCTGAAATATATTGCATTCACTCCCCCTCAAATTGGCGCATGAAGATTACAACTGCCTAACTTGCTCGAAAGTTCTTGAAATCGGTTAGCTCCGAGTGCCTTCGTGAAGATGTTAGCAACTTGATACTTTGTTTGGATCTTTAATGGAGAGATGTCCTGAAATTGGACTCGTTCATGATTAATGTAGCAATCCATTTCAACATGCTTAGTCCTACCATATATAAAAGATTGGGTTCTTTTGGCAGGTTGACTATCATAATATAGTGGAGTTGACGACTATTGAGTCACCCCAATGTCATGAAGGAGCCACCGTGACCATATGACTTCTTTAACTGTACTAGCCATTGCTTAGTATTAAACTCCTATTGAGGAAGGAAAACCATATGTTGCCTTTTGTGATGCCATGAGAGGGGAGACCCACCTAAGCTAATAAAAAAACCAGTGCAAGAACATTGAGTCTTATGGCAGAATCCCCAATCTTCATCATATGTACATTCAAGTCGAGAGAGTCTGTACTCGATAAGAAGATACCTTGTCCCACAGTAGACTTAAGGTATTGTAGGACACATTCTGTTGCATGCATATGGGAGACCCAGGGATCAGCTACAAACTAATGAAGAACATTTACTATATATGTAAGATTGTGTCCCATGATTGTGAGATACAAGAACCAGCCAACTAGTCTTCGATGTCTTGGGTTTGGGTGTGGATCAACATCAATACTACTAAAACAATAATTCTGCTCAACAAGAAATTTTTTGGACCTACACGCCGTCATTCCCATTTCTTTTAAGATATCTAATACCATGCCGTCAAGAGGCCTAGCCACTTCGATGCCTAAGAAATAGTTCAAGGGTCCAAGATCATTAATGGGCCTGTTTGGGTTGGCGGTGGGAATGAGTGACTTAAAAGCTATCTGACTTTTATAAAGCCCGGTAAGAAAAAAGTCATGTGATTTGTGTTTGGATTGTCCATTTAGCTTTTGCAGAAGTGGCTTTTTTCTATACTGAGAAGTGTTTGGATTATTATTTCAAAAGTCAGTTGAGATAAAAAAAAATAACTAAAAAGGGTATGAATTTATTAAATACTCCTCATGAACCTAAATATAAGATAAAATTAACATTTTTAAGAGATTGGAGAAGCTAATTAAATTACTCAAGAGTATTTTTATTCTTTTATTCTTTAAATTAATTAGTTTAACTAATAAACTAATATACAATCCAATAAATCATGATTTGTTAAATTTTTTTGTCATTAATTAATAAAAACAAATGGACCCCACGAAAATAAAAACAAATGCTCCTTCCTGTTCTTCCTCTTTTTTTTTTTTTTTTTTTGGTCAAAACCTTCCTATTCTTCCTCATCTCACCGAAAACTACCCTCTCTCTATCAACCTGTCGAGGAAAATGGTGGGCCCCACGAGCACTGCGTTCGGTGGCCCAAAAGCTAGAGGGAAGCGTTTCATTTAATGGGAGTTTATGAAAAAAGTCCGTAGCAATTAAGCCAACCCAAACACACTTAATTGGACTTTTTTTGTCTTTGCCCCCATTTGCTTAAAAGTCTTGAAAATTTTACACATAAATGCTAAAAAAAAGACAACCCAAACAGGCCCAATGCTGAATTGATCATGGAGAAATTGCTTTACGCTATTAATATAAACGTTGCTTGTACTTGCAAGAATGAATCATCAACATAATTCAAAGGCATGGTACAAACATCACTTGACGATAAGTGAATAGTGAGTAATCTGCCAAGATTGCTCAAAACCCAAACCAATCAATGAGCTTGTCAATTTTTCATCCAATTATGTGATGCATGGTAAAGCCCTTATAGGGATTTGCATAGCCTACAAATCCTTGTTTCTTACCTTTCAAGCAAAGCCTTTAGGTATTTTCATGTAAACCTCCTCATAGAGGTCACCATAGAGAAATGCATTGTTGATATCCAATTGATAAATTTTAGATCCTCTTTTGATTGCAACAACCATCAATGTTCAAACTGTAACAAGCTTTGTGAATTGGGGCAAAGGTTTCGTGAAAATTAATCCTTTCTTACTAAGTAAAGCCTCATGCCACCAATCACGCCTTTCCAGAGTGTAACTCTCAAGTTAGTTTAAACTTGATTTTTATAAACCCACTTGGAGTCTATGAGACGTTTCCTTGGTGAAAGATGTTCAAGTGTCTAAGTCTCATTTGCCTCAAGTGCCTAAATTTCCTTTTGTACGGCTTCACACCAATGAGCGTATTTGCATGCCTACTAAAAGGTCTTGGGCTCATTGTATGACTTAATTGCTTCAAAGAAAAGCCTTATGATGTATGTATAATCTATTATTCAAGTCAATATGCAAAAGATGATACCTAACCAAATTGCTTGATGGAGATGATGAAGTCGTATGTGTTGGATATGATTAGTTTTGATGATGTCTTATATAGATGCCATTATTAAAAGCAAAAAGCTTGTATGATATATTTATCTCCTACATTACTAACTACTATATATTTGATGTAGATTAGTCCAAGTTGAATTACATAGATTAATCAAGAAGGAGATAAGAGATTACGAAAAGAAGAAATTGCAGAGAATGTCAAGGAAGCAAAAAGTTATGAAAAGATTTTGGAATAATCAAGAAGAGGGGATATTGAAGAAGGTAAAATTTGTAGAGAATGATGAGTCCAAAGAAGAAAGAAAGAGTTCATTTATGAAGAATGATCAAGAGAAGAGAAGAAAGAAAGAGTTGAATTATGAAGAATGATCAAGAGAAGAAGAAAGGATGGAAGAACTTGTTGAATGGAATGAGAATATCATTATTCAAGTTCCTAGATTGATACTAGAAGTCTCCATGATCAAATGGAAGTTGAAATGGTTCAATTCGGAGTTAAAATAAGCTTCATGAAGTCATTCTTGAGTATGGCAATGTAATTCTCGAGAATGGTACTGTTCATGTGAAATTTGCAAGTCATTCTCGAGAATCAGACATCACTTATCAAGAATGGTACTGGATTCTCGAGAATTAGACATCAATTCTCGAGAATGGTCATGTTCTTCAACTTACTCTGTTCAGCTCTATTTCTGGCGACCTCTGGTAATTCGATGATATCTCTCAAACTAGAGATCGGATTAAGGTGAAACTAGTGGCATATGAAACTAGACTTCCAATAAGTCATGTTGAAATAAAATTCAAGTCCAATGGAGGTCAGATGAAGGAGCTATGAATTTTATAAAATGACAATGAAATCAACGTCATAGTCCATACCAACCTTCGATAATTTGAATGTATCTCACAAACTACAAATCCAATTGAGCTGAAAATGGTGCCATTGGAAACTAGACTCAAATACATTTTCAAAAACATCAAGAACAAAGAAAACGAAGATCAATTAAAGGAGTTATGAGGTTTTGAAGTTGACAGTATGTTCAGGATGTTGCAAAAATGCTGGATAAGAAGAACCTCCATTCTTCTGATGTTAATGGACGAAATACAACTAGTTTGGAGCTGATTCTTATTGAAATGGAAAGAATATATGAAGAGCTTTCTGAGATGGGGTGATTTGCTAAATTTGGATTTATACCGAAGACGTTATGCTTTCTGAAAATTGTTTCTTCTGCCAATATGATTGCTTCTTGAGAATTTGATTATATTCCTCTTCCTGATCAAGAACGATTCTCGAGAATGGCCCCTTAATTCTCGAGTACGTACGCAACTGCGCTCTTCAATTATCCATCTTCCATCAGAGCAATTCTCGAGAATGGATAAGTGATTCTCGAGAATGGGTAAGTGAGATTCTCGAGAATGCGTAAGTTGATTCTCGAGGATGCGCGGTAAAAATTCGATGATCCTATATTCTACTTTGCTAATTCTCAAGAATGACAACATGATTCTCAAGAATGATCATTTCAATTTGTTCTTTGATCATAGCATTCTCGAGTATGAATGAACTGATTCTCGAGAATGATTAAACGAATCTGTGAAGAAGTTTTGCAGGATACTCGAGTACTGAGGAAATATTCAGGAACTATTCAGAAAGTATTCCAAAAGTATTCAGGAAATATTCAGAAAGAATTGAGGAAATATTCAGCAAATATTCATAAAGAATTCAGGAAGTACTCAAGATTGAATACTCAACAATATCAATTCTTTCAATTAGCTCTCTGATCATAGGATTCTCGAGAATGGTTGAAGCAATTCTCAAGAATGAGTTCTTCTTAATTCTGCCAAATTTCCAGTGTCGCTAATCGATCTCAAAAATTCAATGGGTCATTATGGATTGTCTATTAATCAAATCTGAACTTATTTATATCATGTTTAATCATCTTTTTGATTGAGTTTCAGTTGATTAAACGTGTTAATTTGAGTGTTTGAACGAAAGGCAATCGACGTGGCGAGACGCATTAAATGCTCGTTCGAAAAAGCGAGCTACAATTGGAATAAGATTTTCATTGCAGTCGAAAACATTCTTTCGAGGAATACCTATTCCAGCTATTACTCTGAATCACTCTCTGCACAAGTACATTTGATGGCGAAGCATTTATGAAGCAACGGTCGATTAACTTCAACGGAAATTATTTGTGCCTAACGGAAATATGAAGAGATACAACGGCTAGTTTACAAAGCTTCTCAACGGTTATTAAGGACGATCAACTATAAAACGAGAAGGATTCAAAATGGACAGATATACTCTCTGTTTCACAATGTTTATACGTTTTCAGTAGAGAGTGTGATAATCGATTATGTACCTCAGTGATTATTATTCATCTCTTTGATTTTTTGTTTAATGATCAAATCTCAAGGTTGTGGAACCTTTGAGTGTGGGTTTACAATTACAACTTGTAAGGGGGAGTGAGTCCTAGTATGAAAGGATCATCTTGAGTTCAGAGTGCGTAATTGTATCCTTACAGTTGCAAGAGAGAGTATCTCGGTAAGAGATTGTAAAGGCTGCACAAGTGCCTGACTAAACTTGTGAGGTTGTAAAGGCTTTTCTCTTGTGCCCGGTTAAACAAGGAGATAGTGGATTGAAAAATCTCAAGCGGAGCATGGGGACTAGACGTAGGTCAAGGATTGGGTCAAACCAGGATAAATCATAGTTTGCATATTCTCTTCCCTAAACTCTTATATTTCCAGCATATATGTTTGAATGACTGACTATTGCTTTATAAGGTATTTCTGTCATACGAATTGATTTCAGTAAGTTGTGAAAAGGTTTTCAAAGTTCCCAAAGTTTTATCGGACACCCAATTCACCCCTCCTCTTGGGTGATAGTCAGGTCTACAGTATGGTCTATAGACTACGGCAATGTCAATTCATAATTTTCCAAGTGTCGAGGTATTCACCACTCATGTTTGCTATGTTGACACTACAAAAAAACGGGTCATTAGTAGAGGTTAAAATCGCGCATTTGTAGCGGTTTCAGCCGCGACAAATAACATTTGTCACGGTTAATAAAACCGCTACAAAATCGACCGAAACAAACTCATTTGTAGCGGTTAACAAAAACCGCTACTACAACAACATAAACCGCTACTGTAACTGTTGCGGTTTTAGTCGACCGCCACTATATTAGGCCAAACTGAGAGCTTATTTGCACAATAGTCGCGGTACAAAAACCGTGACAAAATGAATAAATTTTGTCGTGAGTTATCTATCCGTTACTAAATATTACAAAATATCTGGCAAAAAATTTTACCGCCAAAATATTTGTAGCGGTAAAAAACCGCTACAAATAATTCCGGCCATATTTTTTAAAAAAAGTTTTGCCGCTATTTTTATTTTTATATTTGTAGCGGTTAACAAACCGCTACAACAATTGACGTTATTTGTTTGAAAACATGTTCTGGACGGAGCCTCGGTATTTTGTTGTTTTGTAGCGGTTATATAACCGCTACAAATGAATGAAATTGAAAAAAAAAATATTTTTAACCATTCTTATTAATCATTTATATTTTTATTAAAAATAAATGGTATTAAAATATGATATTCGATTGTATAAGATTACTACGAGATATGTAAAACAAAAAAAATATATGAGTATAATAAGAAATATTTATGAGTTCATTAATATAAAACGAATTATAAAAAAAAAAAAGTGGGAAAGTAGATCGAAGAATAAGTATGTGAAAGTAGGAAAAAAGTTAAAAATCGACAAAATCCACCGTAAAATAAGAGAAGTTAATATCAACCCGATAGAACAAAAAACAAATATTTCGATAATCACTAGATTTTATCAAGCTGAGTGACACTTACCTCATTCAAACACCTCTCGTTGAGAAAACGCCAAAATATGAGAGAAAACGGGAGAAAACGCGTGTAGAAAAAAGAGTGAAGCATATTGAATGTGGTTTGGTGGGGTATTTATTTTGATGTCGGCGCATCTATTTGTAGCTTGAGTTAAGGTTTCGGTTTTTGGTAGCGGTTTAGTTTAGTCGCGTTTTTTTTTTTGTAGCGGTGCATTTTGCAACGGTTTTTTTTTTTTTGTTATTAGTGGCGGTTATTAACCGCTACAAAGTTTTTTTTTTGGGGTTTTTTTTTTAAAAAAAAGAAAAGGAAAATGAAGAGTAGTGATAATTTTTCTTCTCAATCTTCGTCAACATCCCTACAAAGAAAGTTTTTATAAAAAGTTACGTGTGAGTTGGATATGGAATAAGACATATATAAAAATTTTGTGAAATGCTATTTTTAAATTTTATCGCGTATATTAAAAAACGTACCGAACTATAGGTAAAGTGTCATCGCCGTCTAGAAAAAATTTTTTGAAACCGGCAGGCTGGAGCGGCTCACAATCGTACGCGACGTTCTCACCATCGCCCATGTCGTAAAGGTCCCGAGGCTTTAAATGAACCACCATATTCCAATCCCTGTGCCTCTCATCGACGACATAATAAACACGATGGGCCTACGAGGCAAGAATATACGGCTCGTCATCTTCGATGACCGAGTGTGAATAGGCCGGGAGAAATTCAGCGATGTGATGCCTAAGTCGTCAGTCGTGAGTCCCCGGGACGTTGTCGTATTCGCCCACAAACACATGAACAACGTCACAGAGAAAAGGCCCTGGTAAGTTATCCTGACCACATCAATTAGTTTTTCATAATACGGGACGTCACCGAACTGCATGTTCCCGTCACTGCTGCTCGTATAACTCCTCGTCCCAAACTTGCCATATACACCCGAGTTTTGGGTCAGCAATCCCTGATCTCATGAAACCGTGCAAAACTTGAAGCCATTGACATTGTATGCCGTAAATCTTTGGGCATGGTCAAGCGGGCCGATTGCGAGAGCTCGAATCTTTGGTGAGTGAGGGTTGTGGTCATTTATTATTCTCCTCCTAAACCAACCCTAGAATTCTAGTGGACCTTTCTATCAATTTCAGATGATGTCTGTGTACGGATCCTTAGCTAACGCTTCACATGACTCCTGAATTCCCTGCAATTAAACATGCGATGACGAGCAAGAAATGTGCCTATAAAATATTAGGAAACATATAGGATAACATATATATATATATATATATCGTGTGCAATCCTTACTGAAGGTACGGTTCAACTTTAGTGCAATTGATCAAGACATGTCTATGTGCTTGAAACTTCTCAAGTGCCGTGAGTTTGAAGTTCTCACATCCGCCAACTGGTTTACCAACATGAGGGAATAACAACTCAAGTGATGACTCGGCTTTGGCTCGGGACAATCGTCCACACGAGGCGGTCGGTTGAATGACGTCTCAATGTCATCAAAGTACCGGAACAAAAATACAAGACCTCATCACCAAGATAACCTTCGCTATTGAACCTTCGGGCCACGCCTTATTCCTCACGTAAGATTTTAGTTTCCCAAGAAACCTATAAAGTAATGAGGAAAGATGTCGATACATCAATGGTTAAACATGCGACTAGGAAGTAATATAATGCTGAAGTAATAAATTTTAAAAGAGTACCTCTCAATAGGATACATCCATCGGTAGTGAACTGGGCCAGAAAGCTTTGTGTCGTGAACACGGTGTACTGTCAGGTGAACCATGACCATGAAAAATGAAGGAGGAAAGATCATCTCCAAATGGCACAGCGTAAGAATGATTTGTTGTTGCAGCGGGTCGAGCTCCTCCATGATCAACACCTTGGAACACAACTTCCGAAAGAAAGCACAAAGCTCGACCAAAACGATCGACACATCGAGGCAAAGTGTATTTTTTATGGCCGGCGGAAGTAAGCGCTGCATAAGCACATGTGAGTCATGACTCTTCAGGCGATGATAACCTTTCGAGTCTATACGTCCACACATCGTGAAATGTTGCTTGAATAACCGTCAGGAACTTTTATTTTCTTCAAAGTGGCGAGGAAGATTTCCTTATTCGGTTTTGTCAGGGTGAATTTTGCCGGTTGAAATCTGCCATGCTCATTCGGCCATGCGTCGCACAAACCCCCATCTCTGTAAATCTTTCCTCGCTTGAAGATGATCTTTTGACTTGCCTGGTTCGTTCATAATCGTGTGCAACACATTGTCGCACACATTCTTTTCAATGTGCATGACATCCAGGCGTGTCGGAGCAAATTATCTTTCCAATACGGAAGAGCGAAGAATACGCTTATCTTCCGCCATTGTTGGGTCGCGGAACCAGAAGCCACGACCATCTTTGTCCCCCTTTCTTTGGATCATCTTTTTCCCATACTCAAAATCAACATCCACAATCTGCTCTATGATCTACACTTACCGGATAATATGCGAGGAGGTCCTCTTTTTCTGTTGCCCATCGAAACGATTGCGTTGCAACCTAAACTGTGCGTACGATCGAGAAACCTCCGATGACCCATGAAGCACCACTTACCCTTTGTAGGGAAGGCGCGCGAGTCAAAGTCAAAATTGCAAGCCGGACACGCAAGGCCGGTATGCACATTCCACCGGATAATGTTCCCGGTCCGGGGAAGTCAGCGATAGTCCACATCAACACCGCACGCAAGTTGAACGGTATCTTCTCGTGCGCATCATACGTCTCACGCCTACATTCCACAACTCTACCAACTCATTGATCAGCGGTTGTAGATACACATCGATGTCATTTCTGGTGCCTTTTTGCTGGAATGATCATTGACATAATGAAGGAGCTTTGTTTCATACACATCCAAGGGGGCAAGTTGTAAGGTATCAAAACAACTGGCCATATACTATAACTTGTGCTAAGATTCCCAAACGGATTGAAACCATCGGTCGCCAAAGCAAGACGAACATTTCTAGGGTCCGCCGTGAAATCAGGAAAGTCTGAGTCGAACGCTTTCCATGCTTCACCATCTCATGGATGTCCGAGTTTACCATCTTCGTTCTTGTCGGCTTCATGCCACCTTATATGCTCAGCTGTCTTAGACGACATAAACAATCTTTGTAAGCGAGGTTTTAAAGGAAAGTACCTTAGAATCTTTGCGGGTTTCTTCTTCGCTTTTTCCCTTCGAGCAGTCCGAACCTCGAAGTGTGACACTTCTTACAAGTCTCCCTCCGAGCGTCCTCCCCCCAATAAAGCATGCAGTCGTTGGGGCAGGCATCGATTTTTTCGTAGTCCAATCCTAATTTGTTGATTATCTTCTTGGCCTCGTTGAAGGTTGTGGGAATGTCCGCGTCAGGGAAAGCATCTCTAGTAATTCCAGCAACATCGACATCGCCTTATTAGTGATCCCACACATGCACTTGATATGGTACAATTTGATCGAGAAAGGATAATTTTGAGTATTTCGACAACCTTGATACAAAGGACGATCGCTCTCATCCATGAGGCTGAAAAATTCCGACTGCTTCATTCTGTAGAAAAGCGGTTCGGGACCCCGCCTGTTTGTGAAGTTGTCGTCTTGAACACCAAAAGCATCACGAACAGCATCATTAACCGGATCATCTTGAGGTAGCGAGTTGATTTCCTACTTGTGAGGTTTGAGGAAGATGATCCCCATATCTCATACCACGTTCCTCACCATGAACACCCCAGAATGTATATGCTTCTAGGAAAGGCTTAATAAGAAGATGTTCCATAGCACCTTCTCGTGTTTGCCACTTCTTAAACTTGCATCTACAACAAGGACACACGATCTTGCCATTAACGCTAGCGTGAGAGAAGGTGAAATCTAAGAACTTATTTAATCCGCTAAATATCTTGGAGAAGCTACGCGGCATCTTGATCCATGATTTATCCATACGTAGTAAATAAAGCAAACAAAGTATATTAATGTAGAGACAATGTTTAATTACTTTCATCCCATAACTTGAGATCTTAAATGCAACGGGGGAACATTTGTAGCGGTTAACAACCGCGACAATTTTTCAGCTCAAATTTTGTCGCGGTTAATGAACCGCTACAAATTTGAATTGAAAAATCGCGCCATAAATTAGTCGTGGTTCATAAACCGCTACAGAAACCGCTACAAAATGATGACCGTTGGAACTTTAGGCGCTTATTTTTTAATTTGAAGTTCGAATTTGTAGCGGGTAAATATATTAACCGCGACAAATATATTTTGTAGCGGTTTTAGGATATAACCGCTACAAAATTTATTAACTTTTGCTTTTTATTTTGGGTGTAATATTAACATATCTTTTTGATTAAAAATTATAAACTCCGTTTATTCTTTGATAAAATTTAAATTTAAAAAATCTTTTGACTTAAAAAAAAAAGATAACAAATATTTAAATTTAAAAAAATTGTCAACAAACATCCGACGAGTACAATCCCGAATTGCTTGAATAAAAAAACTAATAACTATCGGGGCCCAATGATCGGGTCTGTCTCGGTGGGGTCTCTCTCGGGACGGTGTGGGCTCGACCGGGCGTAACAACCCCCTCATCTTGATCGCGGCAACATCCGGGACGGGGAGGGGGAGGCGGTGGAGGCGTGGGGGAATCCTCGAAGATGAACGAAGGGGAGGCTCGGGGAGATGGAAACCGTACATTCGGTAGCAACTCCGACAAGGCCTCGGCAAGTGACTTCCGGCTAGTCCTCGATTAGCGAACCAACTGCGAGACCCTCCGCATTCGCCTAGTCCTAGCCTCGTTTCGGCCCTCGCAAAGCAACCTACTCGGCAACCTACGCGGCAACTCCGCTCGGCAATCATGGCATCAACCGCCTCGGTGGTGGTGCGCTCGAGCCCCGCGCTCCGCGAGAGGAGGAGTCCTTGCGGTACACCATGCTAGGCCTAGCGCCTAGCCCAAGCCCTTAACACGGCCGGGATGCTCGGCTGGGCCCGCGGCTTTCAATGTGCTGTAGGATCAACGAGAACCTTTGTGACTCGGTCACGGCCCGACGTATCTCTTCTTGGCTCTACTCAATCCGGGTGCACGCATATATTTCATAAAACATTAATCAATCAATTTAATTAAATTTTAATATACAACATTAACTATTTAATTAGTTTTTTGTAACTTACTATTATCTCCTCTGCTGCCTCAGAGATCGGCGTCCCATCACGATGTCTATGTGTGCATTTCCACAACTACCCATAGTCCGTCTGACCACCCTCCTCTCGAGCCTTCTCTTGCTGAAAGAGTATAAACTTTGTTATTTCCAAAACAAAACAATAATCAATTAAACATAAAATTAATTTAACTTTTAACATACCATCTCATTTTGTAGTCACAAGAAACGTCTTGGATCCACCCGTGTGATTGATCCTTTGAGCTGCGCCTGGATCCGGTGTTCCTCGGGATAGAACCTGTAAAATAAATGAGTAATTATACAATACCCTCATAGAAAAAAAAAACGGAACTACGATTAATTAAAAAACGTACATGTGCCTCTGCACTCCTCCTATATTGGACAAAAGCTGCCCAAAGTGATTTAGGTCCACGTATCCGGGACGTTCTCCATCGATTCTTTGTAGAGGCATAGTCGAATCTCCATTCTGCTGGGTGTAGAGACGACCTCTCCGACTCTTCCACGCTTCTCTCATTTTCAACTTTACATACCTCTTTGCGTTGGCTCGCAATTTAAACTTATTCTATAGCATAAAATAATTAGTAATTAAGTAATAATTAATTAAGAAACAAATAACTAAATTAACCACAATTTACTTGCACAACGTCCTCAAACGCCTTGTCCTTGGTCTCCTTCGGGATCTTTTTCCAATTTTGGAAAAAGATCGGGAACCATACCCAATTCCCGCCAAATTGTGACAGGTATCGGTTCAACAGGTGACCACCACTGCCGATCGGCTGGTCCGTGTCCGTGTTCCAGGGGACTATCACGCGGTAGCCGTTCTCCGGCGAGGGTGTGGACATCCGCCCCACTGCGATGTTCCCATATTCATCTGCACAATTATAAAACAAAATTGTTGTATTGTACTTACATAAATTTTCACACGGCCAGGAATTTAAATTTTATTTTTGCCAATAAACTACTTATACTTACCTTCGATATCCACCGTAAACCGGTGGAACGAGAAGACGACGGTCGGGCTACCCTTGTTCCCGCTCGTTGTCCTCGTCGAGAAACCGCTCCGCCTCCGCTATGGGAATATCAATCTCGATCTCGTCATCATCACCATTGAGGATGTCCTCAAGTGATAGACTTACGCCTCGTTGTCCACCTACGGTCCCTTGTAGGGTCTCAGGGTTTGGGATTGGTTCATTTTCAAAGAGCCCATCAAACTCATTCCCAACTTGAGGGGGCCGTGGGTGGACATTTATCTGAGGGGAAAGAAGGGGGACATTTATTTGAGGGGCTGAAGTGGGGACATTTATTTGAGGGGGCTGAAGGGGGATATTTATCCGATGGGGCTGAAGGGAGACATTTATCCGAGGAAATTTGAACGGAGACATTTAAAGGCCCATGCCCTCTCCTACGGCCTCCTCTACCGCTACTACCCCCGATAGGCCTTTTCGGGGTTCAACTACTTTCTCTTTTCTCTTGTCGTGAGAAACCATGATGTGAAAAGTAAAAGTACAAGGGTGAAAAGTGAAAAGGTGAACAGTAGCGCGTGAATTTCGAAAGTGAATATAAAAATCGCTGCATTTAGTAGCGGTTAAACCAAGTAACCGTTACAAAATTAATGATTTTGTAGCGGTTTAGTTAATACCGCTACCCCAACCGCGACAATTCTTTCACATTTGTCGCGGTTATGTGTAACCGCTACAAAATGAAACAACCATTCAACTTCTGTAACGGTTCTTGAGGTAAACCGGTACAAAATAATTAATCGTAACGGTGATTTTATAACCGCTACGAATTTAATAATTTTTTTAAAAAAAAAATCCAAACTAATTAGTTTAGTGATAAACTAATTAGATTGGAATTTTTCCTTACTCCAAAAAAACATTCTCAATTGTTTTCTTTAAATCGGGAATAACGAGGTTTATTGAAATTTCCCTAAAAGAGTCGATCCTAATTAATTTAGGAATAATAAGTTTATCGAAGATTCGGATTCATTCTAGCCACCGATGTTCCAAGAAAAACTCACGACTCATTTTAATCGAGATATTTTAACGAAACAAAGGTGGCTATAATGGATCCAATCTCCGGTGGCATGTTAGACATATTTATAGGAGTAGAAGTGTTCAAGTCAATAGAATATCTGAATTTGGATTGTCTTGAAGGAACCTTCTCGGCTTGAACGATGAGAAGACAGACAAATATCGCAACACTCATCTCCCAAGATCGGTGTTGCAGATATATGCCCGTCTTCTGTTTTTGAGAACAAAGCCAAGAATGCTCTTTTAGGGACAAAGCCAGATTTAGAATATTTTTCAACATTATAATTGTTGTATGGATGCATTTGGTTATTTATAGAATAAAAGTTGTAGCGGTTATCGCGAGAACCGCTACCAAATTTGAAGGTTTGACGCGGTTAACGTGTCGCTTTCTTCTAACCGTGACAAAGGTGTGTTGTTCCGTGATTTGGTAGCGGTTATTTTGACATAACCGCTACGAAATAACCACAACAGAGACTTCGCGCCATAACACGCCAAGGTCGGTGCCATATTTGTAGCAGTTTGGTTTTGTGAACCGTGACAAAAAGCGAAGCAAAATGGTTAGCATTTTGGCGGCAATGCTTCCGTTGCTAATTTGTGGCGGTTTGGGTTTAAACCGCTACTAATTTGTTAATTGGTAGCGGTTTTTCTTGACCACTACAAGGTCACCACGACAAACATTACGTTTTTTTGTAGTGTGAGGCCGTTGTAGGTCTTCTGCATAAGGCACTTGTGTTTCTTCTGAACTGATCTCATTATCATATGGCTTAATTATTAGACTCCCCATGAGTAAAGGTAGTACTATTTGTGTTGCAGCCAATATGGCCTAACCAAATAACTTCATCATCATCAATGACTGGGCAATAATGAGGTGTACTTGTTAATAAGTCACTGTAAAGTGCTCTTGTGTAGCGTAAGGAAATTGATTGTCAAGAAACAAAACATCAATGTAACATGTATCCGTTTGTCATGAATGTCATATAATATAAATAATATCCTTTCTGACCAAAGGGGTATCTCAAGAAAGCACAATGTCGACCTCTCATTAAATTTATCCTTCATATTAGAGGTAGGCCGGGTTGGCCCTTCATAGGCTCGAGCCTAAACCAATCAACCCGTTTAGGCCCAACTCACATGAAAGGTCCCTATTTTGAAGCACCCCCCTTTACTTACTATCTCAAGCCATCTACGGGCTTCAATCTCATTTAACAAAAAATTTAGTTTTCCATTTTCTTAAAGAAATTTGATTAAAACACTAAAAAATTTTATTTACGATAAATATTTTTAAAGTATTAAACATTTTATCTTTTTTGGATAAATAGAATAAGTCATCATTTGTCTTTAAAAAAATCTTTATGAGATAGAAACTCTACCTTCTTCCATCAAAAAATGAGAATTCTCATTTTTCAATGTATGTTTACTACTACTACTACTACAAAAGGTGGTTTTACTTCCGTAAAAAATGTTCATTTTTTAAAAAAGGAAGTAAACTATAAATGAGGTGATATTTCTGTAATTATGTAAGGGAAATTTGACATATAGGACATTCCTTTTATAATTGGGACGCAGAAAGTGGACTTTAGGCGTCTAAATTAAATTTGGGACGCCAAATGAAGAATATTTGGCTGCCTAATTAAATCAAATTTAGGATGCCAAAAGTAAACCTTGGTGCCATGTTTGGTGCCAAAGCAATGTTTTTGGCATCCTAAATTGAGTTTGTGACGCCAAAAATGATCCTTCAAGCTTCCCAACTTTAAATTGGGACACTAAAGCACTAGTTTTTTTTTTTTTTAAAAAAAATATTATATTTAAACCCTAAGAGGCACTTCAATCTTCCTTCTTGTCCCAATTTTATTTTTATCGTCGTCTCCCTTCTCATTCTCTCACTTTGCATTCTAGGTGTCGTCCCCCTCGCCATCTTTGAGTCTTCTCTATAGGCCAGTGAGTGTTTGCGTCTTGTCCCCCTCACCATCTTCTGTCTTTGACGTTCAGTCGCTCCCTCCCTTGAGACTTGTTGAAACTCGAATCGAGGCTTATTGTCCCTGACAACGAGGATAATGATAAGGATGACAGTGAGGGTGAGGAGGAGAAGAGGGGAAGGAGATCTCGTTATAGACTTTAGATTTGATGGGAAGAGGTGACGATTGTGGGTTTTGGTCCTCATTTCTCGATCTCTTTTTATTTAGGTTGATAGGCTAACATTTGTTTAGATTTGATTTATATTGAGCTTATATTTGATTTCTCCTCCAATGATGGTAGATGATTTTTAGTAAGGACGCCATCGTGGAGGCAATTTAAAGTGGCCAACCCTATAAAGCAATTTCTAGATGGTGACGAAGAGGTTGATCTTCTCCTTAGATCTAAGATGGCAAAACAAAAAGGCAACGACGACAAGGTCTGAGATTTGAGACAATGAAATCGATGGCAGAACATGGTCGACGACGAGATGTGAGTTGATTCCATTTGAGACTATTATGGCAAAGGCAGAACAAAAAGCCTTGACGACAAGCTTATATTTTTTTAAATTTTTTTATTTGTTAAATCTTGTTACTATGGTGATTCCATTTTATTTGTTAACTCTTCCTTTCTCACTTAACTTGTGCGATTTCATGATTTTGTTTGGGTTCCTTAGAGATCCTAGTTATGATTTTCTTTTGATTGCTCAAATCCCTAACCATTGCCATCGATTTTTAAATTTCTTTTTTTAATCTGCTTTCTAGCACCCTTGATTTTCTTCATTGTCAAAGGCCTTTAAACTTTGGGTTCATTCTCCTGCTACATTAGTTTTCTTTAAACTCTAGATTTTCACTTAAGGCTATTTGCCCCAAGTGTTAACTTGCAGATCTCTGCATAACAATGGTGTCTGGATGTATTGAGTAAGAAGTGTTTGTTATTTGATTTTTGGATACCATTTCTTTGGTTTGATGTGAAAGTGTTTTTCTCCTATCGAACATTGCCCTTTTGGTTTTTTTTTTTTTTAAAAAAGGACTTACGACGTCCTAAATTCATACAGGGACACTGTAAGTGGTATTTAAAGTGTCCCTATTTATTATTTGAGACATTGTAACTGCCACTTATGACGTCCCAATTCTGTATTTGGGACGTTGTAAGTCCCACTTACGGTTTGCATAATATTCGAACCTCCTCAAATACAAGTAACAAATTATTCTCTTTGTTTACATTACATCAATTAAAAAAAAAAAAAGCGTTCTTTCAATATTTCACGGGAAAATTTTCTTTGTAGAAATATTAAGAACCAAATGAAATATTCTTAAAAATTGAGTAAATGTTTGTTCATAAATTAATTAGAAGACTTTTAACTAATTATAATGTCATTAACAAGCTTATCTTAGTTTTTTAATAAGAATATAATCATTTTTTCTTTAAAAATGTTTAAATAGCAGCACTATATAATTTGAAAAACATTTCCAAATTTTAAAAAATCATTAGCCTAAAAGGAAACTCAACTTGTAGTCATTTAATAAAAATTCGGAAAAAAAAAAAAAAAAAAAAAAAAATTGCGAGCTTAAATGAGCTAGCCTATTTAAGCCTTGGCCTTATAGGCGGCCCTTTTAGGCCTATTTCCTTCTTGAGGCTCTAAATCATAAGCCGGGCCTTTACTTAAATGAGCTTAAATGGGCTAGCCAGAACCCATTTTCTTGGCTATACTTCCTGGTTTTGTTATGTGCATAGAACAAACAACTAAAGACCTTCATGTGATAATACTTGAGTTGTTTTCCAAGAAATATTTCATATGGTGTCTTGTGTCCCTAAGTGCAGGACGGTAGTTGACTAATTAGATACACTACTATGAGTATACACTCACCCTAAAACTTAATCTATAAGTTTGCTTAAAAAAGTAGGGCACAAGCAACTTTTAGTATGTGTTTATGTTTCTGCTCTCCAACCCACTACTATAAAATATAGATTTTGTTTCCCAAAAAATTCCCTTTTTCAAAAGGGAAATAAAAAATAAAGGCAGTGATATTGCTATAATTATGTGGAGGCTTTTGGTGTCCCAATTTTAAAAGAGATGCCAAAAGTATACTTTTGTCATCCTAATTTATTAAAGGGATGCTAAAAATAGTCTTTCAGCGTCCCTAATTCAAAATTGGGTCCCATATAATCCCAATTAAACCGACACAACCCACCCAATAAACATTGTCTTATCACTTCTCTTCTCTCCCTCCTCCTTCAAGACTCTTAGTCTCTACAACTGCCTCTCTCTCTCTCTCTCTCTATAACTCCTCAGCTCTTAAAGCATCCGCTTACTATCGTTGCACTTGTGCCCAAACATGCCACCCTTTTCTTCGTCGGTGCTATCGCTGGCACTGCTGCCAATTGAGCCAAGTTTCAAGAGTTCCCATAAGCCATAGTCATCATCATTTCACCATGAAAGGTGCCGCCTTTGCTTCGTTTCTTTAGTTCCGATCTTGAAATGTACTACCTTTCTTTGTTATTTTTTTGAAAGGTGCCACCTTTTTTCTCCCTCCTGGATTCCATTGGTAAGGACTCTCAAACGATGTTGCCTTGGACTCCATCTATGAGGACACTCATGAAAGGTGACAACTTTTTTCTCTGTTTTTTCCCCGCTAAACTGCTCTATTCCTAAAGACTTCATGGTGAAAGAGAAAATGTAAGAGGGAGGAGGCGATAGAGAAAATGTAAGAGGGAAGACGGTGAAGGTGGAAGAAGATGGTGCCACCACAACTAGATTGTCTGGTGAGAAGTTTGCAAAGGTCGTCGGTTGTGGCTCTGTTTTCTTGATAAAGAACGATTGACTGAGATGAAGGAAGTATGTGGCCGTGAATATAGGTCGTTGGTGGAAGGAGATTGAAGATGGTGGTGGTCCGAGCTCAGTTGGGAGCTTCGTGGTGCCTTAGCTCAGTTGGAATTTTTTTTTTTAAAAAAAAGAAAAAAATATACGCGTCCCCAAATTTTTTGGGACGCCTTAAGTCTCTTGCGTCACCATATTGGAACACCTTAAGTCTCTCTTACTAAATCCTTCACATAGGCATCCTCCTAAAAAGGGATGTAAACAAGCCAAAAAACGGACATTAAAAGGCCCTTTTGTAGTAGTGACCCCATTTTGTTGTGGCATATAGGGGCAACTATTCTGCAACAAAATTCCTTTGTCGAAATAATGTCAATGGCAGAATATCACCAAAGGGGGATGAATTAGGGATTTTAAAAACTTTCTGGACTTCCCCGAAATGGAGCGCTAAAACAAAGTATAACAAAGAGGGGGAGAGAAAGCTTGACATAGAAGATTTATACTGGTTCGGTCTCAACTCTTGACTTACATCTAGTCCCCAGACTCTCTGGGATTTTTCACTATCCTTTAAATCAGTTACACATTTTATACTCGAAGTTATCCTCTCAATAGGATATAGTCCCCCTTACAAGTTGTAAAATGATAACCCAATCTCCAAGTCCTACGACTTGATCTTCTTACAATAAATGATAATCAATAATGTTCTCTCTAAACGAGTAGATGAATAAACACTAAAGTTCAATGTATCAGAAGATGCTATAAAGATGAGAGAAAAAATAAATGCACTTTGATCTTTTTGAGCGTTTTCTATTTCTAGTTGTTCTTCTTTCTTTTTTTGAGACTTGAATGCTTCAACTTATATTTGAAGGAAGCATTTAATGACTGTTGAAGACATTAATGAGACCATTGGATTCATTAATAGAGCTGTTAGGTCAAACCAAATGTATTCTCTTTGAAGCTTTGATTCATCTAATGTGGCCAAATATTGTTTGTTGACATTCCTTGAGATATTTCTGTTGAGAGATCAGTCTTCCAAATGAGGAAGGAAAAATTTAAAACCTTTGGAATGTGCAGAGAATGATTTTCCAAATTGAGCTTTGTTTTCTGGGCCAGCATTTAATTCTTTGACATCATCTTTTGCTTTATGGCTAATCTTCATTCAAACACTCATTTGATCATCTGAAACTGACTAGCAAACTGATTAAACATAGTTAGGAATAGTAATTAGAAAATATATAAATTGTATAAATCATATATGAAGATTTTACAAATACGGACAAGATGATTGTAAAACTGAGTCGCTTAACACTCAAGTTTGTTTAAGCAAACCGGAGTACATGACTCGAGTTTAACGTTTTTAGGTTTGATTTACATGATCATCTTCTTTGAAAATAGAATTTGAAGTTAAAATGAAGATGTCTCGTATGATTGAAACTCGGGTTTAAAATGTTTCACTCAAATGCATGACTTGAATTAGTTGGCGTAAACTCGAGTTTAGATCTTCTTTTGAGATGAGCTTGGCAATAGCATTTTGAAAAACATTTTGTGATCTTGTAAACTCGAGTCATTAAGTGACTAACTCGAGTTTAAGACTTTCTAATTTGAAAATAAGTTTAAGTCCACAAAATCTAACTGGGTTTTTCAAGATCAAGCTCGAGTCACTTTAAGTTCAAAAAATTGTGAAAACTCTTGGCCTTGTACAAACTCGAGTTAACCATCACTAGCTCGAGTTTGTTTTAAAATGAAAAAGCTTTGAAAACTCTCGACTAAGCACCAACTTGAGTTTGACCAAGACCGGCTCGAGTTTGCTATAAAAAATAAAATCTTTGAGAAACTCTTAGCCAAGCTCAAACTCAAGTTTGCATTTAGACACTCGAGTCAATCTAAGTCTAAATGACTTGACTAACTCTCTGTCTAGTGTTAACTCAAGTTTGGCAACTCTAAACTTGAGTTTAGTCTTGACAGTAAGTTATTGGTTAAGTTTGAATAAGTTTTGAACATTTTTAACTTAACCATTAACTTCATTTAGGTTTACAATTGTCAGTTATCATCAAAATACATAGAGACCTAACAAATAATACTGCATCATTCGCTGAGATTTGAATTCAAGAACATTATTTGTTCTAATTCATTGGACCCGCTTGTGGAATTGTGCTTCTACCATTTTAAAAAAATCTATCAACTACTTTGCTTCATTGCACTTGTTCTCCATCAGATAGAACCATGTTCCCCTGCTGTAATCATCCACAATGGTTAAAGAGGCCTCATGAAAATTCCCTAAATGTCACAATGTATTAGTTCAAAAGATGAAGAAGTTTTTTATTGAACTAATAGGAAAACTGAGTCTAGTCTATTTGGTTCTTATGCAAGAATCACAATGAATTGATTTAAAAGAATTGCAAGGCAAGCTAATTCTTTTAAGCTTCTCCTTAGAAGGGTGCACAAGTCTCTGGTGCAAAATTTTTGTTGTCTGGCTTTGCCGCACATGAAGAGGCTTATTCAGTTGGCCTTGTTCTAGCAGGTAGAGTCTAGCATGTATTCTACCTGCTCCAATCAGGCTCCTTGAATGCAAATCTTATATCACATACAAGTCACTAACAAATGTTTTTAACACAAGTAATCTCTGATTAGGTTGCTAACTGAAATCAAGTTGCATTTAAATTCTGGTATATGAAGAACATTTATAAGTGTCATCCCATTTGATAAGTGAACATCTCGTACACTTTTGAATGACAATGTTTATGCATTTGGCAGTTTTACAGGAAGGTGATTCCTTGCAAGTCACATTCTGCAAGAGGCTCTCATCAAATGTTATATGTACCATTGCTCTTGTACCGATTATCCATGGCTCATTAGGAATAAATTTACATGTCGTATTTAGCACAGGTGCGTTGTCTCTTTCAAGATTCAAGAGACTATGTTCTTTGGTTATATATTGCACCAGTCAATCAAACTATTCGGGTGTGAGACTAGGAATGAGGCTTTATTGCAGCTCACCTATGTCACTCTCAAACCTTCCCTCTATTCTTCTCTGTCACATCCTCCCTTCTTGAAATCTTGTAAATAACCTATGATCTCATAATATCGATCTTCAATGTGTTCAAGCTTCCCACAATAATTGCACTTTGATCGTTTCTGTTTGCCATCTCGCTTATCTTCATTATCTTGAGAATGGCTTATGTTTGATGTGATTGATGAGCTTTCCATTATCTCGTGTAATACAGTTAGGATATTAGGATATTAGGAGATTATACTCTAATACCACATGAAATATTGAAATAAGAATAAATTGTATTTCTTTCATTGATAGATTAGAGGGTGTGTGTGTGTCTCTATATAGACACACACACACTCGAGCGCACTAGTACATTAGTGCCTTAATGGATAATATCATAACAACCATATCTCCAAACTAATATTCAAATAATATAATGATAATATTATGATATAAAATCCCGTAATATGCTCTGAGATATCCTGCCTTCAATGAAAGATGATCACACACTATTAGTAGTACCAAATTGCCATCAAGAAAGATGTTTAACACTTTCTTTCTTTTTATTTTTGTTAGGCATATATATCTTCCTAGCTATTAGAGACGACGGTGGGAATTTGAATAGTTTGCCATTCAGGCACATGCATGGGCAACATGCCCTCTTCTAGCCTAGCTCGATATATATATATATATATATAGTTTGCCAATATATAATGTATTATTAAATATTAAAATACATACATATTTATTTAAGAAATCATTATTTTTGTCATAAAATTACTTTATGAAAATATCTTTGGTGTGAATTTAAATATTTTGAATTCTTTATTAAGTTCTCGCATCGGGGCAAAACTCAGTTCAACTTTATTTTGCTGGCTTGTTTCACGTGTTCGTTGAGCTGAGCATCTGGTACAAGATGTAGGCTGGTCCATCCCATCCCATAAACACCATTGCCTTTAGCCCAACACAATAAACTCAAAAAGTTGAAATAAGAATAAAAAGAATACATGTTTAATTTTCTGTTGGTTAGTAAGCAAGTGGTGTCTTGTAGTGGGATTCCATTAACTTTGCCATCAAGAATACAATCTACAACCAACAGTATGCAATAAAGAAGCATATGGGTAGTTGAGAGACTAGGTAAAAATGTGGCAATTAAGTTAGGGACCACCGGAACCTTCTAGAATTTAGAAGTCAACTTTATGCGTCCACTATTGTCAATCACTCAATCCTCCAAATCAGACCACATGAAGGATAAAGTTTCTCCTCTAAAAAAACACTATGCCAAACCCGTAAGGGCTGTTTGGCATGAAGGATTTATAAGAGAAGTGAGAAATTTTTTTTGAGTTAGATATAAAAAAAAATCGTTGAAGCTACAAAAAATAGTAATAATATTTTGCATTTTGAATACCCAATAAAATTATCTTTTGTTGGATGTAAATATAATCATAAATTTTGAAGGTAGTTAAAATGAGAATGATGAATGTTGACTACACTGAATGTTATAATCGTGGATGTACATAAAAGTTTGACCAAATATGATCACATGCCAAATTTTGAATGTTGATGTGGCTAAATTTGTTATGTGAGGTGGTAGATAAAAAGGGCAGAAAGGGGGCAATGCCATCAAGTAAGAAGGAAAAAGAAAATATAAAAAGCTTAGAGTTATAAATGTAATTGTTGATATAAAATAGGATTGTAAATCCTCTAAAATTGTAGCCCGATAAAGTGAAAATTACAGCCAGGTCTTAAGGACTATAAAAATTATAAAAAAGTCCCAATAGAAATTCACATATCAAAAAAGTCTACGATATTATTTGTATTGAAATAAAATCTAGATTTTTAAATTTTGTTGTAAATATAGCTCTTTGTGTTGTGAATATGACTTTTTTCTGTTGTGAACGGTGTGTAAAATTTTGTTGTGAATATAACACTTGTTATGAATCTAAGATTTTTTTCTGTTATAAATGACTCCGTATATTTCAGTGACTGAGTTTAAAACAAAATCCAGGTGTTTAAATTTTGTTCTGAATATGACACTTCCTCTTGAAAATATAGTTTTTTTCTGTTGTAAATGACCAGATTTTTAAATTATATTGTAAATATAGCACTTTCTGTTGTAAATATAGCACTTCTTGTTGTTAATAGAAATAATATCAAAAGATACGTGAATTTCTTTTGAAAATTTTTTATAATTTTTTATCATCTTTGGACCTGTTATTTTTCCCTGATAAAACATATACTCGCAGGACAAATTGGGGCTAAGGCCTGATATTGGTTGAATGAGGTGAAAAGGCGGTGGAGTCGGAGAAGCCATTTTTGCCATAGAGGTTGTAAGTGAGGCGATAAAGGGAGAGGTTATTATGAGGGTTTTGAAGGGGGAAAGCGACGAAGGCAGAAATATACAGAGAGGGGAGCGAAAATGGTCCTGCCATAGGCATATACAAAAGCAAAAGTGGTCCTGCATTCGAAAGATTCTTCCACAGTGATCTTAAAAGAGACAGAAGATTTTTTGAAGGTAAGCATCGATTAACATGAAAAATGGTTTTTTTTTTTTTTTTTTTTTTTTAATAGTGAAGTCCCGAAGAAGCCCTTTGGTAATTTATGTTTCTGTGTTAATTTGTTTCAGAATAAATGGAGAAAGATACGGAGGCTAATGTTACAGTGGATAACGGCAACATGATAGGCGCGACAACACTGAGAGCAAAACGGTTGAGACACTGGAAGTGAAGTATGCGAGGCTAATGAAGAAGGTGAGTAAAGTGTGTGTCAAGGTAGAAAAATATAGACAGGATCATAGTAGTATTAGAAGGATGGGAGGAATTATGGTTAAAAGAGGGGCTGTGGAAAATGTAAACAACATAGATAGAGTAGAGGCAAATGCACAAGCTGAGGTTGAACAGGAAAGGAATGTGAGAGTTGCAGAACAAGAAGCCATTGAGTGTGCAGAAGAGTTAGAAGGCCTAAATGAAATAGATGGTGTAGAAGGAATTGTGGAAATATTTGATAATGGAACTGGACTTGATGACCTCGATGAAAGTGAATTTGGTGATGTTGGAAAGAAAGTGGTAGGAGGAATGGGTGTGGATGATGATGAGGGTCATAGTGAGAATGAGTCTGAAAGAGAACATGAAGACGACTCAGACAGTGAGGATGAGAACTATGTGGCAGTGAGTGGAAGCTCAGATACTAAGGAGAGTTTGGAGAATGAAGTTTCGGCTGGGAGTTATGAAAGAGCTTGTTATGAGGGTGAGTTGGGCCAGAATGAAGTTGATGTGCCCCATGAGCAAAGGTATGGGCGTGATGACTTAAATGGGAATCTAAACGGGCCATGCTTCATTTCGGGTCATATGTTCTTGACCGAAAAAGGCTTAAGGATGGCCATTGATAAGTATGCTTGTCATAATGGAGTTAACATGAAAATGGAGGTATGTGTCCTCTTTAACCAATATATCCTGCGGACTGGGCTCCAAACGTCCTGCCCTTAGACTATGAGTGAGTTCAACCCCGTTCCTAATTTTTTTTTTTTTTTTAAAAAAGAACATGAAAATGGTGAATAGTAACCATGGACTGGTGATATCAACATGTGAATTGGGCATTGGATTTAGGTTATTTGCCTCAAGAGATGGGAATGTAGGGTATAAAATAAACAGTTTAGGCCATAAGCATCAAATTGTGTGTCAAGTTATGTGGTTTGGTTTCTCATCAAATTGTTGCTGGTCCCCACGGATGACGCCAAACTATTTAACCAAATCTAGTAGGGAAGGTTTTTATTCACGGGTAACCAACAACATATGATTTCGTAACAAATAGTATGAAAAATAAGAAAATGTGATATAATTAATAGTGGGCAAGCCAGTTTATAGAGCGATGGTTAGCAAGAGGAAAATAGGAAATGAATCTATTTAAGTGTCAAGAGTACAAAGTGCAATTGTTAGAGTGCATCCAACGAACCCCTCTTGGTACCGTTGTTCTCTCTTTATATTCACTGTAGGTCCATCTGTTGCTATCTTTATGGGTCTAGGAGGACGAGATCATTCTGATCTTTGCGGGGCTTGGAGCTTCTTCCAATTTATTGGTTTGACTAGCATTTCGTGAAGAGCTGTATGCTCAGTCAAGGTTTGCATCCTATTAGGCTTCCAATGGTTTCGCCTCTCCTTAGGCTGGAACTTTCTTACTGGGCTGACCTTGTACGTAGGCCCAATGAATTAGTTTTGGTACACAAAGGAATAGGCCCAAGGAACCATACACAGTAATAGTACAAAGTCGTTACATGAAACAACTCCCAAAGAAGCATTCATAACATTGACTGGCTACAGAATTCCATACTCCCAGAAATTTAAACAGCAATGTGGAAACATGTGGAGTTTTGGACCCTCCAAGAACATTACAAAACCAAGATTAAAAAAAATACAAATTAACAAAGACAAATTCATTCTCATTAACAACAGAAATTATAGTCATTGCTTCTCAGCTTAATTCCATTCACTTCCTTCTTGATACAGTCATGCATGCCTTCTCAGTTACAGATTTCTTTCCTCAAATGTCATCCATCTATTCCCTTCATGTAATTAACAACATTAATAAAGCTGCTCTAAACATTAATATCACTTTCTCTGTTTACCTTCATTCAGCTCATGTCGGTGTTCAAGGCTTCTTAGTTCGCCATGAATTGCATCAATTTCTTCGTTTAGCCTTTGTCCATGCTCTCCTCTTCTAAGCCTGCTATTTTCATCATATAGTTTGTCAACATCATCGAATAGCTCCTTAATCACAATATTTTCCCTCTCTCCAAATTCAGCCTCATGCCAAGAGAAATAGCCACACCCTTCGTTCTGTGAGAATTGAAAACCAGATTTTGAACTTAAAGCTTGAGTTTAAAATACAGATCTCCTTACAATTTAATCTCCATAATCCCATTAAAGGAAGATTTTGTGAATAAAATGCTCCCTTAGACAGAAAACGCACAACCACCCACTTACACAAAATTAATTCTTTACCTAGTTGTAATATGGGCAGCCATAGAACCTCCGCCTTCAGTTACTGTCGGTCCATTCCGTCCATCGAGGGGCAACCAACCCAATGCCCATGGTGGCAATACCCCATCGGAGCTTTGTAATCATCCTTCCGACTCGGTTGTCCCAGCAATGTGACCCTCTCTCTACACTTAGCCGTCGTCGAAGACGATGAAGACGCCATCGCACCCACGCTTCCAGGTCACCTTCTCCCTCCTTGTTCACTTCCGTCGCTTGGTTTGGAGCTTCCGATCGAGATTAATGGCTCCACATTGGGTCGGTCTCCTCGTTCATTTTTTCCCTTCTCGAAAAGGTGGGTCATCTAATAAATTGCCACAGTCAACCCTCCCCTGCCAAGTGCCAAGTTGGAATACCTCATACTCTTTCAACATGCCACGGGAATAAAAATGGGCCCCAGAAGCCACACCACGGACGGGCATGACGGCAAGTTAACGGGCCCACATTTTAGCTAGCTTAAAAATTATGTCTAAAGTATACTTTTAGTCCTTTAAGTTTTACATAAGTATACTTTTGGTTCCTTAACTTTATAAAGTATCTTTTGGTCTAAAATTCTAACATCGTTAATGTCGCTTAACGGAAACATTTGTGTAAATAACTCAAGTGATGACTAATAACATTTAATTACACAAATTTTATATATTTTTCAATTTAGCCATATTTTAAATTTAAGATTAATAGCATTCAATTTCACAGTCATCATTTAAGTTTACACCGTCATCACTTAAGTGATTTGCATTTTCCGTTAGTAAAATTAAGGATGTTAGAATTATAAGATTAAAAGTATACTTTATAAAGTTAAGGGACTAAAAATATGCCTCATGTAAACTCAAATGACTAAAAGTATACTTTAGCCAAAAATTATTTATGACCATATTTGTATCCAATAAAAGAATTGATAGGTGCTCAAAGTGTAAAATATTATTACTATTTTTAGACATTCACCCTATAGAAATTGGTGAAGTAGGATTATAAAGTTTTAATGTAGAAAAGATGTAAGATAAAAAGTGCAAAAAACAGATCTTTTAACCCCATTTCTGTAATTTCTTAAATCCAACTAAAAAAAATGTTCTCCCTTCATTTTCTCTACCCTCTTCTCATACCAAACAATCCCTAAAAGACTGACCACACAAGACAAAAGTCACAATGAGAACAAATAGATGCCCTTTTTCACTCCCAAGAAAGAAAAAGAAGAAAAAATTAATCTTTTGGTTATAATGGTTTTGAGTTGTAATTCAACAATTAGACTTTGATCCGATGCAACTTAATCCCTATAATTTTGATCGGTTGTAACTTAGTCCCTTAACTTTGACTCACTGCAAATCAATTCTATAGTTTTAACTATTTTATAAAATAGTCTCCCACCTTTATTCTAAAACATAAGGATTAAATTATAAAATGTTTAAAACTATAGGAAGTGAGTTACAACTGATTCAAAACTACACGAACTGAGTTGTAACGAGTTAAAGTATAAAAGCTAAATTACAATCTAGTCAAAACAACAAGGACCAAAATATCAATTTTCCAAAAAAAAAAAAAAAAAAAAAAAAAAAAAAAAAAAAGATGTCCTTTAACATTTGAAAGCAAAAGGCTTAAGGAGAAATTAAAAATTCTCCAAATTTCTTTTCCAGAAGAGCAAAAAATATAAAAGAAAGAAAAAAGGCATACTAATGCAACTGGGAAGGGAAGGATAACAGAGATTGTAGTGCCGAAATTCAGTTTCCCAAGGGCGGAAAATTATGGAATCGCCACCAAAATTTTAAAAAGAGGATGATTTTGGAAACCTTTTGAATAAAATGAAAAATACTCTACAAAAACCATATACGATTCAAGATTCCATTGTATATGGGGAAGGTGTTAGACATCCCACAACATTGATTCATACAAATGGTTACTTAAGTCAACCATTTGAGAATTAAATGGCCTTTAAAAGTATTCTAGTTACCCAAAAAAAAAAAAAAAAAAAAAAGAGAATATTTACAAAAGAAACAAAAGGAAAACTAAAAAAAGAAATGCGTGTCACTTTGTTGGTGTTTTTTATGAAAATGTTTATTCAATTAATTTGAGAAAAAGATTTTTTTGACTGGCTTGTATTTTTTATTTTCGTGAAAAATATCTTTTATGTTTATTTGAAGAAAATAAGACTTGTTGCCTTGGGATAAACTTCTTGCGTAGGTTCCTATAACCTCACACAGAAAAATAATCATTTTTGTGCCTGTGAAGATTCCAAAACCCTCACACGGTATAAAAAATATTTTGAAATCAATTTTGTTTATTTTTTATAAAAAGATGAGCCTTTGCTCAGTCTCTCTCCCTCGAAAACCTTTATTCAATCACCAAGCCAATAACCAATTTCATTCTCATCACATCATTCATTGAAGAAAGCCCAAGATGGCAAGAAAATCAACAAGAGAAGGTGAGAGTGTGTACCTTTGACACTTTTGAATCTTACTGCAACAAGAGACAAAGTAATAGATGTAACTCTCTCCCTCGAAAACTACGTACTTAGCATGGATTTTGAATATTTTCAAGAGATAATTTCGATGGAAAGGAAAACTACTCATCGTGGGTCCACTGAGGTTATAAACGTCGTAATGTTACTTTTTAAATTTTAGAAAAGGAATGCATGCATAAAGCTATACCATGGTTATTTAAAATAATTTACAACATCACATACATTAAAAGCAGTAAACATGCCCCTGTAATAGTTATATCAATTATCGGGAGCTCAGTTTTAGGCCTCCAGCCTCACAACAAGTACAATACACAGGAGCTCCGCTCCGAGCCTCTGGCCCTTAACTCAATCGAATTAGCTCAAGTCTCAAATTAAATCAAATCAAATCAACGAACATGAGATAAGCTTCCTAGTGGCAGAAAACATGAAGGAAAGATCATAATTCTCATAAAACCATATTTACGAATCTAACAATTTACTCGAAGCTCCTTGCCTTAATGTTCTGACTTGAAAAATGTTAATTATGGAAAGAGTAAGATCAACATCTTAGTAACTAATTAAATTCCATCCTAGAACATAATCACTACATACTTGTGGGTGCCAAGTAGACAATTCGCAATAAGTGAATGCATTGAATATAATATAATCACAATACCACATCAAAGATTTAACATGAGTAAATAGTCATTTATTAACTTTATTTATTCAATTTCCGCTTTATCTCCTCTGATCCACCAGCTTAAGTCTATAGGCTAAGTCTCCCCTATGACAGGGAACTCTTTCCAACTCTCCAATGTGTAATATGAACCGACCAAAATACTGTAGAACTCACAGCAGACCATGGAATCCCTCACCTTTTATGTTGTGAGGTGCCGCAGTCTCAGGTTACCACTTAAGGACAATAAAAGCCAACCGTAGCATAATGTATGGTGGTGTACCAGGTGGCACAACAATACTCAACTTCTTCAAGCTCCTCCCCTTATCATTAATTACCTTTAATTATATAGCTATCTTAGCACACACAATACAAGTGTAATCAACATGTCACAATATATCAATCTTATATTCTCAATTCCATAATCACAAACAATTATCACATTTATATCATACCATGTCCTCATCATCACAATATGTTTGTGTGAGTGTGCTCTTCATCAAACACAAGAAAAATGACTTACTAATTGTTCAAATATATCTTGATGACATTATACTTGTTCTACTAATGATTCTCTCTGCCAAGAATTTTCAAAGATTATGCAGAGCGAATTTGAAATGTCTAGATAGGAGAATTAAATTTTTTTTTTTCTCAAACTACAAAGCAAGTAGAAGAGAAATGAAATATTTATTTTCCAAACCAAATATCTCAAAGAAATCCTGAAGAAATATGGAATGGATCATGTCAATGGTGCTGACACTCCAATGAGTTCAACAACGCTACTTGATCCTGATGTGAAGGGATCAGATTTTAATATCACAAAATATTGAGAAATGATCGATTATTTGTTGTATCTTACAACTAGCATACTAGATATTCAATTCAATATAGGCATATGTGCAAGATATCAATCTGTAACCAAAGAGTCTCATACTGAGACTGTAGAAGAATATAAAGATATCTTGTTGACACAGCTAAACTTGGTATATGGTATCCAAAAGGAGGCAATGAAGATCTAGTAGCATATTCAGATTCAAATCATGGTGGATACAAAACTTAAAGAAAGAGTACCAATGGACAATGTTAGTTCCTTGGTCACTTTATCGTACCATGGTTCAACAAGAAGCAAGACACTGTGGCTCTATCATCAAGTGAAGTAGAACATGTTGCAGCCTCAAGTTGTTGTGCTCAAGTGCTTTGGCTGAAATAAAAACTTCAAGACTTGGGCATTCATCTTAAGGAAATTCCAATTTACTCTGACAACGTACAGTAGCACAATAAGCTTGATAAAGAATCCTATCCAATAGTCCAAGACCAAGCATATTGATGTGAGATATCACTTTATCAAAGATCATCTTCAAAAGAAAGATATCAAAATGATGTTCATCCCTACTCAGCTTCAGCTGGCTGATATATTCACAAAATCGTTAGTCAATGATCAATTTTTATACATAAGAGAATTGATAATACTAAATCCAAATAAATTGTGAGTAATTTCTTTCATCCTAATTAATTTTAAGTATGTTTTATGATTTGGTTGCTAAATTAAGCATCAGAGTTCCTAGAAATTTGTTTTGCAGGATTCCCTGTTCTCATGCTAAAAAACAGAAAGGGTTGCAGAGAAACTCGAGTGATTGTGAAAGTGATGGGCAATCACTTGAGTGATGAAGAGAAAAGTTGAAAAATCATACTGAGATTTAAGACATCACTTGAGTATAGCACTAAAGCACTCAAGTGATGAACTTAAGTTGAACAAAGTGCACTCGAGTATTGGGAAGAAAAACTAAATAGTCACGAAGAAGTCAGAATGCCGTAGAAAGGAAATCACTAGAGGTTGGAAGATAGCACTCGAGTATACACAATGCTAACTCTTAAATGGGGATCGAGTGTTCACATTGCACACTCGAGCGAGGTATCTTTATTGTTTAGCAGTCGAGTGAAGTATCACTCAAGTAAGGCCTTATGTGTTTTTAATATGTTGTATCAAGTGACAGGCTGGATCACTCGAGTAATGATTAAGACATTCGAGTGATACTGATTTTTCACGGGATCACTCAAGTGATCTAAACAATCACTCAAGTGCAAACTTGTAATAAGTCTGATTATATCAAAACTTCACTCTCTTGCCTCATTTCACTCAAGTCGTGCCTTTTCACTTCCCTCCTCTCAAATCTTCAAATTTTGCAACTCCCAAATTTGTTACCCTTACTCTCTGATTAAAACCTCTGGACTCTTCATCTTACTTATTTCGACGTTTCCCTTCTACTTCCAACCTCACATTTTCACAAATAAAGCCTTGACACTCCCCCCCTCTCTCTCTACACCATTTTGGACAAGAGAGCCCTAACTTTTTTTTTGTTTGTTTGTTGAAATAAGAGAGCCCTAACTTTCATTCTTCATTTCTTTCTCATTCTCATCAAAGTATCCTAGTCATCGATGGCAAGAACAAAGAGACCACTCATGGACAAAGACTTGTCTCTTTCTCCTCCTCCGAAGAAGGCGAAGGTGTTGGACCCTTTGAAGCCTCCAAAGAGCCCTAAGTTTCGGCCTAAGGTTCAAATTTCAGGTCCTCCTGAGCCTCGACCAAAGGCAAAAGGGGTAGTGATTTGGGAACACAGTGAGTCTCAACCCACATTGAGGCCAGTGCCTCCATAAAAGGGAAAGGAGAAAGAGGTTTCAACAAGGGAGGCGAATATTTGTGAGAGTGCCTTTTAGGCTAAACTCTACTCGGCTGCAAAGCACTTCATGCCTCAGAGCTCCGTCCCAAGGAAATCTTTGTCAACATGTTTACGACGCTACATTAATATATTAAATTGTAAAGTTCAATGTTGACTCTTACATGTTGACTTCAAAATCAACGAGAAACAATTCCTGCGGTAATTACTTTTTAATGGGATAAATGATATATTATTCATTTTCATATTATTTTTTAAAAAAAAACTTGGAATTGTAATTAGAGAGAATGATAGAAAATATTGAAATTACAAAATCTCAAATAAGGTGTTTCTCATTAAATGAGTTGTAAATTGTTTATCAAGTTTTTTATTTCTTTATTAATTCTTGGTAACAAACCTTATTTGAGATTTTTCAATTTCAAAATTCTTTTTCTGTCATTCTTCCTTGTATTTAATTGAGAATATTTTATTTAATCTTAATGGTAAGATTATAATAGTCTGAAAAAAATGAGAGTAAGAAATATATAAACAAATAGGCACATTAATTTAATTAGAAAAAAGGGTTTTATTAATCAGAAAATGATATAAAAATAAATTATTAGGGTGGGTTATTAATTTAACGTAATTTAGTTAGTAACATGGTTTATAAATATAAAATTCAAAGTTGTTTGAATTAATTCAAATAAACCTTTGTCATTTCATTAAATAATAAGAAAAGGGAAAATTACGCACAGGTCCCAAGGAGTAGAGATAATTACAATTAGGTCCCTTCAAATGACAAAATTACACAGAAGTCCCTAGGGACTTCTGTGTAATTATTTCATATTAGTAAAAGTCTTTATTGCCCATTCAACATAAAAAAGGAAGGAAACAAACAAAGCCATGAAACGACGGGAGATAGCTATCGGGGAAAAGGGAAAAAAACGCTGAAATCAAGTAAGCAATATAAGTCGATCAAATCTCCAACGTAGAAGGCAAGTAAGTGACATTTTCATGTCCTAGACAAAGCTTAGATTGTGCAGCTGTCATCTTTTCTATATTCGTTAAATAATTTATTTTTTCGTTGTATGTTCTTTGCATTCAGAGAGTGAAGGCTTGGTAAAAGGTCTAAGTTTGAGCTCATTAGTGGACTATAAGCTGGTACCTAGGTAAGTAATGCTAAGATTTTGCTAAAGATATCATCTTTACCATTGAAGTCGGGGTTTTATTTTATTGGGTAGGGTTAATTGTTGTGCTCTGTTTTTTGGGAAGGTAATAGAAGGGATTTGCTTTCTGTTTTTCATTGGTTTTCGATTGATGTGATGATGGAACGTTCGAGAAGAAGTTCGATAGGATTCAATAAAGTTGTTGTTAATATGTGCATTTATTGTTGTAAATGGTGGCTTTTTCAGTTGTTAATACAATCTTGTTGTTGCGACATTGCCACGAAATATGGCGGGTACTTCTAGAAAAAAATCTATTCTGTTTCTTTCATTTGGGGGGAAGTTTTTAAATGGTGGGGGAGATGAAAGTAAATATGTTGGAGGTTTGGTAAGAACAAAATTTATAAAGGAAGGCACAACCTATGACGAATTGCGAAGAATCATATCATCTCTGATTGGAAAAGAAAGCAATGACATTTGTGTGAAATTCAAAGTTAGCTTTGATCCATCAACATATGTAGATCTTGTAGAAGAAGAGGGGGTGGATCATTTAATAAAGTTTAATGAAGAATCTAGGCATGTTTACATTGAAGAGAAAGGGAGTAATGACAATATACAACCACCATTGAATGCTGAAATGCAAGAGGAAGAAGAAGTGTAGGTTTAATTGCTATAAGAAATCTAATTTGTTTTTGTGTAAGTGTTGAATGAGGGCTCATACATTGTCATTACTAATACGGTAACTTGTTGTTTATTGCAGGGATGAGGACTTGTTTAGATTTCCAAGTGGATTGTCTATGTCTCCACCTCCTTCGTTAAATGAAAGTGAAAAGCGGCCACCTTTAACATGGTGTACTCAAATTGTGCCAACACCAAGACCGGAGATGAATCATACCAAATGGAGGGATTTGATTGTTAGAAAAGGACAATATTTTGCCAATGCTTTGACCTTTCATCAAACGTTATACAAATATAGCATTGCACACAAGTTTTCGTACCATTTTGTGAAGAACAATCAACAAAAGGTAATTGTGAAGTGCAAGGTTGATGGTTGTCCTTGGTACATTGGTGCATATTCATCGGGAGAACATCAAGATACGAGTTCCTAACAATCGAACATACCGAAGTGCACACATCCACCAAGCGCGGGACAACCTAATTGTTTCTCATCCACCCCTTTCCATCTTGACATCCTCAATTGTAATGGATGGTTTAAGGTGCAATATCGACAACACTGCCCCTGAAATTTGCTTAGAGATATATAGAGAGTATGGGGTACGACTGAACTATTCCCAAGCATATAGGGCCAAAGAAAGAGCATTGATGGAAATACATGGTCGAGTACAGGAGTCTTACCGGGTTATCCCTTGGATATGTGAAAGACTTATCGAAAGTGATCCTAACACAGTTGCTAAATGGGAAGCCTTAGCAAACAATAGTTTTCAGAGGCCATTTATTGCTTATGGTTGCTCGATTAAAGGCTTTTTAGATGGATGTCGGCCCATACTTTATATTGATGGATGTCATCTGAGTGGCCCATACAAGGGGACAATGTTGTCATCTTGTGCATATGATGCAGACAATGAAATGTTTCCCTTAGCATATGCCATTGTTAGCGGTAAGACATATGATGAATGGGCTTGGTTTCTGTGGACTGTGAAAGAAATAATTGGATCAATGCAGATAACAATCGTGTCTGATCGTAATAATGCCATTATTGGTGCGGTAAAAGACATATTTGGTAGTGAGAAACATGCTTTTTGCTACCGGCATTTGAAGGAAAATTATAGTGCCGAGTTCTTGAAAATCAGTAAAGGTGTAAGATGAACATCGGGATATAGCAAGGACACTGCACGTAAGCTCCTTGATGAAATCGCCTATGCAAGGCTCCAGGAGGACTTCACTGATGCAATGGGAAAATTAACAATGTTCAATCCACAATTGGCACAATGGGTGGAGACAAATGGGGATGTAGACCGATGGGCTCTTAGTAAGTTTCCTTTCAGGAGGTGGGATAACTTAACCACTAATCTTGCTGAGTCCTTCAATGCATGGATGCTGAAAGATAGGAAGCACACCGTCACTGTTTTAATACAAGAGCATATAGAGAAATTGGCACGGAAATTGGTTGCAAGCAAGATGGGTTTGGCGAATTGGAAAAATGGCGTTGGACCCAATATTGAAAAAAAAATTGTTCCTTCAAGTTCAATATGCTGAAAATATGCATGTGCAATATTATAGAGACCATCAGTTTTTAGTGCAAACTACATGTGGTGATGATCCAAGATATGTTAACGTAGATCTTCGTGAAAAAAAATGCACGTGTTTAGCATGGGAAATGAGTGGCCTTCCTTGTGCACATGCATGTGCAGCCATAAAGCACTTTAATGGTAATGTGTACACATTTGTTGATGAGTGCTTTAAAGTTTTCGCCCAAGAGAAAATATATGCGAATAGCATGAGGCCAGTTGCAACACATGATTGTCCATGTGCTGATGCTCCGACAGTGACACATATGCTGACACAGACTTTCTTGGAGCCTCCCATTACTACAAGGTCAATAGGAAGGTGTTGGTTGATTTCCTTGATGGCAAGTGAACCAGTCGAACCAGTAATAAAGTGTAAATATAGTATCGTCTCACAGAGACTAAGATACCAAAGAGTGACGCGCGATTGCTATGATAGTTGTGCAAGTAAAAGTAAATATATTGGGATGAGAGGTTGTTGTGATTATGCTACTAGCAAAAGTAAACAGAATGACTTTAAACGTGAGAAGATATCAGTAGGAGGTTAGGCTGGACTCGAATCACCCTTAAGTGCATCAATCCCCGGTTGCTCTACCCAATGCTATAGCATCTATACTGCACAGCTTCCGCAATTGCTACAACATAGCTACTACTTACAAAGTTATTTGGTTAACCCACCTCTATAGTCTACCGAAGCTTCCGCGTTCGATACATATGAAGCTAACTATACTCCTTCCATATTCCTATGGCAACTTTCTAGTCAGATCTGCGCTACGCTCAGGGTGTTATAATTATGAGAGGTAGACCCATTTCCTGAAGCCTACAATAATAGGTCAAGCCGTGCACGAGCGCCTAGCAAACATCAAGTTTCTCGAGAGGTCTAACCTCAACTCCTTGCCCGATGGGCGAGGCCACAAATCTAGCCCTTAACTTCCGTTAACCGACTAGTAATTAAAACAGCGATAAGCAAACCAAATTTATTGAATTAAGAACTTGCAACTCGGGTTGATTCAACAACTTAAAGACTCATCCTCGTCCAGCCATATGAAAATCAGTTCATGATTGACGAGGGACACACAAAACCTATACTAACAGAATGACCCATGATTGAGAAAACAAAGATAAAAAGGGAAACAGAAAGTTTTGATGGAATTTCCAACGGCGTGGTCGAGGCCCTGTCACGTCACCACTCCACGTCTTCTTCGTTCCGTCGTACTGCAGGGAAGGATGCTAGGTTGTCCTGAAAGTCTCGTGCTCTTGTGAAATCTCTCACTCTTCTCTCGAGTCTGCCGAAAGATAGAATCTTGTTCTAGGGCTCTCCGACTCTCCTAGGGTTGGCTCTCGCTGTTTCCTTTTATAATCAGGCTTTTCTTGCGTCGTAAGTCACAGCGAGTTGGGCCTTTCCTAATCCGTCAGGATTTATTGTATCTCTAGATCCGAGTAGATTTCTTCTGTTGATTCTGCGGGATTCTCCAAATCTGTTAGTTCCGATCCTCCACATCTTCTATTCCGTTATATCAAGCAACTTAACGTCGTCGTAGCGCCCTTTTCTTTTATTCCTGAAATCATCGGGTAAAAAGGTCGAAAACATACCGCATAGCATTTGCGTCCTTTACTTTGCTAGAGCATTCGTGATGCTTTGTATTGCACTTCGACTCGCTGTCAAATGCTATAGCATCGTATCAGCTCTGCTATACGTTCTTCTTTAAAAAACCATGTAAATTGTTTCATTCTTAGCATATGCAAATGATTTCTATTCTTCAGTCCCTATATCATGAATGTATGCTTTTTTTCTTAGATTATCTGCAATTAAGCTTGTATATAACATTCAATTCAATCATAAAGTATAGGGAAAACATGATATGATTTGTGCTCATCAGGAGACCAAAATGAAAACGAATTGAATCTCAATTTCAAAACAACAAGGTTTATCATTGTGGGAGTTGCCATGAGGCTGGACACACGGTGAAGACATGCAAAAATCCAAATCCCAACTGAAAACACGAAGTACATGCTTTTGATTGTTAATTTCTTAGTCATTTTGTCTATACACACCTTGTATTAGTGACTTCTTGTAACACCTTTTTGAATTTTGGTGGGTGGGCAAGAACTTGTAAATATAGCTTACACATGTACGTGAAACTATATGTGATATTAAGTTCAATGAGTAGGTGCAAATACCCACTTACTCATATAACTTAATATTTTGAAATGGTATTCACTTCTTGACCGCCTAGCCTTATATAGTGTCAAAATTCTCGAAGTTGTTGTTAATATATGCTTTCTTTGTTGTTAATATAACATTTGTTGTTGTAAATAGCCTCTGGACCATGTTGATGAAAAAATGCAAGTTTTAAAATGTTGTTGTTAAAATATGATTTTCCTATTGTAAATATAGAATTTCTTGTTATAAATAGCATCTGGACCTCAGAAATGAAAAATGCAGGTTTTCAAATGTTGTTGTTAAAATAGGATTTTCCTGTTGTAAATATAGAATTTGTTGTTGTAAATAGCCTCTGGACCTCAGAAATGAAAAAATGCAGGTTTTCAAATGTTGTTGTTAAAATAGGATTTTCCTATTGTAAATATAGAATTTCTTGTTGTAAATAGCCTCGGACCTCAAAAATGAAAAAATGCAGGTTTTCAAATGTTGTTGTTAAAATATGATTTTCCTGTTGTAAATATAGAATTTGTTGTTGTAAATAGCCTCGGACCTCGAAATGAAAAAATGCGAGGTTTTCAAATGTTGTTGTTAAAATAGGATTTTCTGTTGTAAATATAGAATTTGTTGTTGTAAAATAGCCATTTGGACCTCGAAATGAAAAAATGCAGGTTTTCAAATGTTGTTGTTAAAATAGGATTTTCGTGTTGTAAAATAGAATTTGTTGTTGTAAATAGCCTACGGACCTCAAAAATGAAAAAATGCTGGTTTTCAACTGTTGTTGTTAAAATAAGATTTTCCTATTGTAAATATAGAATATCTTGTTGTAAATAGCCTCGGACCTCATAAATGAAAAAATGCGGGTTTTCAAATGTTGTTGTTAAAATAGGATTTTCTGTTGTAAATATAGAATTTCTTGTTGTAAATAGCCTCTAGACCTCAGAAATGAAAAAATGCAGGTTTTCAAATGTTGTTGTTAAAATAAGATTTTCCTGTTGTAAATATCTATTTTCCTGTTGTAAATATCAAATTTTAGGTACTAATACTTGCTAAACTTGATGAATTCACCAAGGTCAAGCAAGCAAGCAAGCATTGAGGCATAATAGCAAAATAACATCCTTAAGATTTTGAAGAATGTGTAGCAAATAGATTTACGCAACTGAATGTCAATTCAAGATAATGAAGAACCACCAACAGCACTCAAATTTAGAATCAAAGATTTAATTTCTTGCACAAAGTGGCAGTAAGTCAAACAATTGTAACACCATTCATGCATATAGCATTTCTTGTTGCTATATTCAACATTTGGCTCTAAGGCTAGTCAAAAAATAATTAGTATTTGCTCTAAGGCTGGGCAAAGTTTGTACATTCACTTCCAATTATATCATTGGCAAAATAAGGTCATATGAAAGTCAATACTTTCAACTACTTTACAATAAAACTACATCTCTATTTCTTCTTCTTCGACTGCTAATTGCCTGACAGTTGGGACAACACCTTCTGCTTATGTATGTTTTTGTCATACGTTACAAGCCACCATAAGCATTCAAGCTTTATCTGTCGTAGTTGCTCACGAGACAAATTAGTCATAGTATAGCCTTCTTTGTCTTGGGGAGAGCCATCACATCCCTGTAACCATGATAGAACATGGACACCACAAGAATTCCTGCAATGCAAAATGTCACGTACAATGAACCAAAAATAAAATAATAAAAAAATGATTCTCAACGATGAACCAAAAATGCTTACGTATCACATTGCAAGTGCACTTTGGCCCGAGTTGACTTGGTCGAATTTGTCTTCCTTTGGCAAATAGTATTGGTTTAACTCTTCGAAGAATTTTACGGAAGCAATCTCTCTGCATAAACAAAAAAAAAAATTCACGTCAGCATAATTGAATTCTTCTTACACAATGCATATAGTTTAGTAGTTGTTCTTACACATCGACTGGCCATCCACTCCTTGGCTTTGAATTCTTGTTGTTGTGTTTTAGTCAATCTCTTCGGTTTTTTTGTCATTCACGCCCTTTTCTTGCTTCTTCTTCCTCATTTTGTAACTTTAGATATGTTATGTTGTCCACATATGAGTCAAGGGCGTAGGAACGCATTGTCTTCGTCTCTAAAACTTAACAAAACCAGTGATTCAAGTGGAGTATAGGACCAAAGATGAAGTCGCAATCGCTTATGTTATATCCAATATGTTCCGGTAGGATCTCTTTTTGATGTGCTTCCCCTAACCACCTCTGCGGATTGTTAGACATCTTTTCCATCAACTCTGCAGAGAAAATGTGTCTTCTCACATGGCCTAACCTCTGCAATTCATTCCTGACCAAGGTCTTGCCAACCATTGACATCGTATGTGCGCATTTAGGAAAATGTTACTAATCAGCAGAATTAAGGTAAAAATTGAATTATAAAATTTTACATGGCACTGACCCGGTTGTTTATCCATGCATTTTCGTGTAGACAATAAAGTTCACGACGGGTGAGGAAATAGTCATACATATCTACAAATTCTCTGATACACAAACAAGTGTAGGTAGTTAGTTGTCATGGTTAAATTGAATATAAAGTTAATAAGTTTGCTGACTTACTCCATCTCCTCCTCTTTAGTACATCTAGCGGTGTAGAACTGATATAAAGCTTCCTTGTCGTCGTCAATTTTTGCTCTCTTTTTACCTATAGTTGTCACCACCCATGGGGACCCAATTGCAGGACTTTTTAGCCTTGCAGATTTCCTCGAGTTTTGAAATTCTTCCTCCACAAGTAATTGTTGTCCTCACATTCCTCTCCTTGTTGTGAGATACCACCTTCACTTTCAGACCCTTCATCTTAATTAGTTGACCGAATGTCCTCATCTTCTTTTTCTGTGTCTCCCCCATCCTCTTCATGTTTTGAACAAGTTTCCCACCCCCTGAGGAGCCTTGCTTGAAGGGAAACCAATTCTTCTTGCACCCTAGACATCACCCTAGACATCACTCGATCATATGTTCTCTTTATTTCTTGAAAAGTATGAAGAATTTGTAAATTAATGATATATTTGTACCCATTGTGGACGTAACTTCGAGATCACACACTTACCGGGTGACTGAAGATTGTTTCTGGCTGTAATTGCGTAGATGACTAGCCAACTCCATCACCGTAAGGTAGTAGTAGCCCTTTATTGCTTTCCCTCTCTATCTGCACTCTCGTCTTCACCTTATTGTCATCCCAAAATTTGATGGCATCCTCGACTGTAGGGGCTTGTACGGGGCCCAATGGAAAATGTTGCAAGCAATAAATCTGCATAAGAAGTCAATAAGAACATATTAGCAGCTAATGACAACTTGTACTACAACAATTTACAATGTATAATACAATGACTAGTTAAGTAACATGAGAATGATGAAAAAACAACTGCACTTACCATGAGAAAATACATACAACCTCCTATAGTTATTGGAGCAGCCACTGTCCCTTTCCTTAATTTTTTCTTGTACACTCCAATCGAATTACAAAGTTCATCAAGAATGAAGGTGCACCAATCATACTCCATAAAAGCTTCTTTTGTTGCCACAACCACCTTTAAAACTGTGTCACTAACTTTAATGGCCCCACTATGACACAAAAGCGTTCCCAAAGCATAAATAACAAAAAGGATTTCAAAATTTGTACCCTTCTTCCTTTCAACTAGCCAGTTGCCTATCATCTTGTATGGGATTGAGCCATACATTCTCTTTAGTTCCTTAAATGATTTATCTTGGTTCTTCGTATTTATTTCAATCTTCCTACCATGACATGGTAACCCCATCATTTGTTTCACATCCTCAGGGCCTACATGGAGTGACTTCCCTCGAATGGAAACATTCTTGGTTGGAGGTTCAAAAGAGTCCATAAACCGACTACATAAATGCCGAGGGATTTGTGCACAACATATATCAACCAACTTATGGAATCCTATCTTCTCTAACCTCTCCATCATATCAAGTGTATTTTTAATAATTTGGCACACTTTCATGAATTGATTTGGGGCACAATGGGTCATGAAAGGAACAACATATTTTTTCCCTTGGCTCCTACTTAATTTATGGGCTCTTATCCTATATCTTTCCTTCTCCTCTTCTCTTAATGTGTTCCATGCTTGTTTAACGACTGAGCCTCCTTTCCCAACAGCACCATCTCTTCATTCTTCTTCTTCTTTTGCTTGAAATATGCTTTCATGAACAATTTGTACTCGGACACCTTTGGCTTGACCTCTTGATCTGTCTCCATATTCTTGTTTCCTTTCCATTGACAAGGAAACACCACAGAAGCCAGAAACAGAGGAAGAAGAGCAGATAAAGGAAGTGGAAGCTGAAACCATAGATAAATCAAACAAACATGCCGAGGTTAGTCTTCCAAAAGAATCAGAATCAAAGGAAGTGAAAGAGAATGAGAATTCAGAAACAAGTTCTGTGACACCAGCTATGGAAAAATCAGAAGAAACATAGAAAGAAGAGGAGAAAAAGGAGGCAGAGCAGCAAATGATAGTTTCAATTCCTCACTGGCCTCATAGAATTAATAGTGCCAATAAATCCCCAATTAGCTAACCTAATTATATTCATGATCTACATAACATAAAGAGATATCAGATGATACAGTGAAGGAACAGAAACTTGAAAAAGTGGAGGAAACAAGTTACAGTAGCAACACTGCACAATAGGTTGTTCAAGTTTTAGAGAGAACTATACACACCTAATATCAAAAACAAACAAATATGTGTGATAAAAACAATCCTCTTCTCAATTTATAAATTAACTCAAATCAAGAGATCCCCAAACCTATTTATAAAAACAATAACAATTAGGAATGTCTAGTCAAATCCCTTTGAAGCCCTTAAACCCCGACCTACCCAAAAAATAAACATTACGCTCGGAACTCATGGAAACTGCATAACCAACTACCTAGTACCTACTCTAGAAAGCATCCCATTCTGATTTGTCATAATTTAAACCTAGAAGCGAGAATTGAAATATCAAAAAAGAAAAGGAAACAGAATAAGTTGCAAACATAAAACCATGAGAAGTTGAAATTCCCACAATATTGTTCATGGAAATGCAAGAACTAAAAATTAAGCTTTGTTTCATCAAAACAAAATAAAAATAAATAAATAAATAATTCCAGCAACAGCCCAAATTCACATGAGTACTTACTCTAATTGTTCTGGACAGAGTATTCTACAAGAACCTTAGGTTCTGCATCATTGCCTCAAGAAGCGACAGGAATAAAGATTCACCAATGCCTGTTCGACAGGAGTAAAAAACCAAGAAAACAAATGCTGAGACGAATGCTCCACATGAACTGAAAATACATAAATGAAGAAGAGTATAGATGGGACGGGGAGAACGAAGGTGAATGAAGAAGAGACGGGACGGGGGACGAGATCCCAAAAAAAAAAAAAATCCTAAAATTTCACACCTACACTTGCGGTCATATGACCCACTGTGGCTCCGCCATTGACATCAATGAGAGGTGCAGGGAGTCTTGCACAATCCCGCCGGCGATGAACAAGGAATGACAGATGCAGGTCTCTTGGTGGAACGGCGGCGAAGAGCTCGGTCGAATGTTGAAGGGCTCGGTCGAATGGGAGATGACAGACTAATGCTAGTGGTTTAGGCGCGTTTTTTATGCTGAATGGGCAATAAAGACTTTTACTAATATGAAATAATTACACAGAAGTCCCTAGGGATTTCTGTGTAATTTTGTCATTTGAAGGGACCTAATTGTAATTATCTCTACTCCTTGGGACCTGTGCGTTATTTTCCCATAAGAAAATTAGAGGATGAGGTGAGAGAGAATGTAGGAGTTTTGATAGTGGTAATTTAGTTTTTTTTTTTTTAAAAAAAAAAATCTTCATTTTGATTGTTGATCCTTCCAAATACTTTCAATTTTTAAGTCCCTTCCCCATAAATGACATCCTCATTAGGTCCTTTACACTAATTTTTCCCATTGATGGCGATGAAGGGAATAGTTTTCAATGAAAATTTTTTACAACAAAAGTACTACTTAAGGGGAACAAACACACATTTTTCACAAATAATAAGCTAAACTAATCTTTTAAATTTTTATAAATTAGCGATCACTCTAATCATATTTATAAGTCTAGTTTTAAGGTAATAAATGCATTTTTTTTTTACAATTTTGCCCCTGTCAAGTCTGTCCGTTTAGCCAATCAAATTGAACCAGCTGTATTAGTTTGACACATCATCATTTAACCGCATAACTGCTGGCAAACAGCCTTAAAAAAATTATTAAAAAAAACAAAAAACCAAAAAAGAGAGCTTGTCGTGAAGGAGAGCATCGTCACGTCACGCGGAAGCACACCAAAGAGAACTTCCTGTGGCCGAGCACGCTTAACTTTAAGAAGCGCTAACCATCATGCCAAAAGCTCGAGCTGATAGCAGAGGTGCACTCCATATTATTTATGCCCCAGAAACTTTCCTCATCCCGGGATGTGGGACTCGTCACGGTGAGACCGTGACAAGCTCCCCCCACCCATCCCGGTGATGCCCCCATCACCCGAGGGGTCCCCCATTCCATCCACGGGGAGGCGGCCCACCCCTTCCACACAGGGGAGGCCCACCAAGACGGGAACTTCCCGGGGTCACCCATCCTGAGATTTTCCTGGCTGAGCACGCTTAACTTTGAGAAGCGCTAACCATCATGCCAAAAGCTCGAGCTGATAGCAGAGGTGCACTCCATATTATTTATGCCCCAGAAACTTTCCTCATCCTGCCCGATGTGGGACTCGTCACAGTGAGACCATGACAATACGGATTGTTCGACAGGCACTCCAAGAGTATGGCTGCTTTGTGGCTGTGTTCCACAAATTTGCTACAGGGGTGAACTTCAAAACGGATTGTTTGGTCGTATGGAGGAGCTGTGATCTGATATCATCATATCGTGGTTGTGTTCGACAAATGTGCTTGTTTACAATAATAGCCATTGCAACATTTAAAAACAGTTTATTAAATAACAATTTTACTTTAGAAAGTACAAGTCCAAAAATTGCCTTGGAAGTTTTTTTGAGCTCAACTTTGCTCCAGAAGTCTAAAATGTAACAATATTGCCCTCCACTAATGGTGAGACTAACAGAGTTAGCACACTCAAGTGTGATTTTTTTTTTCACAAAAGAGTGTGCCCAAATGTGCACATCCGAGTGTGCTAACTCTATTAGGCTTCATCGTTAGTGTAAGGTAACATTGCTACGTTTTAAAATTTCTGGGATAAAATTGAGTCCAAAAAAACTTCTAGGGCAACGTTGCTTCTAAGCGTATACTTCTAGAACAAAATTGCTAATTAACTCTTTACAATATACAAAGTAAGAAGTAAGAAGTATGTGAGAGAAGTTATTTTGATTTAGGTAAATAAATACTTTTGAATCCTAAACAAAGGGCCGCTGAAAAGTTTATTCCTCTCCTTCAATCCTTGGCCCGTCATGCTCTCTTTCACGATCACAGCCTGCACTTTTCAGTTTTCAAGGTCGCCCTAAAGCTTTATTTTTCATTTAAAAAATGACCTTTTTTCCAGGCTTATTTCAACGGCGTTTAAAAGTTGTTTTAGGGGTAAATGATGATGTGCCAAACTATTACAGCTAGTTCAATTTGATTGGTCAACCAGATATACTTGACCTAACTAACTTGATACTTCCTCACGTCCTATAATAGGAGTACGATAATAATTACATGGTTTAAGAAAGTGATTAAAATTAGTTAAAAGTAATAAATATGTTTTGAAATAAACTTTTTTTCAAACAATCCCTTATTTATAGGGGTAAGTAAGCGAGAAAAATATAGTGTAATTAATTTAATACATATATAATTAATGAGGGACACAAATAAGAAAAAACTCATTAAATGTCGAGAGAGATCTTGTAAGACCAAGACAATTCAAATTTTAAGCTCTTATAAAAAGGACTAGAGGGAGTATAAGTTTAGATTAAACAAAAATTATTCATGTTGACTCTTAGAACCATTCATAAATGAGGATAAAATTAAAAATTTAGTCTATAATTAAGAAGTTAACTAACTCTTTTTGCTATACTATATGAGAGTTAAGTTAATTGAGAATTATAAATAAGACTTAGAGTGGTAAGTTGTTACTACATTTAGGACTGCCATGCATTGTGTTTCTTACAAAAATAAATTGGAGATACAAGACCTCTGTTTTTTACCTGCAAAAGCAACATTTTGTTTCATTTTCATTCCGTGGGAAGTTCAAATAAAACAAGAGAAAACATAATTTGCTCATGTTAAAGAGCCAGCTAAACTTGCATTGCGAAATAATAACCGCAAAGGAAAATTTGTCTTTGATGATAACAAAATTTATAACATTACAGATGCAGTCAACTAAAGCTACAATAAGTTCCAAGACAAAAAATCTTACCTGATCTTAGCTACACTTTTCAGTGCATAGCTGGAGATAGATAAACTTGTTTGTTGCAGGAAATGATATAGCACTTGGAAGTCCATTTGCAAAATCATATCAAAGAAAAATAATACAAACAGGATCAAAGGAAACAGTTTATGGCTTTGCAATATTAAAAAAAGATGCTTTTCTGGAATGGTTGGAAGAGAAGGCTGACTACTTGACTAGGTCCTTCACCTTCAACTAATAACCAAGAAACCATTAGTTTTTTATTTGACAAAATTATTTAATATCTGATTCTACCAGATCATATTCCACCAACGTAGAACATGATTAAAAATAGTTTTTTTTTTTTTTTGTTAAGGCAACACATCCAATTTTACAACAACCTGAAGCATCCTAAAGCAAGGTAGCAATCATTAGATGGCCAAAGTGGTTTTGTGTGGAGTGGATTCCTCCAGGAAAATGATGATATAGAGAAATAGGTGGAATTTATCTTGTGGGTCTCATCCTTGGCTCTACGTATCACTCTCGTCACTTTTTTCATCATAGGATACCTAAAGTCCAGGTTTAGTGGAGAGTGTTGGCAGGCAAAAACAGGACAAAAGTTATTGATGCAACAGAATGATCCCAAAAAAATGTGCAAATCCAAAAAGGCAAGATCTTCAGCTACCAGACCTGGGAAACATTTTGAATCTGAACCTTTATTTTCCCAGGAAAAAAGGAAAAGAACAGAAAGAGACAATATTAGCAAATTACTAACCACAGAATAACGTGACTTGCGAGCAAAAAAACATAAATAAAGCCACATATTCTTGAAATAAAATGTTACTGATAACTACTATAAGGAAACATTTATTTGTTTTTTGAGTGATGGATACACAATTGACTGATCAGCTTTCCCCAGACAGGAGGAGTATTCTGTACACTAAGCTCTACACAAGTAACCTATAAACGATTAAAACAAAACTGACAAACAGTAAAGAAAGATAGAACAAGGAAAGTGTCCGCAAGCTACCTATTGCACAAGAGTTTTGCCAATACATAGATGAGAAGACTTGAGACAACTAGCCTTGCTCCCACTTCAGCAGCAGAAGAGCCAAACATCTTCTGGCATACATAGAGTGTCTTTCTCAATTTGTAACGGGCTTCTTCTTCGTATAAATTCCAGGAAAGTCAGTGGATTTCACTTACAATGAAAAGCAAGCAGGGTATATACTGCCAGGGCCGCCAACAGGTTTACTACCTTACAAATACAGTCTCATCTGATAACACTGCCTATATTGTATCTTGAACAAGAGCAACTACTGATGCTAGTCTGTACATTTCAAGTCATTCAGATAAACCTGTGCTTGAATAACTATCCCCCCAAGTTTAAATCCTGGAACCACTGTGAATCCCACCTTTGCCCTTTTTTTGTTTGGCCAAGTAACTCTCCTTGTAATATCTTCCATGTATACCATAGAGAAGTCTACATCTCTTTGCACTTGGAAAATTTCTACCGCAGGATCAAAGGCAAGGGACAACTTATGTAGTGTCCATATGGAGCTAGCCATTCTAACAAATGCCTCGTAGAACATGCTTATTGACCTCCATGACTTCAATACCGCTTCATTTCCATCCAAATCAATGAAAATGGATGACTCCATTGTGGGATGGATAAGTCTCTCATATTGTTGCTCGCAAAATTTTGAAAAATCGCAAGTAGGATGGATGCTGAGCAACTCCATTGGATTGCTGGATACATGCTCAAGCAGTTGCTTCAAAAACCTACTTTTATTCTCTGAATCTAAATCATGGCCATCAGACAAGAGTTCACTGGAATTCAGCCCAAAATCTTCCAAATCAAAGCCTTGAAACATTACTAAACAGACATATGACAAAAGAGCAAACTGATTGTGCCCCTTCTTAGCATAGTTGATATCTGGATGAACTGCATTAGCCACTACATCCAAATTCCACCCAGCTTTTCTCATCAAACTAATCAATATCTTAGTAAATTTGTGAGTTTCTCTAGAAGCATCGTGGAAGACAGAATCAAACACTCTTACAGTCAGCAAAACATCAGTAGAAGAATTCAAATTACCGCATAACTTCTTGGACAACTTGACATTAGTCTTTTGAATCTCATCCAACTTTTTCCTCAGAGCTGAAACCTCATCATGTTTCTGTTCAAGTTCTGACTGTAAGCGGTTTGAAACAGTCCCAAGAGTCCGCAGCTTGTTCTGATTTTCTTCAACCTGAGCTCCTAAGCAAGACCTGATAGGAAGTTCAGAATCAAAATTAGGATTCTTTTGCCAATCTCTATAGAATTTTTTGAATTCGGATAGTCTCTCGAGGTGTGAAACCAGAACTCTATCAGCCGCCTTCACATTTTCCTCAATAAACGGAACATGAGCCGTCTGCAACTGAACATACGAAGCTTCAAATGACGAAATCGTAGCGAGCATCGAGGAAATCACCGTGTGGCTCATCTGAGTATTAAATGCTCTGATCTCACTCTCACTCATTGACTTCGTCACCGTCGTTTGTTGAACCGGCGACGATAATTTCTCAGTTTGCCCCAACTTCTTCACCTCGCTCTCAACAGGAGGCTTCGCCACAGGCGGGTCAGGCGGAGACGGCGTCGTTTCAGGAGAGAAATTGCAAGCTGGATCTGGTTTGATAACCACAACTTTCTGATCGGTTATAAAATCTTCGGCAGAATCCAAGAGAGAGAAGCCATCAGAGTCTTCACCGGCAGCGGCGGCGGCGGCGTGATCTTCGTCGGCGAAGAACTCGAAGGTTTTGGTCTTGAAAGCGAGGGCAAATTTCTGGAACATCTCGGAGATTTGAGGCGGTTTGGTGGAGGAACCATCCATTTCATGCATATTCTAAGCGAATTAACCTTCGCTAATTGAAGACGTGAAAGCAAAGAAGGATCAAGAACAAATGAGTATGAATCTAACGGAAGGGAAGAATAAGAATTTCACAGCTTTTTCTTCGCTTTGGATGTCTTCAAAGAAAGGTATGTGAGCTTGGGCCAGCTGGGGAGTGATGCCCCCACTTTTGCTTTTTTTATTTGGGAAAATATTACAATAAATTACCCAAATAGAATTAAAATTACAATTGTGTTGCCGAAACTTGACTAAATTTACTATTAAAGACCTTACAGTTTAAACTTTAAAGTTATTTTTATGGACAATTAAATAATTGGGTCTAGTGGTGTAAGATCTCACTAGATTCTTTAAGTCGAAAAAATTTAAAAAATTAGAAATAAAATAAAATAAAATATAAAAAAATGAAGAAAAAATTAAAATAATTAAAAAATAATAAAATAATTAGCAAAAAAATAAAATAATTTAAAATAATTAGAAAAAAATTCAAAAAATTAGGAAATAATTCAAATAATTAAAATAATTAGAAAGAAATTAAAATAGTCTGGGGGTATTTTAAAAAGATTAAAATTATATTTTATTTTTTCGAAATTATTTTTTATTTTTTGAATTTTTTATTCTATGTCGGCGTCCACGTCGGCATGAGTCGGGGAAATCGGGTCAACTTTACGAACGCTCCCAAAACGTAACGTCGTGTGTATTTTTTTCAGTTGCCCTTTTAAGCCTTGACCTTTGGGAAAAAGGTTAGTATTTTTGCTCCTTGACCCTTTAAACTTTAAAATTTTTATGGACAATTAAATAATTGTCATTAACATGAGATTTGATCTAATGGTGCAAGGTCTCATTAGATTCTTCGGGTTAGTTTGAGTCCCATAAAATTAATTTCATTTTAATTTAATAATAAGCCCTTTTAAGCCTTGACCACATTCAATATTCATTGAAAATTAAAGTCAAGTTAAATGAGATAAGCCTTATATTGGCAACCTTCTCATCACAAGTTATGGTCAATCTTGTCATAGAAATATTATATAGTAGTTTAAATTTAAAACCTAGATATGCTTCTTATATTTTATGTGAGTTATTTATAGACAATAGTTTGTTTTTTATTACGATTTAATGAATGTATTTATTTGTTAAATGATTTGTGTTGTTTAGATATTAATGTTGACAATATTTGTTTAATAAATTAAAACTTTAATTGTTGTAATTTATTAATTATATTTCTTTGGGTAAAAAACATAGGAAAATAATCAAAATTTGGAATAGTAACTTTTGGGCCTATAGGGCCGGCCTTAGCCCTGGTGCTTCGGGTTGATATTTGAAAAATATATGTTTTTTTTACCCGAGCCCTATTAGGTCCTAGCCCTTCAAGAGCCAACCTTGGAAAGATTGGGCCGACCCCGATTTTTAGCTCTAATATTAGGAGACGTAGTCACAAAACCACAAACCAGATAATACTATAAAAAAAATTAGACTTTTGGCATTCATGGAAAAACAAAAATTTTATAGATACAGGATGAAAAAAAAAAAAAAATATATATATATATATATATAGAAGTGTCGATTATAACTTTTAATATTTAAAGTTAAGGAAATAAATTTAAAAACTTAGAACCTGATAATATAATATTCTAACCCTTCTAACCTTAGAAAAGATAATAATCATAAAATAGGTGCTCCTTTCAAATATTCACAATTAAGGGGGAAAAATTAGAATCAATTAAGTCTAAAAATTATTTTTTTATGAAAAGAAATTTCACATTAAAAAACAAAAAAGTATAACAAGCAAACCTCCTAATTAAGTATGGTCTGAACATTGTGCAATAGATAACCAAGTTACCAATAAACCATGCTATTATTTATAAGTAGTATCTTAATATGAGAGTCTTTAGCAAGTTTACAAAACAAAGGAATAGAGGTTGAGTCATATATAAGATGTTGTTGCAATATGTAACTATGTCAAGAAACTTTGGAGTGTTATAGAAGTTACAACTATAATGGACAAAACTAATAAACAGAGATAGCCACTAATTATGTGATAACCTTCTTTCTTTCTTTTGCTCAAATATGTGATAATCTTTTAACGATAAGACTTTAAAGGTAAGGTAATATAAAGTCTATAATATAAATAAACCTAATCATCATACTTTTATAATTATGGAAGGATGAGTTTGTAATTTTTGTACCATGAGAATTTGGGAAATAACAAATAAAAAATTTAGGATTGCTAAGGACAATGATGAAAGTCTTTTTGTAACTACGTAAAATTTAGGTGCTAGCCTTTTGGAAGGCCAAAAAAAAAAAAAAAAAACAATCAATATCAGGTTGACATTAGGTTTGCTTCTTTTTATGTCTTATCCCTCTAATTTTCCGTGGTGGAATTTTTTTAATATATATTTTATTTATTTAGATTAAATTAGATGATGTATCATGAAATAATTTTTTCACCCAATATCTTAAACTAAGTAATTCTCAATATTACATTAGAAATATATTTCATGTAACATCATTCTCTTGAAAATTAATTAATTTGAGATATTGCGTGTATAAAAAATATATATAAAAATTTAAAAAAGGATGCATATAAAAAGCATTATAATTTAATCTAAATAAATAAAATATATATAAATAAATTTAAAAAAAAAAGCCCCCACCCTAAAATTAGAAGGATGAGAACATAAAGAGTATGGAAGAAAAAACACCTAATTAGTATGAATTATAGATCCTTTACATTTGAGAATGATTGGAGTTTTCTGGGTTATAATTGCAATTTTCATTAAAGTCTGGGTAGCAAATTTTATTATTTTATGCTTTTGCACTCTCTTTTTGTCTTTACAATTTTTTTAATAATAACTTTGTTCATCCTTTGATGACTCGAAGCTGACTTTTCAAGAATTAACGGAAAGAAAGAGGCACGCTCTCGCTAACAACTAGAGCGGCCATTTTATAAATGCAGTTATTGCCGTTGGTTCTAACAATAATGATAAATAATACAAGTAGGACTTGCTAATAAATATACCTAATCTTTCTCCTTCATTAATTAAAAGGGGATGCTAAACTGCTAATAAGGGGCAAAATTTTCGACAAAAGAAATTAGGGGTAAAAATCTTTTGCCTCGCGAAATGATTATACCCTTGTTCCAATAAAAAAAAAAAAAAAGGTGCTAATTTTATAAAAAGTAATTAATGATTAATTAATAGGTTTTGGGATAATTTTGCCTGCAAGTTGTCGCTGATGGGTAATTTTTTGACCGAAAGTTTTTTTTGGTACAATTTTTTCCTACCGATATCTCAGTTAATTTTGAACATTAGTTGACTAAACATGTTTTTAGCGAGTTTATAATCATCCACATCATTTTTGTTAAGGTGGAAAAAAAATGAAGGATTTTCTCGACAAATTTGCACCTTACCAAAAATAATGTATGTGATATGTGGACTATTAGTTTAACATTTAGTTAACTAATGGTCAAAATTAACGATAGGATAACTGTCGGAAAAATTACTCTTTTTTTACACCTTCGGACAAAAATGCTCTTTGAAAAACTTACGAGGAAAAATGGCCCCTTAACCCTTGATTAATTTATCATACTTAAAATCCTAAAACAAAATATATGTCCAATAGTGGGACTTGTATCTTTTTTATAAGTAAATGTATATCCTTTTAGAGACAATCACGTTCAAGTCAATGTTAGACATTAAAATTGGACTTCTCTCCCAACAATGAATCAAGTCTCGATTTGTCATGTTGTAAAAGATTAACTCTTTTTGTTAGATTAAATGCAATTGGTTCAATGGTACGGACTCCCCGTTCACCTGTTTTTAACATAAGCAAGTTACAACTTTTTTTCCTTAATTTTTTTAAGGATATGCCTCATGAAAATGAATTACATATTTTACTCTTCCAAGCATATCTATATATTATTTACAAATTATCCATCAACAAAGATTGAAAATCGATGAATTTATTAAATGAAATTTTGTAAATAATGCCACAACCGCTTTTTTTAATTAAAGAACTTTTTTTTTTATAAAGGGTCTTTGTCTGCCTTCCTTTTCTAAGACTGCTTTTTGGGGCACGGTTGGATTAGGATTTTCGTAGAAGTGACCCTTTCTTTAATTCTTTTCCACTAATCAACAATGAGACATTAACGAGAACAAAATAAAAAAGGACACATTCTTGCCAATCTTACATTCGGCATATAAATTTTGTACCATTTTCTTCATACCATGAATTTATAAAAGATTCAATAGAGTTTTACGTTGTTTTGTCGAGGGCCTAACACAACCCTCTTCTTTTACTTGTGCTTGAAATTGGCTATAAAACATAGATAGAGTTATCGCATTGCTGTAAGACTGGCAAAACTATATGATAATGAATGTTGGGTTTTGAAGGGATAACATGAATATAAAATGAGAGTTGCTGAAATGGAGATTCTGATATGGATGAGTGGTCATATAAGAAAAAAATAATATTCATAATGATCATATATGTAAATGAGTTGGAATGACATCCATTAAGAAGAAAATAGTAGAAAATTGTCTGAGGAGGTTTGAACATGTTTAAAAAAGGTCATTAGGTGCATCGTAAGAAGGATCGATCAAGCACTGTAGAGTCCTCAAAAAGTGGTAGAGGAAAACTGAAGCTAAAACTTAATAAGGTTATAGAGTTGGATCTATTGATTAGTAATCTATCTAAAGACATGATTTTTGATAGAACACAATGGCACTTGTAATCTATGTAATCGACCTCACCTAGTAAGATAAGGCTTTATTGTTGTTGCTATTGTTTATATCATGAATTAATTGTTGACGGTAGCTCATAGATTGTCACGCAACTTAGTGGGTATTCCAACTCCTTAGTGCTATATAGATCTTGCTAGCAGTAGCGACTGCACAAGACCAAGTTGATTCAAGTCGTACTTGAAGATACTGTCCTTAAGAGCTATTCCGCAACTACCGACAAATAAGAAACAGCATTCCCTAAGATTAAATGAACCCTTCTTCCAGAACAGGATGAACAGAACTACGAAAGATAATAAAACTTAGAAGGTGTTCAGTCTGATGAACACATATGTCTAACCATAGTGGGTTAGTAGAGGGTTAATGTAGGATCTGATAATCTCTCCGGGTTATAAGGAAGGTCACCACCGAAGAGAAGATTGTTCAGTGATATCTATGAGGAAGACACTAATGAATATCTGTTGATCACTGTGCTACACAAGAATGGCGCTTAGCCAAAGGGGTAGGGTGTGTGCAGAGTGTAATTGAATAGTAAAAGGATATGAACATAATGTGTGCACCTTATGGGTAATCTCCTATTTATAGAGATTACCTAAGGTTTCGTCTTTGCTGGTGTCGCGTCTGTTCCTCAGGCAACATGCATACCCACGTTCTACAAATGTCTGCTCCACTACGAGGCTCCATAACGTCGGGATTAGTGACGAGATTACAGGAGGATTAGCGTTTTTCCTGTTTATGAAGGGCTTTAATTATGATATGCCTTTGTTTCGGCTGGACCACATCTGGGCCCAAACTATGAGTCCGTAACAGAAGGTATAAAAATATACTAGAGGAGGAAGAGAGGTGCTCCAGAGTTCAAGAACAAGTTGTCTAAAACCATCTGACCAAAAGCACCTTATATAGGCCTCAAGAAAGGTGAACGTTGGCTGCCTCTTAATGACAATAAAACATCAGTTTTTAAACTTTGAAACCATGAATTGAAAGTAGCGGGAAAATACTCTTTGAAGCCGTTTTCTCCTCATCCCTCAAAATCCTTAAATCCTAGCATTCCAATCCATCCAAGCACTCACAGAAAGCCACGGCCATCTTATTATAATGAGGCCGCCAATATTTGATAGCTTCAAAATAAGAAACCGTCGTGGTTCTGCTGGCTGAGAAGACTCTGCTTGTCTTTTTAAGAACTGTCTAGGTGGAGGAGCTATCGATTATTGAGGGGAAGGGTTCAACAATTGCAGTCTTCTTTCCAAGAGGCAGCATAAGATGAAAACAACTAATCTTTTTAATAGAAGAAGTTAGCTTTTGGATTTTTTTTCCACAGCCAATGCCATTCTGGCTTTTAACAGTGGGGACAGAAGATGGAAAAAAATCACGAATAGAGAGGATGATGCTTAGTGGTTTTCGTTTTACTAAAATGCCAGTGCTAATCTTTGTCACTAATACAATTTTTCTATACGGTAGAATGGTGAAACAATAGAGTAACTGATATTTTTTTAATTAAAATTATACAAATTTAAAATATGTCATGAAATAAAAAGACATAAAAATCTCACTGCGTAAGGCAAGAGAGAGAGTTGTAGAGATGAGAAATGGGAAGAATCTCATTCATTGTAGGCGTCTTAAATATGCATCACATAACCACATCTTATTAGCTTCCAACCTTATTGCCTCGAGAATTATATGAAATAAATAAAACGATTTATTCGAATAAGTGCACAATGCGTAATTTTTGAATTATCAATATTAAATATAATGAAAACTCCTATAAACCATCTTGATGGATTTTTAAGCGTAGAGCTCTAAAAGATACGCGAGACATCCATACACTACTATAGAACGGGTTTATAATGTTTGTTTTAAGCCCTTTTAACATCATATTCCTGGGGAACATAGAAAGTAGAGCCTTACGACATCCTAAATTATTTCGGACGCCATAAGTATTCTTTTTAAAAAAAAAAAAAATATAGACAAGTCAAGATGGATTCCAGTCTGGTGTTGTAGGAGACTTGTACATCAGAGACAATCTCACTTCACGACGGATTTAGAGATAGAGAGAGATGGATTGCATTTATGTAAACAAGTTGATCTCACAAGTCAAACGCAAACAAGTAGATCACAAACAAGCGTGGCGGACTTGGGATAAATGTTTGGAGGGGCTAAATGTATAGTAATTAAAGAAAAAAATTGGGGGGGCAAACGTATACATTTTTAGAACAAATGTATAAATTTTATATTAAAAAATCCATTTTATATTAAATATTTATAACTTTTTTTTTTTGGGGGGCCATGGCCCCCGGCTCTTGAGAAGATCCGCCACCGCAAACAAGCATATCGCAAAAACACAAACAAGAAGATTTGGAACAACTCTAGAGTATGGGAGGAGCGACTGAATGGAGAGCCGGAATCATTGTTTAGAGTCTTGACAGATCTTTGTCGTGAGGTTGTAAATCGCATCGCCGGTGCCCGTGAGCCTGTAGATCTCCATCGCTAGTGGTCAAACTTGGATGGAGCCACCACCGTCTAGAATCCTCAAAGCACCTAGATGCCTCCATCATTGAGGACTGGAGTCGACGTCGTTGCAAAACCCTCGCCGGTGGTCGAACCGTTGTTGCTGAATGAGGAAGGCAATGGCATGTTGAGAGAGTGAACAAAGGGAGGGTAAAGAAGGTTTGAGTGATGTAGATTGAGTTAGTGTAAGTGATCGAAGGGAATGAGCTTGAGTTAGTAAATACGAGGCATTTGGCCTGCTTTTGGCATCCAAAATTCATTTTAGGACGCAAAAATACTACTTTTAACATCCTAAATCCTTTTTAGGACGCTAAAAATATTACTTTTGGCATCTTGAATTCATTTTACCAAAAATATTGTTTCACCTGCCTATATATGTTGTAGAATTCCTCTTCTTTTAGCATCTCTTTTTTAAATTAGGACGCGTAAAGTCCACTTTAGGCGTCATAAATTAAAATTTAGATGCCTAGTTTATGAAATTTCCTCTACATAATTACAAAAAAGTCACCGTCTTTATATTTTACTTCCCTTCTAAAAAACAAACGTCTTTTAAGAAAGTAAAAGATCTTTTTTATAGTAGTGATATATTGTAATATTCCTCGTCCATATAGGGCCAATTTGATTTAATTCCAATAAAGCGTAGCCTACAATATATTGCAATGTAATATTAATTATAGTACTAGTAGTTGATTTGATTTTTAAGTAAGGAATAATTGGTTATTTTTTTAGTAATTATTTAAAATTGATATACTTCATTCAAATTTTATATAAGGAAAAACTTCTAAATGTGTTATTAGCAAGTACTACTTGAAGCTATGACTTTAGCATGCTCTTAAATTCCCTATAATACAATTGCATTTTGGGAATCTTAAAGTATGGCCCTACGGGGCAATTTTGGCCCTCTAGAAGCTGGGCGTAGCAATGTTGCCCCTAAAGTTTCGAGATAAGGAAAACATCGTTTTTCAAAACCCCCGATAGTTTCAAGGCCGGATTAGTTACCGTCGAAAATTTATTCCAAATTTTAACTATTTTTTTCGGGTTTTTTCCAAAGAAATATAATTAGAAAATTGCAACTATTAAAGTTCTAATTTATCAAATAAATATTATCAACATTAATATCTAAATAATACAAATCATCCAACAAATAAACACATTCATTAATTTGTAATAAAAAAACAAACCATTGTCCATAATTGCCTCACATAAAACGTAAGAAGCATTAAACTAAGCAACATTAAATAACTCACATAAAATATAAAAGTATACCACTATCATTGTCAATTGTCACCTTCTTCATCACTATCATCAATTTCATAGATATTTGATTGTTCACTTGCCAGGGGTGCTTCATCTTTTTGACTATTTTTTTCAAAAAATAAAAATAAAAATGCTAAAGAAAGGCCTAATGGGGTGGCCCGATTAAGGCGAGGCCTTTAAGGGCAAAAAGGGCACTTTAAAAGGCCCATCTTCCCGGCTCTAAATATAATATTATTAGTAATGAAAATTCATTAATGGTAAGAAAGAACCTACACACACATGTATAGATATATATATGATACACACACACATGAAACATATACATATTTAAATTATATTTCGTAGGTGCCCTTTTCAACTTTTTTTTAAAAAAATTTATTAATTTATATATATATAAAAATGTTATTTATCCATTTAACTACAAATACATAATTTGCAATTTTTGATTTGATTTATTAGCACATAAAGATTATGGATGTGCCCCACTGAATTTCTCCTTTTCACAATCAAAGAGTAAAAAATTGCGCAAATCCTCCAACATATATTTTTTATTATTATTATTATTATTATTATTTTATATTTATTGGTGTCCCTTGTAAGACTAATTATATTTTTTAAAAAAAAAAGTGGAGAGTTAAAATTTGGTTTTCACATCTCCCAACAAATATATTTCTTGTGAGGCAAGACAACAGGTTCTCACATCTTGTATTTAAACTTATATTCTTCTTATAGGGTCACCCCTAAAAACCAACAATTTATTAGTATTGTGGTTATTTTATTCCCCGATTTTTAAAATCCATGCAACCTCCCTAAAAGTCGTTTCGATCTTCTTAATTGAAACATATTTTGCCATGGGCATTGCCCTCGACTTTTCTCGTGCTGTTAGGACTAAGGAGCATGTTTGGCTTCTCTCTGCTTCACTTCTCATTCACCGCCTTTCTTTACGAGAAACGACGTCGTTTTATATGTGAAATGTGATCTGGGCCATTTGTTTATAACAAGTAAATGGACGGTGATGGGAGCAAAATAATTAAAGCCCCGCCCACGCGGTTTTACATATTCCTTTTTAACCTTCGACTCTTCTACTAAATCTCAACCATATAAATGCATTTCATATTAATTACTCTCCACATTCAAAGGCATAAATTGGCTGCCAGATTCCCCGCTCTTCATGCTCCATACTACATCACCTAAACTTCTTTTATCACTTGCCACTTACTAACCAATAAGTGGATGTCAATTAAACATATAAAAAATTTCAGTCATCATAATATAAGCGAACTTAGTTAGATCATAATTAGAATTTATAATCGAGATTTTCTCTATATCTATCATGAATCTCTAGATGCCAATCCTTATGAATAAGAGTTTGTTTGTCCTCTTTGACTTTTAGTTGAAAAAACCTTTGATAAACCATTTTACAAGTTTAATTTAAGGGTCAAGAATTTCTCCAGTAATTCGAGATAAATTATCTCCAGTGACCCTCCCAAAACTACATCGTTTTGGATTAATGAATGGTGTTTTCGTGATTTTACACCCTTCATTAATTCACCTAAAATTACAAACAATCCCTTCATTAATCCAAAACAACGTAGTTTCGGTGACTGGAGAAATACTTTTCCTTTAATTTAATGACCCTTATTTATTATCATTATGTCTCTCAAGATTAGGTCCTTGTTTGTAAATTTTCTTTCTCCTGATTTTTTCTCTCCTTCAATTCTTAATGTAAAATTAAACCTATTTGGACAGTTAATATTAATCCTAAATGTAAGACATATTTTACATATTTATTCATTTTTCTTAAATTAGCTCTATTAACATTCACTTAACAATAATCAAATAAGAGAGAAAGTGAGGGAGAGACTTAAGGAAGATGATTAAAGTGTCTTAAAAAAAAAAAAAAAAAAAAAGAACATGACATCTTAATTAACCTAACTAACTGCCTTAATATGATTAAATTAGTTAATTAGATATTATTATATTAAGAATCAAAGGAGTAATATATAAGGAAGATGTCAAACTAAACATTTACAAATCCTACACTTGTAATTATTTTGAGGATAGTTTAAGTAATACCCACTCTAGTTCTTAATATATGACACATCTAATAGATTAAACAAGTTAGTTGAGTTAGTTAATACCACATCCGGTCTTAATTATAAAACAAAGTTGACTTTTTTGGAGACATTAAAGAATCTAATTAAATTACTTTAGAGTTTTGTATTTGTTTTTTTTTTCCTCAAAGTTAACTAGTTTAACTTTTTAATAAACTAATTAAATTACTTTAAAGCATTTTTATTTTTAATATATAATCTAATATATAATTAAGATATACAATATATTGATATAATTAAGCTCTTATAACTTACTTAGTTTCCTTAATTTCTCCAAACAAAGTGAACTCTATCTTATAATTAGGACCGGAGGAAATATAACATATATTTTCTAAAACACCCTAGTTATCTTCATTAATTTCATCATTCTATTTCCTTCCTAATTATTGTTGATGGAGCACTAATAAGGGTGAATTTAGAAAATATCGACAAATATAAAAACTATACATTTTATTTATGACTAAAATCAACACCATAAATATTATAGGAGGGCGGAGTAATAAGAAAAAAAACAGATATGCTTCATCCAAACATCACTATCAATGTAAAATCTTAAGACTCTTTTGACGGGTCAAGACCCCAATTAAAAAAACTTATCGTGAAAGGTGGGTGTTTGACCCTTGGAGAAGGGGTAATTAAGCAAGTGGGAAATCAAACACAAAGAGGCGTAAGCATTAAGGCAATGTGTTGGGCACATAATCTCTTGCTGCTTGTACAATATATAAATATATATATATATATATATATATAACAAGAGCCCACAGCCTCTTCTAATAACCTCAAGAATCAACTAATCAAATACTTTACTACTTACCCACATATAATTAATCACTTTTTTTTGCTCTGCTCATACTTTCATCTTATGGCTATGCTCAGGACAGCTCTCGCATTTGGGTTCGGAACTGCGTTTGGGATCATGATCAGGCGAGCTCATCATCATCATCACCACCAATATCCTCATCACAAGACTCATGGTTTTTGGCACTGTCCCAAGCAACGTGAAGGTCAGGCTCAAGCTCAGGTTCAAACTGATGCAAAAGAAATTGTTGTTGAAGATCATGAGGCAATAAAGATGTAATTAATGGTGCAGCCCAAGATTTTATGGTATGCATGCGTCGTGAAGGATTTGAAGAATTTTAGGCAGTTTAGGGAGATGTGTTCTTTGTTTTTTGTTTTTTTTTGGGTTGGTACTTTAATTTTGATTTTGCAAGTGAAGAGTCATTCGAGTATGATACATGTTGCAAATCAACGTTATTATAACATTTTGTGTTTTTTCAATAAGATTATCTTATCTTTCTTGGTTTGTCAAAGAGTTGCGTATGGAGATTGAGAACAACTATGAGCCTTTTGAGCATAACCTATAAATATATATAGAGTCATGCGTTGGTCCTTGTAGAAACTAGAGAGGGTTTTAAACCCCTTCTTAAGTATAAAGTCTTAGTTCCAATTTGTGTTTTTAGAAGAATTATCAGCAATAAAGCCTAACTCATTTTCTTCCTCCTCTCTTTTCTCCTCCTTCTCTCCTCCTCTCTGCACTTCATCTTCTTCATCGCATGCTCCCTCACCACCACTTTTGTGCCACAAATGAGTCCGAGTGGTTGTTGCAAGTCCATATCTTTGATCTATGGTCGAGGTGATTTTTGGAGTCCAGATTCTTGATCTATGGTCCTCTCCCTCAGAGTTCTATCAGACGTGGCCTTCTCTCGTCCTTGTGGCGAGCTCTTTCCTCTCCTCTCCAAATATGATCTGTAGATGTGAGATTTATTTGCTTTTTTGTTACTTTTCTGTGATACTGGGTTTTCTGGTAGTGTTTTTGTCTTATGAAATAAGCAGATCTGTAAGATCTGCATTCAAATCCTCTTGGTTGGATGGCTGTATGAACTTTTTAAGGTCCGATTCTCCCTTGGTAGTTCGGATTTGCGTTCCTAGGGGTAGATCTAAAGAGGCGTTGCTTGTTGTGTGGTCAAGGTCACCAGATCTGATTCAACAGAGGAGCAGAAGTTTTCTTCTGGACATCATGAGTCTTCTTACGTCTGAGGTTGGGTTTTTTGTGTTCTTAACCCCAATATGGGATACCTATACAGCTGCTCTTGTTGCAACTAATGCTTATAAGGAGGTGAGCTCGTTTGAGTGGGTTTTACAGCCATCACCTTCTTCCTTGTCACTTCTTACCCCAGATATTGAAGAGGCTGCTTTGTCCATGATTCTACTTCTACTTCTAAATATTTTTTGTACGGTGATTTGACTGTTTTTGTTGTTGTTTTTGTCTTGGATGTATTTTGTTATACTGAATCTGGCTTTACTTGTATCCAGATATTGTACCTGTTTGTAGTATTAATATAAATACCTTTCCGAACCAAAAAAAAAAAAATTTATCAGCAATAATTGAATCTAAATTTTATACTCAAAAAATTTGTGGGAGAAAGACACAAATATCTCAAATTTACTAATATAATTTAGAACTTCAAAACAGTCATATTTGATGTAATTAAAGACTAGTTTGAAATTAAATTTTATGATAAAATTAGTTAAATTCCTTTCATTTAAAATTGGGAAGATCCCTTATAAAGCTACTTAAAATAGGAATAGGAACGTCTTAAATCATGTTGATGAATCTAATAAATCCCTAATTGAGTCATTAACCTAATTTGATATTTCAAAATATGAGTAAAATAACTTTAATGTTAGCTTCGATCTCGTTATTAAGGAATTTTATTACTCTGTAACTTATGTTTTTTCCAAGGTTATTAAGCTCAGTAGGCCATTGAACGGCGGGGTAGTGGTCAAGGGTCATTAGATCGATTGGAATCAAATCGAGCTAGCTAACACAGAGCCAAATTAGTGAGGAAGTAAACATGGACAAAGTAGTTGCTAATTACAATACTTAAGTTCTCAATTATAACATCCTAAATTTTAATATTGAGGTTTAGAGTTAAGTAAGATTTAATTAATTATTGTGATATTGAGGTATAAAGAGGTGGAATTTGAATGTTTGAGACTTAGAAACATTAAGGACAATTGTTATAAATTATATCAGTAGGCTTTTTGAGGATCAAATGATAATATTTTGAGTGATTCTTTTTTGAATTAGAAAGTAAACATCCCAAACTTTCCATAGAACTTTAATTTGTAATTTTTTGAAATGTATAGAATTATATATGAATTTTTGAAGTTCTAAAAATTTGCATAAATAGTGAACCGATCAAACTGGTCAGATTAGATAGGACCAATTAGGTGACCGGTTTGCTAGTTTCATGGTCAAACTGTCCAGTATGATTCGGTTTTAATAATTATGATTAATTTAATAAAACATGATATTATTAATTTATAATTTAAGTCTTAAAAAGTGACAAAAAATATCATTTAAACTTAACATATGGCTGAAGAAGCACCAATTAATGCTTTACAGGTTGTCAAATGGGCCCTTACTCGTAGAGATCACTAGTACTATAAGAAAAAAGGGAAGGGCTCAGAAAAAGTTTCGAGAAAACAAAAACAAAAGTGGGTCAACGTTTGGGTGAGATAAGGAAGGAGAAGGTTGAGCCTAGCCCAATGGCACACTATGAAGATGTTAAAAGCAAGTAGGCTCTCTTTCTGGATCAAATACGGGCACAGTGGCTGGGCTGGTCACATAAGCGTGTGACGGATCCAATTTCCAAAGCTTTTCTCATCTAAACCATTCTAATAAAACCTAGATCATTTAGATGAGATCTTCATGATTCATATTTAATTTTTTTCTTTTTTTACTTTTCATTTTTCAAAAAAATTATTTTAATAAGATAAAAAATCTAAAATAACAATAATTTCTCAACTAACATATTTTTTTTAAAAAAATCGACAATTTAAAAAATTAAATTTGGACCATCTAGATAAGAAAAGATTTTCAAGGATGAGTAGGGAAACTGGATTCGGCCCTATGACATATGGGGTGTCGAATCCCAGTGACCCAAGAGATCAAGTCAATGTTGGAGGAAGTATCTTATTATGTTAATGATCGATGTATTTAAAACTTCTTCCAAACATCATTGATGTAAAATCTTAAGACTCTTTTGACAGGTCAAGACTCCAATTCAAAAAAAAAAAAAAAAAAAAAACTTATCGTGAAAGGTGGGAGTTTGACCCTTGGAGAAGGGGGCATTAACCAAGGGGGCAGTCAAACAAAGAGACGTGAGCATTAAGGCAACGTACGTGCTGGACACACAATCTCTGGCTTGCATTATATATACAACAAGCGCCCACAGCCTTTTCTAATTAATTACCTCAAGAATCAACTACTTTACTACTTACTCACACATAATTAATCACTTTTTTTGTTGCTCTGCTCATACATTCATCTAATGGCTATGCTCAGGACAGCTCTCGTATTTGGGTTTGGAACTGCGTTTGGGATCATGATCAGTCGAGCATGTCTTCATCATCATCACCAATATCCTCATCACAAAACTCACGGTTTTTGGCACTGTCCCAAGCAACGTGAAGGTCAAGCTCAGGTTCAAGCTGAAGCTCAAGCAAAAGAAATTGTTGTTGAAGATCATGAGGCAATAAAGGTGTAATTAATGGGACGGCCCAAGATTTTATGGTATGCATGCATCGTGAAGGATTTGGAGACTTTTCTGTATTATATTGGTGTTTGGTTAGGCAGTTCAGAGAGATGTGTTCTTTAATTTTGATTTTGCAAGTGTAGAGTCGTTCGAATATGATACATGTTGCGAATCATCGTTAGTATAACAGTATGTGTTTTTAAATAAGATTATCTTATCTTTCTTGGTTTCGTCATTTGCTTATGGAGATTGAGAACAACTTGTGTTTTTCTTTCATCCTTTATATCTGCTTATACGTACATCAAGTATTGGCTCCTACTACTATGAGCGTTTTGAGCATATACTATAAATATAACCGAGTGATGCGTTGGTCCTTGTTGAAACTAGAGAGGATTTTAAACCCCCACTTAAGTATAAAGTCTCAGTTCCCAATTCGTGTTTTGAGAAGAATTATCACCAATAATTGAATCTAAATTTTATACTTAAAGAAATGGGGGAGAAAGACAAAAATATCTCAAATTTACTAATCATAATTCAAAACTTCAAAACAGTCATATTTGATGTAATTAAAGACTAGTTTGAAATTAATTTTTACGATAAAATTAGATAAATTCCTTTAATTTAAAATTGGGAAGAAGATCCCTTATAAAGCTACCTAAAATAGGAATGTCTTAAATCATTTTGATGAATCTAATAAATCCTTCATCGAGTTATTAACATAATTTGATATTTCAAATATGATTGAAATAACTTTAATACCCGCTCCGATCTTTTTTTTTTTTTTTTTTTTTTGATACATATAGTAGGGGGAGGGGGCAGGGTTCGAACCCGGACATGGGGGAGGAGAGCGAAGCTCCCATACCATCAAGGCTCTTAAGCTACTGATCCGATCTTATTATTAAAGAATTTTATCAATTTGTAACTTATGTTTTTCCCAACTTTATTAAGCTTAGACTGGCCACTGAATTAATCGAGGTAGTTGGTCAAGGGTCAATAAGTCAAATTAGAGTCAAATCAGAGCTAATTAACACAAGGCCAAAACCAGTGAGAAAGTAAACATGGATAAAGTAGTTGCTAATTACGATACTCAAGTTCTCAATTATAACATCTCAAATTTTAATATTGAGGTTTAGAGTTAAGTAAGACTTAATTATTATGATATTGAAGTATAAAGAGGTCGAATTTGAATGTTTGAGACTTAGAAACACGTAGGACAATTATTAGAAATTATTATCAGTAGGCTTTTCGAGGATCAAATGATAATATTTTGAGTGATTCTTTTTGAATTAGAAAGTAGATATCTTAAACTTTCCATAGAATTTTAATTTATAATTTTTTTGAAATGTGCAGAATTATATATGAATTTTTTGAAGTTCTAAAAATCTGTATAAATATTGAATCGGTGAAACTGATTAGATCGGACTGGACCAATTCAGTGAGTGGTTTGCCGGTTTCATACCGGTTTTAATAACTATGATTAATTTATAATTTAAGTCTAAAAAAAAAGATTCATTTAAAAAAAATATCATTTAAACTTTAAAATATTGTTGATAAGATAAGGCTGAAGAAGCACCAGTTAATGCTCTACAGGTTGTCAAAGAGAACACTAGTACAGTAGTACTATAAGAAAAAGAGAAGGGCTCAGAAAAACGTCGAGAAAACAAAAGTGGGTCAACGCTTGGGTGGGATAAGGAAGGAGAAGGTTGGGCCTAGCCCAATGGCACAGTATGAAGATGTTAAAAGCAAGTTGGCTCTCTTTCTGGATCAAATACGGGTACGGTGGCTGGGCTGGTCACATATGATCTGGATCATCTAAATGAGATTTTCACGGTTCATATTTTTTTTTTTTTTTTACTTTTCATTTTTTTGTTAAAAAAAATATTTTAATAGGTAGAAAATCTAAAATAAAGATAATCTCTTAATTAACATATATATTTTTTTAAATATATTTTAAAAATAGTTAAAAAAATTAAAATCCCATTTGATAGTTTAGATGAGAAAAGATTCTCAAGGATGAATAGGAAAACTAGATCTAGCCGTTAGGTGTGAAATATGGGGTGTCTAATCCCAGTGACCCAAGAGATTTGTAAATGTTGGAGGTGACATTTAAAGACATAAATGTGAAATAGGCGAGGCTTATTTAGTTGCTCGATCTATTTACACATCAAATAAATATAATTATATTTATCTAATATATAAATAATATAATATTTATTATTTTTTTCTTATATTTTGATCAAAAACCTACATTTATAAGTTTTTGGCTCAAAGAAGTAATTTAAAAAGGCTTAAAAGATACATCTCAGGTTCAATTAACAGGCTTTTTCAAAAAAAGCCTACATTTTTCAAACCTTCCATCCCTATTAGAAAAAAATAAAATAAAATAACCTATTTTCATCCGTAGGCTAGATGACATATGGGGTGTCTAATCCCAGTGCCCCAAGAGATCAAGTCAATGTTGGAGGTGACATTGTAATCAGACATAATCCTGGTGTCATGTTTGGATGAGCAGATCAATGAAACGGTGTCTTTGTGGGATGCCTCCAATGAGGCAATGGATTGTTAATTTGGGTCCAAATATATTATTCTCTATTCATGATTTTTATGGATTGTCTAATTTGGAATGTTAAGGGTGCTGGGTGTTGTTCCCTCCTTCGATTATTGCAGGATTCAAGAAAGCAATACGACTTTAAATTTTTGGCCCTTTTGAAGCCTTGGCAATGCATGGTGGCAAGGTGGCAGTGTTAGCAGGAAGACTTCAGTTTTGGAATTTTGACGTCGTGGAAGAAGCTCATGGATTTAGTGGGGCCATTTGGTGCTTTTGGATGACACATTTAATATCTATGTGGCTCATAAATCTGAACAGGCACTGCATGGGGTGTTAAATGACGTTATAAGAGAAGAATGCTTCCTTACCGTGGTTTGTGGAAAACCTAGCAGAAGCTTGAGTAATCAATTGTTGAGGGACCTTAGAGTCTTCGGTCACCATATATCCAAACCGTGGTGTGTTGTTGGAGACCTTAACGCCACTCTTTATTCGAGCGACCGAGTTTCAAGAGGACAATATGGTGTGGGGGTTGACTCTAACTTTAGGCTTTAGGTGGAGGACTTGGAGCTGCTTGAGGTTTTGACCTATAGACATCAGTTTACTTGGAGTAATGGCAGCAACTATAGTAAGATTGACTGTGCGCTTTGTAATATTGATTGGAGAGAACGTTTCCCTGATGCATATGTTTTGCAACTCCCGAAGTTCAAATCAGATCATACTGTGTCATTGTGTGAAGCGTGAAAGAGGAATTGGGGTTTCAGGTTCTTCACGCCATGGGACACATATGAAGAGTTTACAGGCTTTGTTAGAGAGGTATGAGACACAAGTTCTGGGTGGAATGAGGCAGTGGCTAGGTTTGCTAATCAAGTGATAAAATGGGGAAGGGATGTGTTTAGGCATATTGGAAACCAGTAGAGTGGAGTGACTACAACGCTTAGAGTCTGATCTAGCAGGTAACCCTTTCAATCAAAACTTGCTTAGTAAATGTGATGATGCGTGGCACAAATTGAAAGGATTGCTCTTGCAAGAAGAAATCATGTGTTTGCAGAAATCTAGATGTAATGTTTGGTGATCGTAATACCCGGTATTTTCAGACGATGGCTAATAGGTGGAGGAAAAGGAATTCTGTTGAAGCTATCAAGCTTCATAATGGCGAATGGTGCTATGATAAGAAGATAATAATGGAGTTAGGGATGCGTTTTTTCCAGAATTTATATCAAGATGAGGTAGCCATGGTTGATTCGCTGGTTTTTAATGTTACATATCCTTCTCTTGATGATAGCTTTCTTCGGATCTGGTGACTGACCACGAAATTAGGAAGGCTCTCTTTGATATGTGCCCATTGAAAGCCCCTGGTCCTGATGGATTAAATCCTCTGTTTTATCAAAGTTAATGGGACACGGTGGGTGTATCAGTAGTGTACATGGTTAAGCAGATCATGCAACATCCTGAGTAGGCAAGACAAATAAATGACACTACAACTGTGGTAATACTTAAGGTTGAGACACCTGAAACATTTAGAGATTTTTGCCCCGCAAGTCTCTGTAATGATATTTTTAAGGTGGCCATTAAAACTTTAGTTAATCGCCTGAAGAAGATTGTGTCAGAAATTATTTCTCCCAATTAGAGCAGCTCTGTATCAGGTCGTTAGAGTGCTGATAATATTATTTTAGCACATGAAATTATTCATTCCATGAAGAATAGAAGTCTAAGGAAGGGTTTTATGGTCCTACAAATTGAGGCGTATGATTGTTTACGATGGGATTTTGATGTGGATTGTTTAAAGGAACTGAAACTACCAATATGGATGATAGCTGTGATCTGGGAATGCCTCGTCTCCCCCAGTATGCATCTAATGTGGAGTGGGGTAAGTTTATTCCTTCTCGGGGAATCCGCCAAGGTGAGTCTCTCTTTCTGTATTTATTTGTTATTGCTGTTGAAAAATTAGCTTACTTGATCCAGGTGGAGGTGGATTCTGAGATGTGACGGCTTTTCTTCTTGAAGAAGAACAACACTAAAATATCTCATCTGTTTTTGTGTGGATGATCTTCTTCTTTTGTAGAAACAAATATGGACCAAGATGCATTGATTAAAGCATGCAAAACGAAGTCGTATGCAAAACGAAGTCAATGATAGAGCAGAGAGTTTCGGACTTTATCTCGGCTTCAGGGGGTGGGAGTTGCAAGCATTAAGTAACTTCCCGTCCTTTTACATCTTACAGGCTATTGGAAAGCTGAAGATATATAACAATCTGGTACAGGATACACCATTCTGGTGACTGTCTTCTCATGGTAATTTTACACTAAAGTCAGCATACATGAACATAGCTACTAAGGAGATGGGGATTTAGCTGGCCTCTGGAGGAAAGTGCGAAAGTTGAAAGTGCCACAACTCTGCCGCTCATTCTTGTGGTTAGCTATTAGGGGGGAGGCTTCTCACGAATTTGGTCAAACAATATAGAGGCTTTGCCAACTCTGATTTATGCCCACTGTGTCACAAGGGGAGAGAAACTATGATACATGCCCCCTGTTCTTGTGGTTACGCTATAGAGCGATGGAAGGACCTTGTTTCGAGGCATCGTTTTCAACAGTTCAAACACTTAGATAATGCGGTTCAATGAGCTAAATGGAATCTTGGTAGCAGGGATCAGATAAACTCTGTTAGCTGTGGCTTGTAGAAATGTGTGGTTGACAAGGAATGCGAAAGTGTTTGAAGGTCAGTCGAAGTCCCCACAGGCATTCAAAGCACGTACACGATCCTATGTCTCCTGGGTCGGAATTGACTTGACGCGGTTGCTAGATGGTGTTAAGGATGGTACGAAGTAGAAAGCACCATATGAAGAAAGGGTTAAGGTGAATGTGGATGGAGCTTGCAATGAGGTTACATGGACGTCGGTTTGTGGTGGAGTAGTACGTGATCATAATGGTCGAGTGCTGCGGGGAGGTTTCATGGTAAATTTGGGTTCATCACTTGTTGAAGCAGGATTGGGTTGCTTCCGTTTCTTCGTGCCATTGAGATCAGAATAGCGTCGCCGACTCTCTTGCTAAGCGTGCTCTGCAATCACATCTTGGACTCTCTAGCTCTTCAGAGACTCCGGACTTTCTGAAAGATCTTCAATTCCCGACATGAGGAGTGGTGAAGGAGGTCCATCATGTTTAGTTATCATTGTTTTTTACGTTCGTTTTTTAGTTTTTCTTTTAACATTATCCCAAAAAATAAAATTATTCAAAGCTTGATTAGATTAACATTGTTAAAAGTGATTTTTATTTCAATTGATTTTTGTAAACTGAAGTTGGCAAGTATTATGTTTTTTTTTTTTTCTTTTGTTTTTCCTTGTGCCACTTGATAAAAATAACTACACTATTTTTTTGTTATTGAGAAAACTCATATTTATTTGTTTGTATCATTAATGTCAATTAATTGATTTCACTACTAAAAATCATTTAATTGTCAATTTATATGTCATGGCATGTGTTACACTTTCTTTCTTTCTTTTGTCCTTGAATTGTTCTTGATGATTCTTTTAAGGGAAAAACACTTCTCATGTTGTAGGAGAAGTGTATTCTCATATCTCACACATATGAAATGGTGGGACCCACATATATATATAATTAGAATTATATATATGTGGGTCCCATCATTTCATGTGTATGTAGGAATCTTCTTCTTTTAATGTAACATGAGAAGTTTAAACTTTTTTTTTTTTTTTTTAAAACACAAAAAGTTCTTTTAATTTAGCGAATTATATTATATTTTGATATTGATATATTGAACTATAAAAAAGTTATAAAACAATAAAAGTCTTTTATGAAAAGAGTGAAGAGAGAAAAGTCATTTTACCAATATTTTAAAATCTAAAATTTAGTTAATAACTCAATTAAGAATTTGTTGAATTTAGCAATCTCATATAAGATTTTCCTATTTTAGGTAACATTATATAATATTTTTCCATTTAAAATTTGAATATTTTGCTAAGAAATTTAAAATTTGAATAACTCAATACAAAATGACAATGACAATTTAACAAGCATTCCTCATATCATAATGTATGATATGGTAATAATTTAATTTAACTTATCTTCACAATAGCAGTTAATACAATAACAATTGATTTCACAAAAAAATATTTTTGAATATCAATAATAATAACAATTGAGACATTAAAATTTTGAGGGACCTTAAAATTTTGCTAAATATTGAGCTAAGAAAAAAAGTAAGTTTTCATAAATATACATAAAGAATCCACGGCCACCATCAGCTGGCGCCTCAGCCACTCGTTGGTAGAGTTAGCGGGAGCCAGGCCTCTACTGTAACACATTCATTGTACCGTTGTAAGGTGCCATCCTTCTCCAAAATGGCAGTTCCGTCAGCATTTTCGCGCCTAAATTTTCTCCCAAAACCTTGCATCTTCAGAGCAATAATCAATTTTCAAAGAACCCAACTTCCACCGAAATGGTCATTTCCCACTTCTTCTCTCAGTAATTCCTCTTCCATGATTGCCGGCCTTTCCTCCCCATCACCTTCCATTTTGAACTCTCATGATGTTTCGAAGCACGACGGCGATTTGGTCGTTCTGGGCATTGAAACTAGCTGCGACGACACTGCCGCCGCTGTTGTAAGTTTCCGGGTTATTTCTTCTTTGGGTAAACTGTGTTTGCTACCTCTAACTAGGCCCTAATCACTCAAATTGGTATTCTACTGTCATAGGTAACTATTTACTAAAAAATATTAATCCCAGTGAAAACTAATGGCAATGGTCTAACTTCATGGGTATTTTCTGTCATACACCAGAGTAGATATGCCAGTTTCGTAATGAAGTTTTAGTGCTAGGGGAAATTCAGTTTATCCATATTTTGGCGTGGATTCATTAGTGTGATAGTGTTTTATGTGGTGTTGTTTATGTTTCTTTCTTTTGTAAATTTATGGTTTCTGTTGTGTAGGTGAGAAGCAATGGTGAAATCCTGAGCCAAGTAATATCTTCTCAGGTATTGCGTACACTCAACTAGTTTTGTTGTTTTTACGATGAAAATTCTTCCATTTTCCATAGCTGTTATCTTAATTAGAATCCTTTTGAAATGGAAAAATGTATTTTGCTTTTTCCAGTAGTCATCAAGGAATAGATAAGAAAATTATGGATTCGAACAAACTCTAGTGAATTAACTATAAATATAAATAACTAGCTAGATGAATAAATCGGCTAGTTGACCTCTGTATGAGAGTTACTTAAAAGATGTTAGTATAGTTAGCAAAATACAACAGAATGTTGTCAGTAACCTGTGGTTACCCCTGGTTTAACTATGAGCTAGGGGAATGTGAAGGTCTTGTTTTTTATTTTATGATAGAATTCCACCAAGGGAATTTAATGTGTTGAGCCTTGTACCATACTCTAACTGCTTCTTCATTATTCACAGTGGTCTGAAGAAAAAGTTTTAGGTTAAGTGTTTGATTTCATTGAAGAGAAAAATGGAATATACATTGATTTTTATAAATGTTAGTTTGCATAACTTTCTTGTAATAATCATGGACTCAAGAATAATACTGTTAGAGCTAAAATTACTGGATATAGTCTGTATAAATTGCAATGATTTCATTCAAGCGTCCTTGTGATATTTTACAGCGAAAATATCATTCCACATCTGCTCATCAAGAGTGTGATGTGAAATAATTGCAAATATAAATGGAAGGAAAATACTCTGGCTTCACTACTATGAATGTTGTCCATACTGCTAAAGTTTGTTGGTACTAACAATCCCTTGAAATAATGGGCAGGCATACGTTTATTTTTACTTGCCACTTGGTTTTATATGACATGTTTTATGTTATCGTTTTTTTCCCCTGCTTATAGGCATTAGTTTGTATCTGACTTATTTACCAAATGAAGGCTGACCTGCTTGTAAAATATGGAGGTGTTGCTCCAAAAATGGCAGAAGAAGCTCACTCACAAGTGATTGATCAGGTATAGTATTCCTTTACTTGTATTTGAGTCTGTTAAATTTGTAGGTAATTTATTGTAAAAGGGAAGTTGACAGAAATATTGAAAACACATGGGAATGAGAAGAAGGGAAAATTTGAGGCCTTTTTTCATTCTTACTCTATTAATGTACATTGTTTATATACTCAGTGAGTTGAAAGAATCATTGCAGAAAATAAATGTGCAGAATCAACAATAAAAAAGGCTGACATCAGTTATCATGGTTCAATGATTTGATTCTATTAAGTCCATGATTTCTGGTGTTCTATCCCCACATTCATTCACTTTCTTACTTATATCCCGGTTTCAACATCTCTCATATAGGTTAGCAGAGGGATATTCTTGCTTTTCTCACATACTAGAACCATACAAGCCGTATTAGTAGCCACATTTTCCTATTAGTTACCTGTATGAGTTTGTATTTTCCTTCTTTTGTGGATATTCTGTTCAAAGCATTCAATTGTCATGATCTACCGTGTCACTTTTTTTGGGATTCAGTGGAAGTTCCCAAATGTAGTTCTGGTTGAATGAAAAGTAGTTATTGGGTTAATTTAAGGCCCCAGAATTAAGTTGGCAGATTACGTATTACAGGTTGTGCAAGATGCCCTTGATAAAGCTCATTTGACCGAGAAGGATCTCTCTGCAGTTGCTGTTACTATCGGTCCTGGTTTAAGTCTCTGCCTTCGTGGTAAGTCATGATGTTTTTTCAGCATATTTCTTTTGACATTCTATTTCTTCCTTTAAAAAGACAAGAAGTAAACAACATAGCACTTGACAAAAGCTTATTTGGCTGCTCTCTTTGGTTGCTGAAGCTGTCTTCATGGTAATAAATGATAGAATTTAATTTCCATGTATGTGATTTTACACCCTATTGAGTCTGATGGAAGCTCTAGTTACAAATGAGATACCTCCTAAATGAAAAGACAATATCATTGTGTAAACATAATTAAAATGCACGTCAGACACACTATATTACCAAAATTTTCTGAATGAGGAGATTAATAAAATGAATGTAAGACACTAGACAATACTTTTTGTTAGCTTGTTTATGCATTAACTTATAGAAGAGAAACATGCTGCTTGTTGGGTACTGCATGCTGAGTAATGCAAAGAAGTTGGCAAGTTTAGACATATGGTTCAACTGTGGTAAGATTATCTGTTCAGTCTTCTTCAGACTTGAAGCAATGTCATTCAATATAGCTCATGACAATTCTAGAACTGGCATGACTTTGCTATTAGGCCATTGCTTTGTTTTAGTAGAAATTCTTGATATCAATCATGAATTCCATTGGTCAACCTCTTGCATTATGCAGTGGGCGTGCAGAAAGCAAGGAGAGTTGCTGGAGCCTTTAATTTGCCAATTGTTGGCATACATCACATGGAAGCTCATGCTCTAGTGGCCAGGTAAAGGTACAGAGGCTTCATATTAGCCTTTAGTTTATTGCTCCGCATATGATGATGTGTACTTGCAAAGTATAATGCTTGAATTGAGAACTTAATTGTTACATTTTAATATGCTTCAGAAGTTGTCTTTTTGTTGTCAATTTTATATGGGAAGATATTATTTTTCTTTGATACATACATATTTTTTCTTTTTAGGTTAGTTGAGCGAGATTTGCAGTTTCCATTCATGGCCCTTCTTATTTCTGGTAATAATTCTTTTATGTTTTGATAGATTTATTTATCATGCTAGTTTTCTTCCTTTTACTTCCTTTAATGGCTACACTTTTCATTTTGTTTCTTCTTACTTTGATCATGACATCAATTATCTTGGTTCTAGTCAATGATGTGTCCATCTTAGATTAACGCTAATAAGAGCTGCATGGTAAAATTGCACTGTTAATCAAGTTTTGATGACCCATAATCTGAATGAACTCTATATGGCGTCAACATACTGGGCACACCATTGGATAAATGACTTTAATAATTGGTTAATTTTTAGGGATAAGGTCCTGTTTTTGCCCTGGAAGTTTTTATTGAGAAGAACTGGGTATTCGGAAGTTTTTTAAGAAAACAGTTTTGCCTTGAAAGTTTACAAAATGTAGCAGTTTTTCCCTGCCATCATCCAATGTTAAGTTTGATTGTTAAGCTAGTCAAAGATCCTATATGGCAAGCCACCTCATCATCCACGTTAGTGGACCCAATATGCTGGCATGACACCTCATCATCTCTCTCTTCCTCATCACCCAAGAAAGAGATGATGAGGTGTCATGCCAGCATATTAGGTCCATTGATGTGGATGATGAGGTGGCTTGCCATGTAGGATGTTTGACTAACTTAAAATTCAAACTTAACATTGGATGATGGTGTGAAAATCATAAACACTCTCAATGCAATATTTATTCATAGGAAAGGATTACACTTATATATGCTCTAGGAGAGATATCAAAGGCAAGATTAAAGGGATTACAACATAAAGGACTGATTACAATCGTCGAAATCTTTCCTAAACTAATACAACTAGAATCAAGGGATATGATAGAGTAGGATCATGGGATGAGATAGAGCTAGGATCATGGCTAGTATCATGGGTAATAATCTGATTTCCAACACTCCCCCTCAAGCTGGAGAGTGTATGTTGTCGATCATTCCCAGCTTGCCTCGAAATCCTTTAAACTTTGTTCTACCCGCTTCAATATTCAAAAATTGTTAGGCTTGTACTTCTTGAGTCTCAGCGGCCCTATATTTTTGTTTTGGGCTTGTACTCCTTTTTGAGTCTCAGAGGTCCCATATTTTGTTTGGGCTTGTACTCATTTGTTGAGTCTCAGAGGTCCCATATCGCGTAGCAGAATACGTCCAAAAGGATCTCATGTCCCATTCTCTAGAAGTCCCAATCGTCCTCCTCGTTATTAAATCCGGATTGTACCAGATTCACACTGGGAATAATAGAGTTTGACTTATTCTGCTTCTCAAGTATCTTGCGAAGCATCTGTAATTCTTCCTTGCTCAGGCGATCATCATTCTCAACCGTTGGTTCAGCTGGGGTAATGTGACTTTGGAAGTTTGAGATTCCATTGGAAGGTTTTCCCTGGAGTTTCCAGCATTCTTCTCTATTATAGCCCTTCTTCTGGCAATAGTTGCACCATTTGGTGGTCTTGCGTTCCCCATGTGGTCCCTGGACTGCTAGTGTTGAGCCTTCAATTTGACTTGGGCCACTTTGGTTCAGGAGTTTCCTACTTTCCTCGAATTGCACAAAGTTAACAACATCGAAGAGTTGTGGGAGTGGCTTCAGCCCCATAATTATGCCCCTTATCTCTTCAAAAGAGTCGTTTAAGCCTAGGAGGAAGTCATGTATCCTTCCTTCTTCCACGATCCTTTTGTACAATTGTGCATCGTCGAGGTTTTTCCAGGGATGAACCTCAAATAAATCTTGTTGTTGCCACAACTTCAGCAGAGCATTATAATATTCAGTCACCGACATGTGACCTTGTTTCAAATCCCGGAGTTGTCGCTTTAGGTGAATCAAGGAAGCGGTGTTTTCAAGTAAGGAGTAGGTCCTCCGAGCAGCATCCCAAATTTCCTTTGCCGTGTGAGCAAGCAGATATCCCTCGCTGATCTCCACAGTCATTGAGTTGTACAACCAAGTCATGACTTGATTGTTTTCAGCAAACCAAGTGTCGAAATTGGGGTCATCAGCGGCTGGTTGGGGGGCTGCCCCATTTATATATTTCTCCTTTCTCTTTCCACGAATATACCTTAGCTCACTTTGTGACCACTGGTGATAGTTGTGACCATTAAACTTATGGTTAATAACCATAGTGTGATTTTCTGAGAAATTTGGTGGCATCTCTGTGGTTCTAGTTGGTACTGTAGTACTGATGGTGGAGGAAGAAGATGAAGAGCTTTGGGTTTGAGAACTTGTACCGGACATAAAAGCGGTGGGAATTATTCCGGTTGGTTTTTCAGGAATTGATCCGAATAGGGGAGGAAATTGAGAGGGATCCATCTTACTGGAAAAATCAGCATCGCTGGAAATCACTGTTCACGGCAGCGCGTGGGTGTCGCGCGTCGGGGATGTGGTGGCGCGTGGTGGTCACGCGCTGGTCATTTCGCCGTCGCTCCTCCGGATCCGCCGACGGCGGAGTGCCGATGCCGTCCGTGGGTGGAGGTGTGGTCCCACGCGCTCTCCTTGAGGTAGATCCGGGAGGTCGCCGTAGGTGACGTTTTCTCTCTCTCTCTCTCTCTCTCTCTCGCATGTCGCGACTTCGCCGATAGAGGGGTCGACTGATTGATGAGTGGCAGCGGAAGGTGGATGGTGGTGGTGCGACATGTGACCTTCGATTTCAACATTGTGACCTTTTGACACAGTGAGTTTGGTCACTGTGGTCGTCCAAGCACACTGACCTCTCTCTCTCTGCCTTCGACCAGAAGGCCTACAGGCTCTGATGCCATGTGAAAATCATAAACACTCTCGATGCAATATTTATTCATAGGAAAGGATTACACTTATATATGCTCTAGGAGAGATATCAAAGGCAAGATTAAAGGGATTACAACATAAAGAACTGATTACAATCAGTCAGAAATCTTTCCTAAACTAATACAACTAGAATCAAGGGATATGATAGAGCTAGGATCATGGGATGAGATAGAGCTAGGATCATGGCTAGTATCATGGGTAATAATCTGATTTCCAACAGATGGCAAGGCAAAATGGCTACATTTTGCAAACTTCCAGGGCAAAATTGCTCCTAAAAAAACTTCCGGATACCTAGTGCTCCTCAGTGAAAACTTCTAGGGTAAAAATGGACTTAACCCTATTTTTTTATTTAGTTCTGATATATTTTTTTTTTGGGTGTACCAAGGGTATCCCTAAGTCAATAGCCAAAGACTAATCCCTTTTGAGGTGTAGAAATCATAGAAGTGATATAATAATGAAAATAATATCACAATAAGCATATCACACATTTTAATCAAAATGAATAGTAAGGTAGGAGCAAATGTGAATGGAAAAGAATTGTCTAAATGGTAAGGGCTAACATGATAACTGTTGAGTTTGAGTTAGAATATAGAATATTATTTGTCTTTAAAAAAAAATTCCGCATTTTCTTCTTTCAGGGTGAAGCTTCAATTTTATTCTTTCCTGGGGCAGGAATTTCACTCAGAAGCAACATGTATTTTTTTTATTAACAAACTAGGCCAAACACAATATCAAAATAAGTACTTTGAAAAAAAAAAAAAAATAAGCAACTTCTCTCTGAAGAAGCTAGTCCAAACAGGTTATACTTGGCAGATTAGAGTCATTTTTTCTCATTAGTGATGACATGTACAGAGATGGTTTTTGTTGCATATTTTCTGATTAGTCCAGTCAATGGCTAACTTTTCTATGGACGCAACTACTATTGAATATATTGTACTGTCTTTGTTATATGCTCTGTTAATGGTAAATAGTTTATGCAATTCCTAGGAGGACATAATCTACTCATACTTGCTCTTGATGTTGGGCAATACATACAACTTGGTACTACCATAGATGATGCTATTGGGGAGGCATATGACAAAATAGCTAAGTGGCTTGGACTTGATATGAGGAGGAGTGGTGGTCCTGCTATAGAGGAGCTTGCTCGGGAGGGTAATGCAGAATCAGTTAGTTTTTCAGTAAGTTATATCATATAACTAGTTTATGACCCATTACGTGCATGGCCAATTTATTCAAGGAGTAGACTTCTATGAAACTATTTATGTCACTGTCTAATTCTCTAATGAAAACATTATAAGCATGTATCATGGACTTGAAACTTAACGGTGCATTATGAGGGATGCCAACAAGAATGTTATTGGTGAGCTGGCAGAAGGACAGATTGGGAATATAGGTAAGAGTAAGTAATTTATCCAGAAGACAATGAAGGGAGCTGGATTGCTGGAGTCTGCTGCAATATTGGCCATGGGAGTAGCTCACAGGCTGAGCTATGAGCGACTCATGATGTATTTCAGCTTGCATGTCCTCTGGGTCACTGGCACGTTCAGCTACAAAGCCATAGTAAAGTGGTAACAATGATTCAGTGAAAGCACATAAGGCCGCCCAATGAGTTATTAACTGCAGATATCCCACGTGCGTAGGGAAAGTAATAGAAGGAATGACTTCCTTGCTAACTACGGTCAGGATATGCAAATTGGTTGCCATGTTCTCCATTCTCTTCTTACAGGTCTTATCTGTATTCTTCTTGAGGATGTTCTGGGACGTGATAGATATTCCCAGAATTATTGATGACAATTGCCATTAGGCCTTTGTAACCCTCTTTTTATTTTTTAAAAAATCCAGAAGTGCATGATTAGAGTGTTGAGCTGTTTTGGAGCTGTTATTTTCGGCATACACAATCTTAAGCAATATTTTTAGGTACAAAAACAGGAGGATGACAGTTTGTATTTGTTTTCTTTCTTTCTTTTTTTATCTTTTAGTTAGTATTATAAGATGTTAACTCATATTTAGTGAATGTAGTTTAGTTCCTCTTTAAATAAAGAATATAAAGAAAAAATAAACTTGCTGTGTAGTGTGTGTCATCTTATTGTCAAGTGTCAAAAAGCTACGCAAAGCTTGTAGTCTTGTCCACATATGTGCACAGTAGATAATAGATGCTTGAAGTTACTTGCTTTCCTTACTATTAACTGGTTGATGTGTAAAAGGTATTGTTGATCCTTTTCAAAAATTACTATGCCTATGGCTTACCTTGTGGTCACTTAAATTTGGTACCTCCTTGTTTCTAGGTTCCAATGAAGCATCACAAAGATTGCAACTTCTCATATGCTGGTTTGAAAACCCAAGTGAGGCTAGCGATTGAATCTAAAAAGATGTATGTAAATATTTCAAATTACGGTTATTAATATCTTTTATTTAATGGAAAAAAAAATATGATTGACTGAGGCCTAGCATGTGTTATCTACTTAATTTTGTCACATGGCATTCTGGACAATGTGGTTTTTAGGTGTCCGAGTACAATCCTTTCTGTTGTGATGGACTGAATGCCTTGAGTTCTTTACATATGTAGTATTCACTTTTTGCTCTATATAATCGCTTTGACTCTAATATTACTTATCAGAGCCATAGCTTTTAACAGATGAGTGAATGTTACATGATTTAATATGTTCATTTAAAGAGTACCTAGTAATATAATAATAATATGTGAAGACAAATTTTGCTTCTTGTCATTTTGTCAACCCTTGTACTAATAAAATGGGCCATGGACAGTGATGCAAAAATTCTCATTTCTTCTGCAAGTAATGAGGACCGAGCTTCTAGAGCTGATATTGCTGCATCATTTCAGGTTAGTTATTATGTTTTATAAGTTATGCAAAGTAAAATGTAAACATCTCTTCCTTTTGCTTGATTCTAGTAAATTGACTTTAGTATATGGGATCTCACTTTTATGATTTCCATCTTTTTATATCCCATTAACTTTGGTGGTTTAGCTTTTTATGCCTTATTAATTGACTCTTGCGGTATGTCAAGCAGCGGGTTGCAGTATTACATCTTGAGGAAAGATGTGAACGAGCGATACAATGGGCATTGAAGATGGAGCCTTCTATAAAATACTTGGTAGTTAGAAGTCAAAATTTATTGCTTATTCTGTCAAACAATGTCAATGCATTTTTTTTGTTAGTTAACTTAGAAAGTGGAATACTGTTCATTATTATACTTTTAATTGCAGGTAGTCTCAGGAGGCGTTGCATCAAATCAGTATGTTAGGTCTCGGCTCGATATGGTTGTAAAGAAGAATGGCCTACAACTAGTATGCCCTCCTCCCAGCCTTTGTACTGACAATGGTAATAATTTGTTTCTAGCTTTTGTTTTTAACAGATATGTAAATTTTCAATTTTGTCTATACCAATATTCTGTTAGGAACTAACAAAATAGCACCCCAGAACACCACCAAATCAGCTAGATAATGCTGATATGGAGGTTACAACAATCTGCAAGGAGCACAAAATGCCCCTTCACAGCCAAGCGATAGTCTCAGGTTTGAGCAAAACATGCTACTCCACTCCTCTTACAACTCACAAAATATTCCATACCTTTCCCTAATGCTCCTAACGGCTAATATAGTAAAAGTAAACAACTTTCACAGAACCCCAACAGCCACCCTATCAGATAGCTAATATCCTAGTATTACATCCAAATGGAAAGTCAACCCTGTAACATTAAAAAAGCATGTTGGTCCTTTGCTGATGATACTTTGTCTTCCTAGATTTCCCAGCATAGGTCTTGCTGCTGAATAGGGTCCTTTCATTACCTTCCCCTAAAAGCTTCACCTTGTCCTCAAGGTGAAAACTGAAAATGAAAACTGGTGATATCCCTTCAATAGGTGCTTGCTCAATGATCTTTTGGAACCAAGGTGACTAAGTCCCATCATTTCAAAACAGACAACAATGGCTGTGTGCATGTTCATTCCATTCCTGTCACCATAGAGAATTGTGGCTGTCAATGCTCCATTAAGGGTGAAATCAAGTAAGCTTGCCAAGTGAACGTTGGATATTCTATGCAAATCAGTGATTGTTGATTTCTTGAAATATTTGGCATTTGCATTGACCTCCAATTCCCAGCTTGCTGTAGTCACACCAAGCAAATTCTCTTCGTTGAGAATCACATGAAGTATGTCTGTTGCAACTATAAAATCTTGGGTTGTAATTTCGATGGTGGCTTCAGCATCAGGACCTCTGTTTTGCTTCTTAGGAGAGGAAAGATAGCCTCCCATGGACTCATAGTACACTTTCTCCCCCTCATCTTGCATCATAAGAGAAAGAAATAATAATTTTTTAGAGGTTCTTTTCATGCTCTCTCTTACAACCTTATGCGGATTCTCATCATCTTCTAAAATGCATGCTTGACCACCCTTCCATATAAAATAAATAACACCATCTGTTCCCCTATAATCGATTGAGTGCAACTTTGATAATATTAAAGTACCAGGGTAGGTGTTGATAGAATCCAGAGGCCTAGTAGAAACTGGAATCCCAATACTCCCGGCATCAAATAGGTTCTTAACATAGAAATAAGAGACGCTACCATACCTCAGCCTACTGCAGCGACAATTCCATATGCCATCCCCCTCAAGGATTTCTGGATAGAAAGAACTCTCAATTGCTGCAGGAATTGCCTCTTTTAAGGCACTCTGAAAAACTCTATCGACCTTTCTGCACTCATTCTTGCTGTCTTTTATGGTTGGCTTGCTCGATGCTACCAGCAACAGTGATGCATCTGTCCTCTTGTGTCTTCTCATGGCTTCAGCAGTCAAAAGCCAAGAAAATTTTGAAACCAGAACCCAAAAATTAAAGAGAGCAACCTTGAACTCATTGCTTCTGGTGGTGTCGTCATTGAAGGAGTAAGAAAGCACCACTAGCTTGCTGATCGTCTTCATCTTTAATGCTGTCGCATCTATTTTCTTTAGGTTGTTGCGCACAAACGTGACAGAGGAAGATGATGTTGTGTCCCTGTGCGTTTTTGTCTTTGTCGAGCTTTCAGAAGTTTTTTGATACAAGCTTTCAGGAGTTGTGATCGCAGAAACAACGCCCTTGCTGCCTTCATCCGCATGTCTTACTCGATGGCAGTAGAATTGGGCCGAAAATGACTTAGGCCCAATTCTGGAGTGTTGGGTTACATTAACCCTAACGCCCTGTTCGTCTTTCTCCTTCTTTTCCTTATCAAGTTTCAGGCTTTTACTCCATCCCCATTTGATTTGTTTGATCTGGTTCACCACCCAATCTCGCTTTTCTTCTATTCCGTCAATGGCTTCTGTTTTTCCCCATTTTTTCCTGTTATCATATTCCCCATATTTAACTCAAGTCTCCTCGACATTCCCGCTTCTCGTCATCCCCATTCTCACTTCTTCTCCAACAACATTCATTTGATGAGCTTCTTTGGGACTGTTTGACGCTGTTTTGGTTGCTTCCATGACTTGAAAAGCTTCAGTTTTTATCTTTTCTCTTGGGCTTTAACCAAAAACTACTTCTAGTTTCTCTTCTGATGAAAAAGATGACAACTTTAAGTTTTCTTGAGCAGGCAATTCACACTTTACCCAGTCTCTCTCTTGCTTATCAATTTCCCACCGTGAAGCCCAAACTCTCTTAGCATCCCATCCTTTCCTCATTCCTTTACTTGCTGCTTCTATTGCAATATATGTAGGCCAGATACCTACGGTATCTTCAACTTGAAAAGCTTCAGCCTTTACCTTTTCTTTCGGGTTGTCACCAAAATTTTCTTCAATATTTTCTTTTGATGAAAAAGGTTGTAGCTTTAACCGTTTTCCAGTTGCTACATGTTCTTTCTCTTCAACTTCAACTATCTCGTCTTCTATTTTTTCCTCCACTTCAGTTTCCTCCGCCTCTTTTGCATCCTCATCTGCTGCAATATATATTTCCTCAACCTGTATCTCTGATTTCTTCTCCTTCTCTACTCCTCTGCTACCCTCTAAAGCATCTTTAGTGTCATGCTTATGCATTTGAGACTCTGCCTTATGTTTCGGCAACCGTAACAGAGTCGCATCCAACATCTGCATCAGTTCTTTAAAGCTAAGCACACTCAAGTTTCTCTCCCCCATTCTGACTTGCTTCTAATTCCCTAGGATCTCACTGCTCTGATACCAATTGTTAGGAACTAACAAAATAGCACCCCAAAACACCACCAAATTAGCTAGATAATGCTGATATAGAGGTTACAACAATCTGAAAGGAGCACAAAATGCCCCATCACAGCCAAGCGATAGTCTCAAGTTTGAGCAAAACCCGCTACTCCACTCCTCTTACAACTCACAAAATATTCCATACCTTTCCCTAATGCTCCTAACAGCTAATATAGTAAAAGTAAACAACTTTCACAGAACCCCAATAGCCACCCTATCAGATAGCTAATATCCTAGTATTACATCCAAATGGAAAGTCAACCCTGTAACATTAAAAAAGCATGTTGGTCCTTTGCTGATGATACTTTGTCTTCCTAGATTTCCTAGCATAGGTCTTGCTGCTGAATAGGGTCCTTTCATATTCTTTTACATTTTAGTCTCAATCATTTAAATGCTCACATTGTCTCCCAAACTGTTTGTTAACTTGGACTATTTTTGTTTACTTGACATTGACAACTCATGAAAATGGGGTGGAGGGGCAATCTTGCAACATTTTGATGATTGAAGGATTAGATTGAACATTCATCTATTTATCAAGAACTAAAATTATAATTGTCCTCTAGAATCCAGGACTCGTTTGGAACATAGAATGAATTGAAATAAAATGGAAAATAAAATTTAAAATTGATTTTGAAGATAGAAAATGTCCTTTACATCCATGCTTTAAAAAACAATAAAGAAAGAGTAAACACTGTTGATCATTAATTATAAAGATGTAAAGGAGATTGCCAAAAAGGGGAGAATAGAAAAGAGAAGATAGGAAAGTGGTCTTTTTTTTTCCTGAAGTCTAGTTGGTTGAGAAGATCTCAACTTTGTTCATTACCTTTCTTGATCCAATTGCTCAAAGAGGCCTTGCTCTTGAACTGACTAGGGGTCATGGTTGCTTGGACTGGCATTGAGCACTTTCGCATGGGAAGATATGACCCTCCTCCTCCTCCACAAGAACCGGAAGACTTTGTGGTAAGTTTTGCAAACAGTGAAATTACTTGAACTGATCTATTGGGACTCTTAATTTTCTGAGTAAGATGTCATGATGTTAAACAATATATTAATCTAATAACAATCTAATTTGACTTAAAAAGGTGTTGCATCAGCCAACTTCCTCCCATCTTCCCTTGTAGTTTGGTTTCCCAATATGACTCTCCTCTTCTACCCAAACCTAGGATGATCATTTATATATTGTTTAGAAATTAGATAGTAGTACCTGTGAGGCTTTGATGCCTCGTTTTGTTAATTGGAGAGTGAAATGCTCACTCTTTCACATTTTTGCAGTGTCTGTTACATTATCCTAATCATTATTCACCTGTTTTTATCTTCTTTTTTTGTTGGTTTTTCTGGCCAAGACAATGACAATTTTCTTCTTTCATCCTCAAAGTCACTTTTTCATTCTACTTTTCATTCCTTTTTTTTTTTTCCTCTTGGATAAACTATACATTTGGATTCTCATTGAATAGAGAGGATTCCTCTGAACTTGAATAGGCATTATTATACTTGTGTTTTGTCAATCCAGATATTATTCATAAAAAGAAATGCAGATAATGCATTAAAGAGAAACAAAGAAGTGGTGATTGATGCAAAAATGAGACAAGAGTTTGACATATAGTCATATTCAATTTAAAAGATTTGATTTATAGTATCTGACATTGGCTTAGCAGCTAAAATTTTACATTTACTTTCCATTACAGTATGATGTACGCCCACGGTGGCCGTTAGGGGAAGAGTATGCCGAAGGAAGAAGTGAATCTCCCTCCATAAAGCGGGCCCGTCTTCATCCATCTTTGACATCTTTGATACAAGCAACATCGCAATAGTAATCATTAAATGAGCCCCTATTTTTCTTCAATCTTCTTTATGAAAGAAAAATTGTAGAATCATTTGGATTTTGAAAGATAATGAGACCTAGTCATAGGGATGGGTCTAGGATTGAATTAGTGAGACGAAACTTGAAAATGTTAGCTGGCTTATATATGTGTGTGTGTGGGGGTGTATTATATATATTGAGTTCATATATTGATTTTAGTCTGAAAAGTGTATATGTAACAATGTTTTGTTATCTATTGAAGTTGATGTTCTTTTGTGCTATAGAATTCCATATAATTAGCCTACTCAATCTCTGCTGCTCAACTTATAAACGAGTACAAAAACCAGATTAATTTATATGGCTCCTTGATTGGTTCTGGAACTAAAAGTTACTTATAGAACTATAACTTGAGTAAATTATTTAAAAACAAAAAAATGGAGATTGATATTACTAAGAGTTAAGATTAAAAGAAAACCCTGTAATCAGGTTTCTACCAAAACAACACGCCATATGAGTGAAGTAGCAAATTCTTCTGGAATTGAATTTCAAAAGCTTTGCTGCTTTTGTTCTTGGTGACTCCTTCTATTGGCTTCTTTGTTAATCTCTGAATCACAAGAAAACACAAACTATTAAATGGTGATTAGGGATATCAAGAGAATTGGTTAAGGGGATAGGGAGCTTCGTGCACTCCTATTGGAATCAGACAATAGGAATTAGTAACTGGAAAAACTGTCAAATATACAATTTTATTCTCAAATTATCTTCTGTTAACCTTCATCCAGTGTTCTATATAAAGATTCTTTGATTATATAATTGAAATGTCAAACTGTATCACTTGGAAATCTGACATGTTATAATTGATGACTTACTGCAGTATTTTGTACTCTACGCCTATAGACATTACATTTTGTTTTTACTTATATTGATAATTCTTGAAGCAATCAAGTATGTGCATTGAATTAGATTTCATAATTGGCATAATGATATAAAAGTAAATTACATTTATATTCTTCAAATTTTGTTGAAATTATACAATCACATCTTCAGGAAACAATCTCCCCACTTGTAAGGGTAAGACAACGTACATATCCCTCCCACACATGGTGGGAGCCTTGTGCATACAGTCACGCCTTCACATAAAAAGAATTATGTGCTCAGAAGAACTAAGTGTCTATGTCAATTTACTGACCTTGTAAGGCAACAGACTTTGATAGAAGTAACATGGTTGAGCAGCATGTCAACAATTTCTGCAGAAACGTTTGGAGCTGATGCTTTTAGATTATTGATCTTGTCTTGAGTCTCTTCTTCAAGTCTTTTCACATTAGATCCAGAGTTCCCACTAGTCTATAGAAACATAAGCAAGCAGAAAAATAAGAATAAAAACAGGAAATAATGATTCAGATATTGAAATCTTGAGGTTATGCAGCATTACTTCCTCAAAAATCATTAAGTTCCCAAGGAAAAATCTCATCACACATTCTTTTAATCCATCACTTGACATTAGGCAAAAGCACTATGTCCAATGTATTTGTTACTCCTTCTGGTCTTTAATGCAAGACTTGTTTCCTTAATTTGATTATATTAAGGAAATTAGTTAAGTTAGTTAATATGACATGTTTTTTTCTAAAATACCCTATTCATTTTCCTTAATTTCCTCCATCTCTCTCTTACTAATTATTGTTGAAGAACATCAATAGAGGTAAATTAGGAAAAAATTAACAAATATGAGAAATAAGTTTTACATTTAGGAGTATGATTAACTTCCCAATTAGATTTTATGTTAAGATTGAAGGAAGAGTATTTTGAAAACTTTGCGTGCATTTGCATCAAACTCAAAATAAATTGCAATGTTTATATCTTTTAAATCTTATGATGGCTCCTATACTTTTCACATTTTATATTGACAATACCTCTGAGAGAGTCTTTTGGTATTCACTTTCCATCTGGGATTTGTACAGAGCTGCTTCTCTCTCAGCTTCCTGTTTTGCCTGCTTCAATCTTTGAGTTCTCACTAAGGAATTAACACAAACACATAATATGCATATCGTCACGTTATCTAGAGAAACGAAAAAAGAAACTATGCGGTATACAGATTCTCATTCTGATTCATGACACGGTCTATATTTCTGTATATTTGAATAAAAAAAGAAACAACTATTGTATGAATCGATCCAACTGATAAGGAATAACTTTAAGATTTGTATGATTAAGGCCATTGGGTCTCACAGTTTCTTGCACTGGAAACAATGTGTTGAGCTTCTTGCTCTGCGGTTAAGAGCATCTGAATTCCTCCTTGTCCTCTAAATGGATCCATGGTGCCTGAAAAACACACGACACAAACATGACGATGAGATTAAATATATAATTGGTAACAGAACCTAAGAAATTAACGATGAAACCTCCAAATATCAATCTTTACAGTATTAAACCATTTGAATTATTTTATCGTATGAATCTGTTTATGATGGATGCATGTTTTCGAGCAATAAAATTTCCAGCCGCCTATTTGAACAATTTGGTGTATGAGAATCCAGAATTCGCAATATAATGAATTGATTCAATTTAACATAGCCGAGAAAGTGATAGAATTAATCAAATGAAGGGGAAAAAAATGCAAAGTTGGATCCATATGTAAAAATTAATTGGATATAGTTTCATTACCTGAATGAGAAGAAGATGGTTATGCCAGAATGGGCAATAAGGGGAAGAAGGATGATGAGAGTGTAGTTTGTTGAAGAGTCTCCTCAAAACACTCCTTTTAATTCTACCAAGTCAAATATTATATTTAGTTTAATTCTTTGTAAGTTTTTTTCATTCTTCAAAATGAATTTTTCTAATCGGTGTTTGAATTGTAGGATCATTTGTACACACATTAATAATTACTTCTATTTGAATAAAAAATAATCATATGTTTATTATTTTCATTATGTTAGTAACAATTATTTAAAATATGCATTTAGTATAAAATAATTATCTTTAAATTCGAAAATAATTAAAATTTTCATATATTTATAATTACTATCACATAAGTGATATCTCACACAGTTTTTTTTTTTTTTTTTTTTTTTTTTTTTTTTCACCAACAATATAGAAAATAATTTATTGAGGAATGATAATAAAATAGGATAAGTTACTAATTTGGGCTGATATTTAGTGCCTGTTTGGCCTAGCTTATTTTTTACTTAAAAACCACTTATAAGTATAAGATAGGCCAAACAGATTTTTACATAAACTCTTATAATTATAAGAGCTTATTTTATAATGAAGAAAAAAAAGCTTAAAAAAAGCTCCTCATACGAGCTTATTTTTAAACTCTTTTTTATAAGCTTTTTTTTTTTAAAAAAAAAAAAAAAAAAAAGAATGAAAAGAAAACTCGTAATCTCTCGATTGACTACTACCGCCGCCACCACCGCCCCCGCCACTACCACCACCACCACTACCATTGCCGCCACCACCGCCGCCACCACCACCACCACATGCGCACCGCGCCACCACCACCACTACCACCACCATCGCCCCGCCGCCCCCGCGCATAATATACCTTTTATGATAATTTTTATTAGAAAAAGTGCTTATGACAAAAATTTTGTCAAACAATTTTATTTTTAATTTCAAATTTTTAAGCTAAAACATTTATATAATCACCAAACAAACTTTTAGCTTTTTTCCAAAAGCTCTTTTTTTTAGCTTATACTTATAAATGACTTTTAAGTAAAAAATAAGCTAGGCCAAACGGGCTCGTCCTCAAACAAATAGTAAGAAGTTCATCTCAAGTTAGCTTCTATTTTCACGAAACCACTAGCAAAGGACCAATTTCTCTACATAAGAAGAGAATTGGGAATGATAGATCTCAATGAACTTGAGTAATTTCCTTCATCCTAATTAATTTTAAGTATGTTTTGATGATTTAATTATTAACTTAAGCATCAGAGTTCCTAGTATTTTGTTTTATAGGATCCCATGTTCTTACGTTGAAAAACAAAGTTAAACAGAGAAGGGATCACTTGCAAGTAAACTTGAGTGAAAGTGGAAATTGCAAGCCATCACTCAAGCGAATCCGAGAGAACTTAAGTGATATTCCCTCTAGTCTTTATTATAAGGCACCAACTAGTAAGTTTATTTAATCATTTTTATAAGACACTTGCTTGTTCCCAATGAGCATTAGTTATGTTTTTCCATGTCTGCCCATAATTAATAAGGATAGTGGGTGAGAGTAAAATTAATATAATATTAGTTTAGTGCAATTAGTAGAGGTAATATTGAAATTACTTAGATTCTAGGACAACTTTATTGACTTTAACTATTTTTTATTGGTTTGTGAGAAAAGTTAGTTAGTGCCTTATAATAAAGACCAGAGGGAGTATTAAGAAAACTGCCCACATTTCATTAAAAGATCAATCATCACTCGAGTGGGTTACTGAGCACTCGAGTGAGGCGAGTTGAGGTTTAGGTAACTTCGAGTGTTGGACTATTGAAGAAGAGCCATATCACAAATAAGAGCAGGCACTATAGCGATGAAAAGCATAACTCGAGTGGGTTACTGAGCACTCGAGTGATGCAATCGAGTGCTGAGAACTTGAAGCTAAGTTAGAACTCCAACAAAAGCATACACTCGAGTGATGAAAGGGGTAACTTGAGTTGATAACTCGAGTGAGTCAATTTTGGACTCGAGTGCTATGAAAGAAAATTAGTTGAACAGACAAAGTGAAGGAAGTCAGAATGACAGGCAAAGGTCTCAACTCGAGTAAAGGAGACATCACTCAAGTGATAATCAAAGCCAACTTTCAAACAGGATCGAGAATTCACAGTACACACTCAAGTGAGGTAATTTTATTGCTTAGCATTCGAGTGGAATAGTTTAGCACTCGAGTGAAGTATATATAGTTTCTTTGTATTTTCAGGATAACACTCGAGTGACAGATAATACACTCGAGTGGCGTTGCTTCACTTGAGTAACACTTTAGTCTACTTGAGTAGAAACTTATGAAATATAGATTATATCAGACTTGCAATGCTTTACTTACTCTCATTTGTTTCAATAGTTGTGTTCTTTTTCTCTTTGAAAAAACTTCCTAACCTTTCAAATTTCCCTCTTCAAATCTGTAACGTTTAACCGTTATTGTTTGATTCACTTCATCGGACTCTTCAACTCCCCATTTCCGTTAGTTCCCCTCAATTACAATCAGCCTCTCACCTTCAATTTCTCAATCGACTCTCAGCTCTCAACCCTACTCTCTCAATCTCCTTGGACAATCCATTCAAGTTCTCTCATTCGACATTGGTGAAAACAAAGAGGCCGATGGTTGGCAAGGATTCATCTTCACCTCCTCCGTCGAAGAAGGCCAAAACAACTGATACTCCAAAATCATTGTAAGGTTCTAAGTTCCAGCCTAAAGTCCAAACTTTCGAACCTCGTCCCAAAGCAAAAGGAGTCGCGATCAAGGAACCTACTTTGTCTCAACCAACTCTGAAGCCAGTACTTTCCAGGAAAGGCAAGGAGAAGGACATTCATGTTCGAGAAGCAGATCTACAAGCCAGACGGTTTATGGCTTCTCTCAACACTGCCTTCCAAAGACGTATTTAACAGTCACAGGGCTCAGACATTCCTCTAAAGTCCAGATATAGCATCCCCTGAGGCCACTAGTAGTAAGGAAACTCTAGTTGCCTCTGGTTCTACAAGCCTTCTTAACTACTTGAGGAAGCCCAGTTATTGATTCCTCCTTCAGACTTCGTCACAACAGATCTTGTGATATCTAATGAGGTTGCTCTCGAGGCCAATTATAGTAACAAGTCCTTTTGCCCTTCTATTTTTTTTTTGACTTAGACAAGTTAAAAACTGAGTGCAATGTGGATTTATCTCCTTATTTAGAATGTTGTGGCTATGGATTAGGACCGTATGCTCTCCCAGAATAGTCACAACATTTTATTTTCATATGAAAATAGCTGATGATGTTGATAATGAGGATAATTTTGTTGAAGAGATATTTGAGACCCCCATTAGAGGGAAAACAATTTGTGTAACTTTTGAGTTGATTTACATACTTGGGTATTGTGAATGTCCCTTCTATCCTGTAAAAGAACTCTCCGAACCTGAGATTTTCAATATTTTGAAGCCAAGAGAAGAATTAAGGCCTCTGACTTTTTCTCCAAGGTCTATGAGTGACATGTTCCTAGCTATATGGTATATCTACTTGAGTAGTATAGTCAATAAAGGGAAAAACTTATCTCACTTCACAGTTAAGGACTTCCATCTGTTTGCCTTTATCATTTCCAAGAAGCCAAGGAGTGTGGGTGCTTGGATTCTCGACGAGATGCGACAATTCAGGTTTCATTCCAATGTCACATCTACTATCCCTTTACTACTTTGGTTTCCTATATTCTCTACCTCAACAATGTGTGGTATGTGGTTCCAAAAGAAAAGCCAATCAAGATAAAGAGTTTGGGAAAATTCATTCAAAGAGGATGAAGATATCTTTTACAGAGGCTTTTGGATAGTTGAGGCCAAAGAAGGTAAAGAGAATGGAACCTTCACCCTCTAGGGCAAATGAGACCCAGTCTTCACAGGTAGGAACCCCTACTTCTGCTTTCTTTTTTCGTCGGGGCTACAATACAGACCTACATTCAGGATGCTTTTCAAAAGGCCATTGCACCATTCTTCAGTCTAATGAGTCTACTATGTCCACTATTTTGAAGGCAAATAAGACATTTCTTAGCATAATGGAGGCCTCCAATGATCCTTGGTTAACACACTGGAGGAGAAGATGAGGACCTTGGTTCAACAAATCAACCATAATTTCCAGGTTCTCTTCGATTAACAGGACGAGCATACTTGGAGGATTAAGAAGGTAGAGAAGGATATGAGCATTTTGGGTTTCTCCTTTCTTGGGCCTTCCTTTTTCCAGATCCCCAGCCTTCTATCCCTTTTGATACACCTCCTGTCTCTAAACCCATTGCATCCTTACCACTATCCCCCACTCCACTACCACTCTTATTTCTGATTTATCTACCTCTGTGGATTCTCTCCTTTCCTTCATTCATCCAACTTCTACTACTCCTATTCATATCTCTACCTCTAGCTCTACTGAGATAGAACCTATAATCAACCTTACTTCTCCTCTCACTCTACCTCTTCTTTAATCCCATGAATGCAATGATTGTTTACATACTACCATTTGTCTTTCCTCCTCCACCCTCAGATATCACCTTCCCTACCCTTTTTCCTAATGGAAAAGTGGGAAAAGAGTAGTGTCTGATAGTCTAATATGTTTAACGTATTGTGTTTACTTCTAATGTAATGTGTACTGAACTATCTTTGCTATGTACCTTTTCAATTATCAACGATTATGTTATTTTCACTATGTGCAAATTATTCTTTCTTTGTGATCTTCAAAATATCTTTCAAACATTCTTTCAAACATACTTAAGTTTTGTCATAATCAAAAAAAGGGGGAAATGTTAGTTCTCGAATTATATTTTGATGATAACAAACCTTAGAAAATAATGAGGACTTGATGATTCAAGTCACTCAAGTTCTGTATTTCAAGACATTCGAGTGATAAAACTTTATTTGAATTAAAACTTGAATCAACAAGAAAATTCACTTCAAGTGATTTGAGATGATCAGTCGAGTCGCTGATAATGCAATTGAGTGATCATCCTTAACTTCCAGTGATTTTGTAAGTCACTTGTTGAAATTTGAAGAGTGATGCAAGATCACTCGAGTAGCTAAGTTAGCACTCAAGTGATCCCCCTTCACTTGCAGCAAATTAACAAGTCACTCGTATGATTTTTGGAAGTTATGGTGGATTACTCGAGTGATGGGTTTCATTACTCGAGTGGATAAGTGACCACTAAAGTGCTGGTCATCACTCGCTAAGATTTTTCAAGTTACTTACCCATTTTTTTGAAAGTGTATAGATGCTCACTCGAGTGATAGTGAAGTGAGCAACTCGTGACTTAACAGCAAGTTAGTCATGATGGTAATGCAAGTTATAACTAGTCTCACATGAATGAAGACCAGAAACTTGAGAGTTTAGTATAAGTCACTCGTTGATGAACCAAGAGTGCAAGACTTCTCTTCTGGAGTCCACTCGAGTGATCCTGAAAGTCACTTAAGTGCACCAGACAACTTGCAATATGCACTGAGTCAGTGGTAGAGTTGAAGTTATTTTCTAACAAAATGAAAGACACTCGAGTCAAGTTATCAATCACTCGAGTGACCCATTCTTGCAACACTTCATTACCAAACTCAAAGTTCATCAGATACTCGAGTTGAATTACAAAAGCAATGAAGTGATGGATACACACTTGAGTGAATGCTCTTGTTTCAATTCACAACGTCTCTGAGAATTCAAATATTGTGATTAACAATTGTTTATACGTGATTATTACTCATACCCCTTATTAATGCTACTAATATTGTTTGTATACAAGTTTCAGATGCTAAATTCATGGATTAACTCCAAAAGCATGAAAACAATTTTCTGTGTCAGAACATTAAATGCATAGTAGGAAATAGAGGACAAGAAAGTAATATCAGAGCAAACCAAAGAGATTTCATCTAAAGCATTTATTACAGCGAAGACGAAAGCGATTGAACCCTGAATTCTTCCAATGACTCCAATCTGTCTCTAACAAGAAGTTTAAATAAACACAACAGACAGAGCACATGAAAGCAATCTCAGAGTATACCAAAGAGATTTCGTCTGAAACATTTATTGTAACAAAGATGAAAGCGACTGAACCTTGAATTCTTCCAACAACTCTAATCTTTCTCTAACGGTAAGTTTGAATGCTCATAACGGTCATAATGGAGTTCGTCTATAAATAGCCAAGCATTCAATATGGAGAACCAACTAAGCCTACGATCAATCTTTTACTCATTTATTGATCATATACATTCTTTGTAATATCTTTTGATATTTGTTGTTCATCAGTGATTATATATCTACTATATGAGAGAGTCATTTACAAATGTTTTCAATCTTTGTAAAATCTCAAGGTAGTGAGACCTTCAATGTGGTTGTTGGATTACAACTTGTAAGAGGGAGTGAGTACTATTGTTGAGGATTACTTCTGTACTATAGTGTCAAGAACCCGTGAAATCTTGAAACAATAGTTAAAATCTCAGAGACGCTTTGGGGACTGGACTTAGGTTAGAAAGTTAAAGCTAAACCAGTATAATCCATTATGCACACTTTGGTGATATTCTTTTAACTCTTGTTCTTCGATATAACTGTTTATAATCTTTGTTTTAAATTTTTTAATATCACCTAATTCATCCCCTCTTGGGTAAAATATTGGCACTAACAATTCACAACTTACCTCCCTGGTTATATATGGAACGTAAGTATATGATGCTTTTTGTGATGATTTCGGGACCAAAACAGCCACATAATGATATTGATATCTACTTGGAAAGTTTGATGGAGGACTTAAAGAAGTTGTGGGAGGATAGCGTATATATATGTATTTGATGCATATAAGCAGGAGTCAACATGTTCACATGGCGACAACACCTCCAATGGTAGGAAACAACGTACTATTACTTGAATTTTCTTTGACATCCTACTTATAATCTTTATTTTATGTGTTTCTAGGATCAAGAAGAAGAGAAAAAATTTTCCTTATTGGCATAACTGAAAAATATCCACACACAAAAGTTTACAAGGTCAACCTTCAAATGCCTTGTGGGTAATAGAACCTCATATCCCTTTGTAGTTGATAGCAAAGATATTAGATAGTTCTTATCTTTTGAGGAGATAGAAATATGATAGGTTACATTTGCAATCATGTGATTTTTTTATTTTTATTTTGAACTTTAATTAATGCACTGATTTTTAGGATTCTATATTCACTAAATCATTTCTCATTTAATTCTATGGTAGCTGCTTCCCCAAAATATGTGTCAAAATGAAGAGAAACACTTTGTATGGATTCTTATGTCCTATGCATCTGGCAAGACATAATAATAAGTTGGAAGAGAGGATGAGCAAGTTGGGCTATACAATCGGAGAGACTTAGTTGCTATGTTATGTAGCACCAATTGTTGAAAGGAAAGTAACTTAATTTTATCCATTTAAGGCATATTCAGTTTGTTAATGTAATACCCTAGATTATAATAATAATAATAATAATAACAACAATAACAATAATATAGTAATAATAAAATTTAATAATAATAATAATAACAATAATATAGTAAATAAAGATTTAGAACTTAATAATGTTTGTATTGTTTTATAATTTATTAATTGGCAATAGTTAAAGAGCTCACTCATAGCTAAACCCTAAATTTTAATTATAAACTTAGGTCTAGCCGCCTAAACCTAGGAAATGCTCAATACTTTTCTTCTCCGCTACTGCATCCTCTTTCCGTACTCTCATCAAATTATTTTTCTAGGAGGCTGGCAGAAACGGAGACTAGGTAATCCTAATCCCTAGAACAATAGGAACAATATTAAAGATGTCACTGCATTTGTATTTCATTTTCGGTTTCTGTGAGTAACTTTTGTGATCAACTTATCGATTAAATTGAATATACCTGACAATTTCAATTGCTTTGGACGCCTTGTCCTTCGTGCTCGAATTATATATTGTACATGATTGAATACAACAATTGAATACCATTGCTTCGATTGAATTATATCCTGTGCGTCCTTACTTTTCTTTTTGAGATTGAATACAATTGCTTCGTGGGGTCCACATCTTCTTTTCATTGATTGCAATATATTATACTCCTGTGCAATGCTATATTTAATATCTCCTGCACATGTCTGTCCACGTCTTTTTTTCATTATTTGATTTTTTTCCCTTTATATAATATCTCCTGCACAATAAAATAGGATATGAATAGATTTTATGTCAAAATATCCTTATATCCTATATTTAATTAAATAATAGAAAAATATACAAAAGATAATTAAATAATAGAAATAATTTAGGAGCTTATTATGTGTGTATTTTAAATAACTTAACAGTGGGAGGATAGCTTTGAGATGGTACCTCCTAAAGTAATGAACACAACCCTTAGGCTTTATGCCCTCGATAAGTTATTTTATGTGAACCGATGATATTCGTTCTTCCCAAAGTGGTGTCTGACAGGGCTTTCCGGGACACTAGTAGCAACTTTGGAAGAGGTGTGCACACTAGGAAGAAATATTTTATGGCCAATTTGATCAATTGTGACTGGCAGTGTGGTTTCTCGGGTCACGTGGTAGATCGCGCGGTGGTTTCCTGTGTCTACCATGGTTCTCTTCCCACTAAATAGACTAGCAAGGTTTCCCAGGTTTAAATAAATTTAAAAAGATAATGAATAATATTTGATACAATTACCATATGATTATATATATATTTGCTTTGATTAATATATTTGTACCATTTAAATTGTGTTTTATTAGGATTACTAGCTTTTCTGATGTTTGTGTTCATGGGTTGCGATGATCCTTTGAGGGAGCAGAATTTCAGTGAAACAGGTGCCAAAGGTTGGGGCTAACAGTGAGAAGTGAGGAAGCACATTCAGCTAATTTTATTTTATTTTGTTCGAGTAAAACACATTTTTATTTAAGTTTGGATTTACGTTATTGTAATAAGTTAGCCTTACACTTGTCCTGCAAAAGTACAAGTGCGACAAGTAACACTTCCCATAGTTGTTTATTTCAAATTTCAGTAATTACTTATAAAAATCATAGAAATTTATACTATGATAATTGTTAGAAATTGGGGGTGTTGTAGTTAAGTTAAGAAGTATCATGTTATCTAACCTCATTTTAATCTATATATGTTATTATAGTTATCATTGGATTGTATGTGTTGCTTGCCCCTTCATCAATGTCATCTTTTGGTTTAATTCCTTGGATCGCGAACTAAATGAAGAGATAATTGGTTTTTGACTTGAATAAATTGTTTTAAATGTCTTCTAATTTTTATTTTAATGATAGTGCACTCAAGACATATTGTTTAATGGGTGGAAAGAGGAAAGGTAAAAGTGGTAATACGGAGTGATTCCTACGAAAGTAAGTTGTTTAAATTCATGTTCTTTAATTGACAATCACTTTATATATGTGTTTATTTATTTTTACCATTTTTTTTTATGTATAGTGCCCTTGGTAACCTGGGAAAACTGAGTGCGGATACTACATTTTAATTTATATGCATAACATCATTGTTAGTGGACTTACTACAAATTTTGAACAAGTGATCATTTCTTAATTCTCAAATGATTTTCATTTTTTGTTCTTGTAATTGAATTGTTAGTTATTTCATTAAATTTATTGATTTATATTAACTTATTCTTCAATTTGCATGTAGATTTTCGGTAATGAGGATGCCTACACAATTGAAGACATTAATTTGATCCGAGACCTTTTGGTAGGACATCTTCTACAATAGATAGATGATGTATAGAGATAAAAGAATTTTTTTTTTTTTTTTTTTTTACAATGTAGTGGTTTAGAGAACTTATAAACTTTAATTTGATTTTTATTAACCATGTTTAGTTTTAGAGCAAGTACTTGATTATAGAAATGAACTTGTGGACATTAATTTGATTTATATTCTCTATTATGGAAATTGATTGTTTTTTACTCAATTTTGGGTTGTTTTTTAAATGCTATGGGTAGAAAATAAGAATTACATTTAAAAAAAAAATTTGACTTCCAATGTCTATTTTCTACAAAATAGTCGTTGTAAAAGGTTTACAATGATTGTTTTTAAACAACAATATGAACAAAAGTAATTGTAAGTGACTTACAATGACCTTTTTGAAAAAGAATTCATTGTAAGTTTGCTATATTGAACATCAATTGTAACTTGCTTAGAATGACGATTTTAACGAAAATTGACGTTGTATGTAGCAAACTTACAATGATTGCTTTTTCAAAACAATTGTTGTAAGTTACTTACAACGATGGTTTTGAAACAGAAGCTTATTTTAAAATTTTCAACGACACTCACATACATATCCCCTTGAAAACAGTAGTCTAAGGGTCCTAAAGACGCCCGTTAAAAATGCCCTTTGTAGTAGTGTACATTGAATCTATACATATGAAATGCGTGTATGTACATAAGTAACCACAATATTTCCATTAGATCAAATGTAAGACAAAGATTTTTTAGATTCAAAGTAAATGTAATACGTTCAAATACATTCAATCTATACTCATGAAATGTGTGTATGCACATTAAATAACCTCAATATTTAGACCACTAGCTCAAATGTAAGGCTGAGATTTGTTGAATGCAATTAAATGGAAAATGCTCAAATACATTGAATCTATACATATGAAATGCGGGTAAGAACATTAAATAACCATAATATCTAGACCATTAGATCAAATGTAAGGCTGAGATTTGTTGGAATTTAAATAACCATAACTTGCAAACCCTAGGCCTCATCATTTTATATATAGTACATGAGCTCTCTAAAGCGGCCGTCAAATTTGATTTAGAGCATAAGGTTTTCCTTTAGTTGTGTTGGCGAGTAGCGATTCAGACATATGTCATCCATAGAAGCTTGGCATGATCAAGAAGAAGAAGAAGAAGATAAAGCACAAGAAAAGACTATGATTATTATGACTTCCATAAATCAGATCAATGGAATACCAACTCAAGGTATTTAGAATTCACCATCATATACCTCTTTCATATAATATTTTTAATCTTGCATGTATATATCATTGTTGCTTTTATGTGTTTATATATATATATATATATATATATATATATAAAAGAGTGATTTTGGTATCAATTAAATCAACAAATGTTTTGAGTTTCCTTTACTTTGGTTTAGGGTGTAAGCGTAAGAATTTGGGATTATATGCAAACTTTTTACTATATATATTTATGTGCATTTCTATCTCTACTCCAACAATACCAAATCATAATTGTGCTCCTAATTTTGTTGTAAATAGTTTTGCAACTTTTTATAAATTCCATATAGATGTAAATACACACACAATGTACAATTATATTCAAGAAGTTCCTAATAAAGATTTGATGGATAAATTTGTAAATGCAGGAGTTCTTGATGTGCGTGTAATTGTGTTAAGAACCAACTCAAGTTCATGTACTTGAGAGGTTACAAAGAAAAACTGAGGATTACAGTTGTATGGAGCCAGGAAATGATGGACAAAGCTGCTGGCTCTTAGAAGATCAAGCTTCTCCTAATATTTCATTCATATTTAAGTTCAAAATCTTAGTGTTATACAAGAGATCAATTACGGTGTCATTTTATTGGTTGCTAATTAGCCATACTATTATGTAGCCAAGCAATTGATGAACAAAGGCTTATGGCTGTCAAGAGAGCTTTCCCTAATCTTTCAATCATGTTGAAGTTCAAAATCATAGTGTTATACAAAAAATCGATCAGTTACTGCGTCTGTTGTTGCTAAGTATAATAGACACCGTAATAGATCAATTACAGTATTTGTTGCTAAGCATTGAATTATGATGTCGGTTGCTTTTTAACAAATGTAGTAATTACTATTTTCTACTACTATTTTTACTACAATCTATATATATAATGGTGAAAAAAAATGCATTTTTAACCATTGTTGGATATATTTCTACTAGTTTTTAGGACATAAAGAAGTAGTGATATACACTTCTCCACAAAGCATAAAAGAAGATGCGGCTCATTAAAATATCCAAGAAGTACCTTGTATTTAAATAGCAGGTAGTAGCTTAAACAGAAAGGATGATGACATTTTAATTAGGGCAAGTTAGTTCTTTTAAATCTTACCAGTCTAAGTTTTGGGTTGTGTGTGTGTGTGTGTGTGTGTGTGTTTTTTTTTTTTTTTTTTAATGATGAGTAAAATATTGTAACCACTCTTCTGTTTTGTCTTAATTACACATATTTCCCCTATTTTGAAAACTCATAGGCTATGTTTGGCATGTGGTATTGGAGAGGTTGGTACTGGACTTGACATTGGATTGCCCATTTTGCAATGTTTGATACGAGGAATTGAGGATAGCTAGAGAGGAATACTACAAAAATGGGATTCCTGGAACGCCAGCCAACCATCCCCATGGTATTGGTGAAGCAGTACTGGGATTGAAAAAATTTGGAACAAAATCGTCTCTTTTTGACTGAAGTATCCTCCTCATATTCCTCACCCTCTTCATCTTGTCTTCTTCCCCCCACTTCCTCATCTACAGTCATCTTCTCTTTCTTCTCCGATCCCGCAGCCACCATCACTCAATCTCAAATTGAAGCTTCTTGATCACAATTGGATTTTCAGGAAGTATGAGTAGGATAGCCCAAGCCCCATCTGGTTCCTTATTTACTATTATGAGGCAATTTCCCCACCACGGCAATTAGAAAACAATTCACTTTGCTTGGATGGTTATCGTCACTTCCATAATCCCTATTATACGATTTTTGTTTTTTAATTTATTATGCATGCACAGTTCTCAAGTTCCTCCTCCATTTTTTGGAATGTTTGGTCTTCTTCTCTTTTGTAGGTTTTTTACAAGGGCAAAACAATTTAAGAAGATTGAGTTCAATGACTTTATAATAGGGTCATGAGCCCCTGAAATTTGCGATCACACCCATAACCTAGATCTATTTGTTTTTCCTTTTTTAATTATTTTTTCTTTCACTTTATATAGATCTAATTGATTTTATTCTTAAATGATTTGTTCAATTAATCTATTGTGAAGATGGGGGTTGCAGACTGAGAGACGATGAGATTCTAGAACAAAAGTGGAGTTGGAGGCTTCTTTTATCTTTTTTTAATAACAAGGGCACTATAGTCTTTTGATAATTTATATCCGATAACAAAATAAAATAAATATAAATATTCCTTACAAATATTATTTCATACCAAACGTATAATTTTAATGCTTCAATCCTAGTCCCAATCCCAGTTCAAGTCTCGATCTCAATTTATCAAAATTCAGTACCACGTACCAAACAAGGCTCTAACCTCTTTGAAATTAAAATGTATATTACACAAACCTCCTTTATATTTTGAGATTTTATTTCCATTCACCCAATTCATTGTATGTAGCAGACTTACAATGACTGCTTTTTCAAAACAGTTATTGTAAGTTACTTACAATGATACTTTTGAAACATGAGTCTATTTTAAAACTTTCAACGACACTCATGTACATATCCCCTTGAAAACAGTAGTCTAAGGGTCCTAAAGACGCCCGTTAAAAATGCCCTTTGTAGTAGTGTTCATTGAATCTATAGATATGAAGTACATTGAATAACCACGATATTTAGACCATTAGATCAGATGTAAGACAGAGATTTTTGGATTCAAAGTAAATGTAAGATGTTCAAATACATTGAATCTAGCTAGACATCATGAAATGTGTGTATGCACACTAAATAACCTCAATATTTAGACCACTAGATCAAATGTAAGGTTGAGATTTGTTGAATTCAATTAAATGGAAAAGGCTCAAATACATTGAATCTATACATATGAAATATGGGTAAGAACATTAAATAACCATAATATGTAGACCATTAGATCAAATGTAAGGCTGAGATTTGTTGGAAATTAAATAACCATAACTTGCAAACCCTAGGCCTCATCATTTTATATATAGTACATGAGCTCTCTTAAGCAGCCGTCAAATTTGATTTGTGTTGGCAAGTAGTGATTCAGATATATGTTATCCATAGAAGCTTGCATGATGAAGAAGAAGAAGATAAAGCACAAGAAAAGACAACGATTATTATGACATCCATAAATCATATCAATAGAATACCAACTCAAGGTAGTTAAATTCACCATCATATACCTCTTTCATATAATATTTCTAATCTTGCATGTATATATCATTGTTGCTTTCATATGCTTATATATATATATATATATATATTAAGAGTGAGTTTGGTATCAATTAAATCAACATATGTTTTGAGTTTTCCTTTACCTTGGTTTAGAGTTTATGGGTAACAATTTGGGGTGATATGCAGACTTTTTACTATATATATCTTTGTGCGCGCGCTTTTCTATATCAACTCCTACAATATCAAATCATAATTGTGCTCCTAATTTTGCTGTAAATAGTTTTGCAACTTTTTATAAATTTTATATCGATGTACACACACACACACACATATTTTCTTGATTATTGTATAACACTCATGATCAAAGTGTACACTTATATTCAAGAAGTTCCTAATAATGATTTGACGGATAAATATGTAAATGTAGGAGTTTTTTATGTGCGTGTAATTGTGTCAAGAACCAACTCAAGTTCATGTCCTTAAGAGGTTACAAAATGAAAAAAATCAGGAGAGGGATTACAGTTGTATGCAGCCTAGAAATGATGGACAAAAGCTACTGGCTCTTACAAGATCAAGCTTCTCCTAATCTTTCATTCATAGTGTTATACAAGAGATCAATTACGGTGTCATTTAATTTGTTGCTAACCATACTACTATGTAGCCAAGCAACTGATGAACAAACGCTTATGGCAATCAAGAGTGCTTCCCCTAATCTTTCAATCATGTTGAAGGTCAAAATCATAGTGTTATACAAAAAATCGATTCAGTTACTGCGTCTGTTGTTGCAATGAGTACGGTATTTGTTGCTAAACATTGAATTATGACGTCGGATGCTTTTTAACAAATGCAGCAATTACTATTTTCTACTACTATTTTTACTACAATCTATATATAATGGTGAAAAATGCATTTTTAACCAATGTTGGATATATTTCTACTAGTTTTTAGGACACAAAAAAGCAGTGACATACACTTCTCCACAAGCATAAGAGAAGATGCGGCTCATTAAAATACTCCAAGAAGTGCCTTGTATTTAAACAGCAGGTAGCCGCTTAAACAGAGAGGATGATGGCATTTTAATTAGGCAAGTTAGTTTTTTTAAAAAATCTTACCAGTTTAAGTTTTTTGTGTGTGTGTGTGTGTGTTTGTTGTTTGTTTTTTGTTTTTTTTTTTAATGAGTAGAATATTGGAACCACCATTTGTTTTGTCTTAATTACCCAAACGCTCCATATTTTGAAAATCCATAGGCTATGTTTGGTATGTGGTATTGGAGAGGTTGGTACTTGACTTGGCATTGATATTGTCCATTTTGCCATGTTTGGTATGATAAATTGACGATAGCTAAATAGAGATTGAGAATACCATGAAAGTGGGATTGCTGGAAAGCCACCCATCCCCCTAGTATTGATGTAGCATTACTGGTATTGAAAAAATTTGGGACAAAATTGTCCCTGTTTATAATAATATTCTGACTGGAGTACCCTCCTCATATTCTTCAACCGCTCAGATCTCTCACCATCTTCATCTTGTCTTCTTCCCTGCACTCCTTCATCTCCAGTCATCTTCTATTTCCTCTCTGATCTCACAACCATCGTCATTAGATCTCAAATTGAAGCTTCTCGATCACAACTGGATTTTCAGGAAGTATGAGTAGGATCTCCCAAGCCCCATCTGGTTCCCTATTTACTATAATGAGGCAATTTCCCCATCACGGCAATTAGAAAACAATTCACTATGCTTGGATGGTTATCATCACTTCCATAATCCCCATTATACGATTTTAAAAAAAAAACTTTATTATGTATGCATAGTTCTCAAGTTCCTCCCCAATTTTCTAAATGTTTGGTATTCTCTTTTGTAGGTTTTTTGCACGAGCAAAACAATTCAAGAAGATTGAGTTCAATGACTCTATAATGGGGTCGTGAGCCCCTCAAATTTGCGACCATACCCATAACCCAGATGTATTTGTTTTTCCTTTTTAATTATTTTTCTTTCACCTTAAATATATCTAATTGATTTTCTTCTTAAATGATTTTTTCAATTAATCTAGGGAAAATCACTATTAGGTCCAAAGGTACAGAATTAATCACAAAAAAAAGTCTCATACCAAATTCTCCTTTTATGATTAATTGTTGAATTCCCCTTACAAAAAAATCTCATTGTCAAAATGAAAATGGTTTTTCATGTTGTCAAAATAACTTTATTAGTTGTTAAAATATCCTATGAAAATCTCGTTGTGAAAATGGTTTCTTATGTTGTCAAAATGGCTTTGCACATTGTCAAAAATTCTCCAAGCTTTTCCTCCGGCGTGTAAAATTTTAGAAACCTAGATAATTTTTGGCAACCTAAAAAGCCATTTTGACAACATAAGAAGTCATTTTCACAATGAGATTTTTATAGGGACATTTTAACAACTAATAAAGATATTTTGACAACATAAAAAACCATTTTAACAGCTAGACTTTTTTGTGAGGGGAATTCTGTAACTTATTCACAATTAATCACAAAAAAAGTCTTTGAGGGGAATTTGATGTGGGACTTTTTTGTGATTAATGCCATACCTTGAGATTGACAATGATTTCTCCATTAATCTACTATGGAGGTGAGAGTTGTAGACTGAGAGACGATGAGATTCTAGAACAAAAATGGACTTGGAGGCTTCTTTTTTATTTATTTATTTATTTAAATAACAAGTTTACTCTAGTCTTTTGATAATTTATATCCGATAATAATTTGAGCATGGAACCCACAACCCGGTGAGCCCGCCCACAACCCAATGCAATTGGGCCATTTTGAGTCATGAGAAAAAGCCCATAACGGGTTGGGTTAAAACCCGCATTTTTATTTAAGACTTAAATGGAAGCGGTATGAAGCTGCCTTTAAGCCAAATTTCTGCCCAAATCGCCCATTTAGTTATATATATATATATATATATATATTTTATTAACTATATGGACACTTGGACAATAATACACCACATTGCCATGAAATACGCATTCCCCATTTCCCTATTTAACCATTCCCCCACTTTCATGTTATGATAACACTTGTCTAAATTTAGATTCTTTTGTGTGAATTATGATTATTGAATTTTGAAGATTCATATTTGAGAATTTAGAATGATAAATTTGGGTGAATACTCAATACTTTATATATTTTTTTCCAAAAAAATATACTTGTCAAATGTAAAGCGGGTTACCCAAAACCGGTCAGTCTTCATTTATATGTTAACCCATTCAACAGGTTAGAATGAGTTGAGATGCGGGTATGGGCTAACCCATACCCATTCAAAGTTAAATCTTCTTTTTATGGGTTTAGGCATGGGCTACCTAACCCGCCCATTCTGCGTTATCCGATAATAAAATAAAATAAATATAAATATTCCTTACAAATATTATTTTATACAAACGTGATTTTAATGCTTCAATCACAATCTCAATCCTAAACTCAGTTCCAGTCTCAATCAATCAAAATTCACTGCCACAAATAGACAAGGCCTACATCTCTTTAAAATTAAAATGTATGTTACATAAACTTTCATTATATTTTAAGATTCCATTTTCATTCACCCAAACTATTAGTTAACCATTAAGTTTGACTTTTAAATTTTTGTTTTATCAAAATACCCCTCTTCAAAAGTAGAATCACACACACACACAAACATCTATATATCCACACACACACATATGTATTTATATATGTACATATATACATATATAGAAGTATGTGTGTGTGTGTGTTTATATATATATATATATATATGTAAAAGAGCCGGAGGGTAACTAGGAATGTGGTGGTAAATATAGATTAAGATTTATCTTATTAAGCTTTATGTTAATGTAGTGCTACGTACTATGATGACTCTCAATCTCATAGCTGATATCACTCTATGAGTGAAACCGTGAATTGATTTCTATTGAACATTCATGAAGTTGTGAGGTTATGACAGTAATTCCCTATGCATGGGTGGTAAGTCCAAACTTCGGTAGAAACTCACATGCATGAATGTTTTCTACAATATTAATCTCTTTATTCGATATAGTATTCGACTATTAGTACCTTAACGTCTAGCTTAATAGCCAAATATTGATTGATATTTTCCTTTACCTTCCTCTAGAATTTAAGGCTTTATTTAATTTGAGGAAAGTGGAGGAGGAGAGGGATTTTGCTCTCCTCCTCTTATTTGGTAAGTTAAGAAATTTATGAGGGGAGCGGGGATTTTTTGAAATTTTCTCCTCTCTCCCCTCAAAACCGTCCCCCTCCAAATTGGGGGATTTGGAGGGGAGGTTAAACTTTTTTTCTTGATTGGACTAAAATACCCTTAGGATTTTTTATAATACCCTTTGCCCTTTTCACTTCACTCTATAGCTCCGAAACCACTGGGTTGTTGCGGCGAGAGCGATCGAAGTGTTCATGAATATGGAGTCAACAATTGAAAACAGGGTAATCTTGAGGCGAGAGCGATCGAAACATGCCAACAATTGAAATATCCAGCTTCTCAAGGTCGGCTATATTCCTAGTGTTCACAAATATGGAGTCAGAGAGAACGAGAGGCCATTAAGGAAACGAACACATAATCAGGAGCAGAGGGAGCCATTCTTTTTGCAGCGATTTCAAAAGTTCTCTGCCATGTATCCTAGAGAACCTGCTGTCTTGAGATTTTGTGGATTATAAGGGATAGAGAGATTCCGAGAGAGAGCGGATCATCTTAGTTGGAGTAGAATATAGGAGGAATTTGAAGGAGATGAGAAGATAGAATACGGAAGCCAAAACTGAAGGAAAAATGGAAAAGGAGGAAGTTACAGCGATGGAATTGGAGTGCTTTGTGCCAACAACAGAGTGATTTGAAGTGCTTGAACATGTAATGGTTCCTTTCTCATACCAGCCTCATCTTCGTTGTCACTGCATCTTGATTATTTTATATGCTTCTCCTTAAGTATGCTCATGAAGTGTTTGATAAAAAGCTTGTGAGAGCTTCTTTTTTCCAAATGATTAGTTTGGTTAAAATTGTGGTCCGGGTTGCTATTTCGATTTTTTACGAGTCATTTCCACATATTCTTATAAATAGAGAATGTATTATTGGCATAGACGCTCCTGCATTTTGCTTGGGTTATTTTTACTTAGCTCTGTCAAATTGCTGGTATGTTTTAACATTCTAATAGTGCCTAATACGTGGATTTCAATGCTTTTTGCTTTATGGACGACATCCAGTTGAGAACATGAAAGAGTCCTCTCATAGATTAAAATTCCTCTTAAAGGTGATGATATCATAAAGATGGGATTCTATAACAAATATGCTTAGAAAGTTTTCATTCTCCAAATGCTCTTCCATCTCCAGCTCTTGTTCTCTCCATGAAATAGGTTCCTCCTCATACAACAACATATTCAAGGAAGAAATCCACTTCCAAGACATTAACTAAGATGCTGATGATTGGAAATTCCAGAAATTGACAGAAACACCCTCTGTAAACTTGAAGGAAAATTGTTTAATTACCAAATCTGATTACATCATTAGGTCAGTAGAGGATATATGTAATTCCTGTCAACCTGTCAAAAGAGGAATTCTTCCTCTTGTCCCATGATTCAATCAAACATCACAGGAAGAATAATTACAAATTCTTACATATAGGATGCATCCAGATTGCCAGCAGACCATTAGTTCGAGAAGGATTAATGTGTCTTGCCTCCTTTGCCTTAGGAATACCGGACATGAATTATTCTCTGACTCCCTATTAGGAACCGTAGAAGCCAGCCTCCATGGAGGCCCAATTTACTTCAATAGCTACCCGAACAGAACCATAAGCCTTATGGATGAAAACATCATGGATGTTTCAAAATTAAAGATAAAGCTGCATGGTTTTCGAATGAAACCTATGTTTATCCTTGTTGCCTTACTTTATGGAATCCAATATAAAGTCATGAACTCCTCCAGTTCTAGAGTCCTAATTCCTAGAGAAGATGGTTATACCACCGTTTTCCTAGCCGATAAGGCTAAATGTCATCATTCCCAAAACTATCCAATGGACAGATGTAGATCTGCCAGAGGAATAGGTGATAGAGCATGTAGCGCTTGTCCTGCCTCAACCAACCCTTGAGATTACCAATATCAGACAAAGTACTACTGGGAGTGTAGGGCTAGTATTCGATAGGTCAGCCTCCCATATAGTGACACCTTTTCCATAACTAGAACCAGAACTGTTAAATGATTATCGGACTGTTCCTTCGAAACTACCAAGATACTCTACTGCTTCAAGAACCCCAAATGTTCCCTCTATGGTACATCTTCATGGGGTAGATAATTCTTCTAACATCCCGAGGCCAACTTACCAAGAGGGATGAGGAAGATCAAACATCCATACAATCTCCATCATATACTGTCATAAATGAGCCTTATAAAATCAATACCATCTCTTTAGACTTCCAACTCGATAAAAAAACTTCTACAGAAGGAGTTTTATCGAAAAAGAATGAGCCAGCCTGATCTTGGTTCTTTGAACACTTCAAAGGAACAAGGAGAACACAGATCCAAGAGAATTCCATGAATTCCTCAAATTGATCCAATGGAACGTTCCATTTTTTGACTGGTTTGAAGTATATGCTTTAGACAACCAAACTGAGTACCCATTTGGAAAGACAATTAATGTAACCAAATGCTGGAATAGTACTAAAGGTGAAGTAGTAGGGTGAGATTTCCCTATCTAAGTCATTTCAGATAACAAGCCTTCATGATGACAAAAGAAACCCTATTGTAGCCTCCCCCTTTAAATGGAAACACACTGAAGAACAAGTTAGTCCCAAAGATATCCAAAAAATTGTGGAAAAAAAACAATTACACAAACAAATACCTTCAAACCCTAGGATAACATTTCTCTTCTAAGATATATGATACCTCATCCTCATCAACACATCTGCTGTTAAAAAGCCAATATTCTAGTCTTTCCAATTGCCTCAAAAATTCTAAAAAGAGTTTGATTCTCAGTATTCCAATAGTGTTCTCAAAAGGGTAAAAGAACAAGTTAAAGCCATGGTAGTTTTGGATTCCCCTCAACCCCCTAAACCAAGCTCTAGAAACCTGACTGTTAACATCTCAACAAACCAAGTAGAAACATCTTCAAATCTGAGGAAATCCCGAGAATAAACCAAAACTCATTTAATTGGAGAAATCCCTTGAAATATTATTACCCAAAAGCCACTACTCCTGACCTCCTATTAGAAGAAAGGCGAGATCAAACCTTCAAGCTCTTTAGTGCCAACAACATTAACGAATGGAAGATAGATGGCCAAATGGAATACAACATCTTAACACTCTCCAACATATGAGCATGGTTTGTGCAGCCTACCAGACAACATATAACTACAGTGATGAAGCCATAGTCAACCTCCTTGTTACCGGATTCACTGGTCAACTTAAAGGATGGTGGGACAGTTATGTAACACAAGATGAAAAGGAACAAATCTTGAGGGCTATAAAAGTAGAACCATATGGTGAAACCATTCCTGATGCTCTTAACACCTTAATATTCACCGTAGTCCAACATTTCAAAGGAGTCCCTTCTCTTTGGAAGGATAAATCTGCTGAATTACTATCAAACCTCAAATGTAGAACACTTGCCGACTTTAAATAGTACAGGGACACCTTCTTAACCAAGGTTTATTCTAGAGAAGATAGCTAATAGCCTTTCTAAAAACAAAAATTTCTAGCTAGTCTCCCAAAATCATTAGGGGACAAAGTGGGGGAAAAGATTATCAAGAAGAGAATTTGTAGAGCCTCTTATGTATTGAATTTTAAAATAAAAAACACTTAACATTGCTTGCCATCGAGTGGAAATTTGTTTTGATGCAAGGGTGTTGACATCTTTTTATAAAACATCTTTAGCAAACTCGCAATCGATCCTGACCAAAAACTTTTGTTTTAATAAATTTTCTTGGAATTTTGAAATGCACAAAACAATTGCTCGTATTTCTTTTTTGATGGTGGAATAATTTTGCTGGGTTGGATATGTTTGTGTTTACACATATGTATGTGTATATCCATATGTCCATGCACGCACGAGCGCGTACACACACAAATATCTGCAAAAAAATGTATACCACCCAATTTTAATTCTAATAGATTTTTAACTTTCTAACATGTTAAAAATTTATTAATTTTGAGATTATAAAATTTATAATTTCAATATTTAACCATATTTATTGAAATTTATTTATTTTTAGTTTCTTAAATGAAAAATATATATCAAGCACATTTTTATAAAAAATAATACTAAAATATATAGTTTTGAGAGATTGTATAAGTCATTTAAATTTATAATTTCATATTTTTTCTACAAAAATTTTAAAAACTTACTCGATCTTTTAAAGTTTTTTATATTTATGAGTGTCTATTCGTGTTAAGGGTAAATTAGTAAATAATTTGTATTTTTTATATAAATTTTAACTAAAAATATATTTTTCGATTATTCTTAAATGAGTTAACAATTTGGACTTCAGTGTGTATCTTCAAAATAAAGGAGATATATCTATGTAATTAAGACAAAATAGAGATGAGGTTAGAGTATTTTACCTATTATTATTATTATTTTTTTAAAAAAAATTAGGTTTTGAAAAATTGATTTCTTATCAACTCACCTTACTTGGGTAAACAAAGACAAGTTAACTATTTTTACAAAAGTCTGAAACGAAATGTAATCTAGTCAATTTGGAATTGGGTACAAAGTTTAAGTTAACTCATTTTTATTTGCTAAAAGCCCTTGGCAATTTTACCGAGTTAACTGACCAAGTTGACAATAAAGATTGAGAGTAAAAGAAACACCTCCTTGTTTGATGTGCAAAGTCTAAGATCCAACTTCTAATCACTTGCTGTGGCACCCGTCCTAATATGCCTATATTTATCAGAGTTATAGCGCACAGACATCGAAATGATTTGAACGACTTAATTGCGGAATAAAACATTTCTTAAAATAACTTAGTTTGAAAACTTGAGGATAAATTTATCACAATTTGATTCTATCCCATTGGGAAACTTAATACAATAATTCCAAAATAGACAAAAGTTAAACAATAGATACAGTCTAATGACTCATATTATTCCCAAAGTATTCCTTCTGCTGTATCCCTTAGTTGCAACTTTCCTCTTGATCCCGATCTACTACATGCCTCTGTCATGCGGTCTGGAGTTCAAATGAATGAACCCCAGGGCTAACAGTTAATCTTATATGCAAATATGAAATGTAAAAGACAGTATAATACATGTATCAGTATAGAATAATTCACAATAAATAAGTCGCACTGTAACCGCGTTGCCAAGGACCGCAACCCTTTAGGACACGCAGCCCTATGAGACACGCAGCCTCAATCCATAACTAGGATACACACATGCAAAATTATCTAGCAACATGATCAGTCATACATGTAATACATACATACAAGCTAATAAGATAACATCTACCCACCTCAAACTTGAGTCCTTAGTTCGGTCAACGTTGCTGGGATCAGTAGAGGTGTTAAAGTATGCCTATAAACGTTTATCATTGTCATTAGTCACTTGTGGCATCACAATATACACTACTACGCGACTCAACAATAATACCCCTTTTAATAAATAATAATATTATTTATTCTCTTTCCTACTAATAATAATAATAATAATATTTATTTTCATTATTTTCATTTTCTTTTGCAATTATTTCTCGGGTTGAGGGGTTCCGGGTTGGGGTCTTTGGGGGTATTGGTGTCGGGGTAGTTTTGCTTTGGGGTAGTGAGGTCGGGGTAGTGTGTTCCGAGGTGGTGTGGTCTGGGGTAGTCTTGCTGAGGTGGTGAGGTCCGGGGTAGTGTTGCTGAGGTGGTGTGGTCTGGGGTAGTCTTGCTGAGGTGGTGAGGTCCGGGGTAGTGTTGCTAAGGTGGTGTGGTGCCGAGGTGTTGGGGTTCGAGGTGTTGGGGTGCCGAGGTGCTGGGGTGCTGGGGTGTTGGGATCCGAGGTCCGAGATGTGTAGTCTGAGATCCGAGATCCGGGGTTAAGGGGTGAGTGGTTGAGAGTGGAGGGGTAACATGTCCGAGATCCGGGGTGGGTAGTTCGAGATCTGAGATCCAGTCCAGAAAAGTTCCAGATTTAATAAGTCAATTTCAAAAATTCATATCTTTCTAGATACAACTCTGAATAAGGCGTGTGACCTATCAAATTAAACTTTGTGATGTCCACTTTATTTCTGGAAAATTTCATGACAAACCTTGATCATTTACTATTTCAAAACTTCACACGAAAATCACTGATCATTTCTGGAAAATGACAGTTTCCAGTTTTGCTGTCAAACTTTGAAAAATCATAACTCCCAATATACACATCCGTTTTGGCTGTTCTTATGCTCGTTTTAAACCTTATTGAGTCTACTATCTACTGTAAAACTTTGTGGAAAAACTCAAAGGTTTAACTATGAAACAGAAGCACACAAGATTCTCTGTTTCAAACAAGAAAAACAGAGCATAGTCACGTTTTTCTTTTAACTAAACTACTTTGTGATTAAAGCCATGAAAATAGGAAGGCATTAAGGAACTCACCTTAGTTGATTCCTAAAGCTTCACGATCATCTCCTTCATATTTCTCCAGCCGTAGCTCCCTCTCTTTCTCATTCTCTCATGTTTCTGACTTAAGTTTTCTGTCTCTCCCTTCCTTTCTGTTTCTTGGGTGCTGCTAATATAATGAGGGAGTGGGGGAGTGCACTGAGCTCCAGAAATATGGTCCACGGTTGTGCGACCCGTGAAAGTCGTTGTGCACTCTGCTGCTTTTACGTGTTTCAGCTGAGGGAGTAATGAGGATAATGGACTTGTGGTGAATATTGTGCTATAAGGCCCATTTTTAATACCTATTTGATCCTCTTCCAAACCTTTATTTGCAATTAGGTCCTTAGCTCAATTAATTGCAAATATTGGAAAAGTGATAAGATTAAGGATTTTCTTTCTCAATTTAATTTCTTTTGGCCTTGAAATATTATCTCTACAATATTTTTGCCAATGATCATTCCACAATTATTTATCTTAGTTTATGGAAAAATATGCATTAAATTTCAATAATTAGCTTTATAATAATTAAGGCCAAATTTTCCATAAATAATTCCATCATAATATTTTTATATTCTCAAAATATTACTTTATAATTTTCTCCTTTTGTCCCTTAGCTGAAGTTATTGCCTTATCCGGGAATGTCACTTCTCCTGAACCGGGCTCAGACGTCTGTCCACTTTAGTCTTATTCTCACGTTCCAGTGCCCAAAATTCGGGATGTTACACTTGCTCATCTATTTGTAGAATTTTTCTATCATGAATACTAAGAAATTTGTATTCGCGAATCATTAAAATATTAACCGAGGTGCAAATGTATTTTATAAAGGGTTAAGATGTAGATTGGCTAACAAAGTTTTACTTTAAGAGCGTCCAAAGCACAAAAAAGTTTTAAGTGGACCGAAAATATCAAAAAAATTTTAAAAATGTAAAGTTAGCACAACGCCGTTAGAAAAAAAAATCAATGTCTGTTAAAATGTAAACTTTTAAGGATTAAGGTGCAGATTGACCAACAAAGTTTTACTCTAGAAGCGCAAAGATACAAAAGTTTTACTCCAGCAGAGCCCAACACAAAAACTTTTTAAAGAGTGAATGAAACAAAAAAATTACAAATGTAAAGAGTAGATTTCATTTTGGGTAAGGGTGGTAAGTTTCGAACTTGCCCGGGCAAGTCTCTGTGTAATCCTATAACGCCCCTAATTCCTACGTCCATTATGATCTCCATTTTTGTCCTTAATCTCTTATTAAACTAATTTGTGTGTATTTATTGTTAGTATTTAGGTGTCCTAGAGATAATTTGTAAGAACAGATCAGCACTCTTTCTACGTTGTAGTATTTCATTATTAATAAATGAGCATATTTTATCTTTATCATATTTATGTCTCACCTTTATTTTAAAGTAAATATGTGTTTGAAGATAAAAGCCCTAGAAATAGAATATGTGTTAATCTCGAGGATCAATGATAGAGATTATGATCACGAGGACTCGAGAACACTGTATATCTATTACCTAAAATTTGTTCCTAGTCTTGAATCACCAAGAAAAGGCATTGATGATCTTAGTAAAACTAGTACGACATCATCTACTTGTATAGAGATACAAGGTAGGGACCTCATGGAATACAGGCATGGAGATGCCTTAGCTGATTTCATGGGTAGATCTGTTAAAGAATAGATAGTACCGAACAGACCTGCCGAGAGACTCCACAAAGATTCATTGTAGAGAGTATCATTGGATATGTAAAGTCTCTCATCGTTTGGTAGTACAGATCGTCATGGACTTAATGATGTCATCGAACACTATGTCCTAGGGTTATACTTTGATTGTACAACTCTATAAACTATAACAGTAAGCTTTTCTTCTCTTTTGTGTTTGTGTGTGCAGCGCTTTACTATGGAACCAAGAAAGAAAGAAGTTTAAACATTACCTTTGTTTCTTTGGGTTTAAAACAGAACTCCTTCAGCTGAACCTTTACTCTCTCTCGGCTGTCTTGATTTTGGTTGAGGTAAGGTGAATGAATGAAAGCCAACGAGTAGTGATTAAGTAGGGAGCTAAGGGTCCAGACCGAGAAGACAGACCAAACCGATGAGTATAGACTGATGAGTTTTGGCATTGTGAGGCTCAAGATGTATGGGTGTTGTAGGTCCTCTTGATCTTGCATGAACAGACGATGACTGATATGAGAGGATATGCTGACATAGAGAGCATGACATTTCGGTGATTTCCTTCTGCGTAAATGACGCAGTGGTTTCTCTCCTTTCTTTTCCCCACGTTGCAGCAGGAGTGATATGGGCTGGAGGAGTGGGTTGGTGTTGGATATACATATTGGTCACGTATTTGGCTGGGGATAAGAAGAATGAAAAATGATATGGGCTTATATGCACAAGAAATATAAATGGACTGATATGTTATTATCATCTGTTGGACCTAAAGGAGACTGATAACTGGGCTGAAGAGGAATCTATGTATTTGTATTGTAGGACCACTAAAAAAAACTTACTTAATTCTCTTCAAGACTCATATTTGTAAATTAGGATATTACTCATTTAATTGAAACTATCGTTAAAAATATATCCTTAATTTCCTATAAGGATTTTTCTTTCCCAATTAATTCTTCTAGGTCATATAATATAATTTTCTAAAATTTTTAGGCCTAAAGTATTCCTTACTTGAATTTATTCTTTTCCTCAAAATAAATTAATTAAGGGAAAATAAGCCTAAATTTTCAATAATTATTCTCATAATTATTTTAAGCCCAAATGTCATAATTAATTTCCCTATATTATTCAAACTTTAAAATCCCAAATTCACTGAATCGAAGAGTAAGGCAGTGAAACTGAGACCGTAGAAGAAGACCCTGAAGAGGGGGATTTAATTAAGTGAATTTTTATATTCCGATGTTTTGGATTGTATATTACTAACTATTCTACTGACATTAATTCGGGATAACAGTACAACCAATATCCTCCAATGGGATTAACTTTGACCATTTTCGAATTTTAAATTGTATCACACAAATATTCCTCCAGGAATTAAAATTTAACCAGCATATCTTTGAGCATATGTTATTAGTTACTCATTATCTAAACGTTATACATGCTCTCTGTTGCGAATTACTCTGATTTGTAAACGTTGTCACTCTAATAATTACATGCTGATTAGATTAATAAGAGATATAGGAACATAATTAGACATCATAATAGACATAGAATTAGAGGCGTTACATAGGTAGGAAGAAGGTGGAACATAAAAATATAAATTGAATATCCATGCTAACAAATACCATCATAGTAAGTAAGTGAAGAAATCATAAATTTCTAAGATAAGACGAATATTATACTAATAACAGTTGAGAGGGTTTAGGAGAGGTAAAAAGATTTGGCATTGCTTCCCAAGCGGACTAGAATAAAAATAAGGAAAAGATATTTAAGGCAGAAAATATAGCAAAAATGAAATGAATGGTGCCACCTTGCTATTGACGCTCTCACCTGATAGGATCAGTAGTATAGATCCCTTTTTAATCATACTAGCTCTAGAATTGAATATTTAAGGAGTGCTCACGAGTATAATCTCATGCAAAACTACATTATAATTTAACTTGACCTTTTTTTTTTTTTTGTTGGGTTATCACAATTAATATGTGTGTGTGTGTGTGTTTTTTTTTTTGGGGGGGGGGGGGGTGTTTAGTATTTATTATTAATATTAATTGATTGTTCTATTATTCTAATGTAGTTACAATTCTACGCATTGCAAATAAAAATAACAGATTCCTCCCTGAAATATAAGGTTGAGATTTGTTGGATTCAATTAAATGTATATGTTTAAATGCATTGAATCTATACCATAAAATGTGTGTCTGCACATTAAATTGCCACTATATTTAGACCACTAGATCAAATGTTGTAAGGCTCAGATTTGATGGATTCAGCTAAATGTAAAACACTCAAATACATTGAATCTATACACATGAAATGCATGTATGTACATTAAATAACTACAATATTTAGACTATTAGATCAAATGTAGGGCTGAGACTCGATGGATTCAGCTAAATGTAAAATGTTCAAATACATTGAATCTATATATACACATGAAATGTGTGTATGCATGCAGACTAAATAACCACAATATTTAGACTACTGGATCAAATCTAAGGCTGAGATTTGTTGGATTCAACTAAATGCAAAATGCTCAAATATGTTGCATCTATACATATGAAATGTGTGTATGTACATTAAATGACCACAATGTTTAGACCACTAGATCAGAGGTAAGGCTGAGATTTTTTTGACATTAAAAAACAAAACTTGCAAATCCTAGTTCTCCTTGTTTTATAAATACTACATGAGCTCTCGGAAGCGGCCGTCAAATTTTATTCAGAGCATAGGGTTTTTCTTTCGTTGTGTTAGAGTAGCGATGGTATCTGTAAAAGCTTTGTATGATCAAGAAGAAGAAGAAGATAAATCACAAGAAAAGATTATGATTATTACGACTTGCATAAATCAGATCAATGGAATACCAACTCAAGGTATTTATAATTCACTATTATATGTCTCTTTCACCTAATATTTTGAATCTTGCATGCATATATCATTGTTGGGGTTTTTCACCAAAATAAGGTTTTTTTTTTAAAAAAAATTAGGGAATTAGTGCAGTTCAGAAACAAATTAGGGATGTAATGCGATCCCGATGGCGTCGGTTGACTCACGCCACTAGTGGCGTGAGTCCGCCGCCACTCGCAAATTGCGAGTGGCGTGCATTTTTGCACGCCACTACCAAGTGGTGGCGTGCAAAAATGCACGCCATATATTAATTGACTACCGGGCGTCAATTTGACACCAAGGCGTCAATTTTGGCGCCTTGGTGTCAAATTTTTTTTTTTAAAATATAATTTTATAATTATAAATAATAGTTTTAATTTATAATTATGAAAATTAAAATATTCAAAATTTATTATAAATCTTACGATATAAGACTAATAATTAGTAAATTAATTAATTAGTGGATTTATTATAAATCATAAGATAGGTGTCTAATTATTTAACTAATTAATTAATTATTTCCTAACTAAGTTTATCCTAACTAAGTTTATCCTATCTATCCTAACTAAGCTTATTTTTAAGATAATTAATTAGTCACCTATCTTAAAATAGATAGATAATTAATTAGTCATCTATCTTAAAAATAGATAGATAATTAATTAGTCATCTATCTATTTTTAAGATAAGTGACTAATTAATTATCTTAAAAATAAGCTTAGTTAGGATAGATAAGATAAACTTAGTTAGGATAAGCTTAGTTAGGAAATAATTAATTAATTAGTTAAATAATTAGACACCTATCTTATGATTTATAATAAATCCACTAATTAATTAATTTACTAATTATTAGTCTTATATCGTAAGATTTATAATAAATTTTGAATATTTTAATTTTCATAATTATAAATTAAAACTATTATTTATAATTATAAAATTATATTTTAAAAAAAAATTGACACCAAGGCGTCAAAATTAACGCCTTGGGTGTCAAATTGACGCCCAACGCGTCAATTAATATATGGCGTGCATTTTTGCACGCCACCATCAAGTGGTGGTGTGCAAAAATGCATGCCACTCTGCAATTTGCAGAGTGGCTCAACCGACACCATCGATCGCATTACATCTCTAATTTGTTTCTGAACTGCACTAATTCCCTAATTTTTTTTTTAAAAAAAACCTTATTTTGGTGAAAAACCCTAACCTTCTCTCACTTCCTCTCCATCTCCCTTGATTGTCTTCTCCTCGATCATGAGGTGCTTGAGAACAGCACATGCCCCTCTGTGGCATGAGCACTAGCGCGGTGGCAACGCGAGCACTCACGTAGCAACGGTAGCACGAGTATTGACGTGGCAACGATGATAGATGCCAACCTTCATCTTCAACCAAAAAGGGCGACAATCTGGTGGTTTGCATTGATCTTGTGGTCTTTGAAGGCTTCGATCTGGTGGTCTAAGGATTTGATGGCTTCAATATGGCTTTGATCTGGTGGTTAGGCTTCATAAAGTTTCAGATCTAGATCGTTTGCTCTCTTCTTCCATGTTCTTCATCCGTCTCCTTCTTCTATCTTTTTCAACAGTTTGCTCCCTCTCTATGTCTCTCTTGTTTTAAAATTGATTAATGTTCTTATATTATTTTGATTTTACTGAAAATATATCTTTCAATTCATGGTTTGGTTTTGGATTATGAAGCAAAGGAGGAAGAAGAAGAAGTCGTAATGAACACAAGCCCAGGGAGGCGTCAATCCCTAAAAGCCTGAAGCTATGAGGAGGAGGGAAAACCCAATAGAATTATAAACCTTACTCTAAGAGCTTGGCTCCCCACCCCAATGTGGGACTTATAACATAGTCACCCCCTCAAGAGCCAACGTCCCCGGCGGCTCCACTCCACGACACTTCACTCAGCCTTGCCAGTCAGAACCCTCTGTAGGTAGCCCTTTCTGTGAACATTCGAGTCTCAATAAAAGCACCAATGTAATGAATACAAGTCCAAAGGGAGAGCTCAATCCCCAAAAACTAGCCTATGAGGGGGTGACTATGTTATGAGTCCCACATCAGGGAGCCAAACTTATAAACCTCACTCTAAGAGTTTGGCTCCCTCGATGTGGACTCATAACATAGTCACCCCCTCATAGGCTAGCTTTTGGGGATTGGGTTCTCCCTTTGGGCTTGTGTTCATTACATTGGTACTTTCATTGAGAGTCTGATGTCTACAGAAATCTCTACCCGCGGAGGGTTCTGACCGAATAGGCCGAGTGAAGTGCCTGCGCGGAGGGTTCTGGCTGGATAGACCGAGTGAAGTGCCGTGGTGTGGAGCCGCCGGGGACGTCGGCTCTTGAGGGGTGACTATGTTATGAGTCCTACATCGGGGAGCCAAACTCTTACAGTGAGGTTTATAAGTCCATTGGGTTCTCCCTCCTCATAGACTAGCTTTTGGAGATTGGGCTCTTCCTTTGGCCTTGTGTTCATTACAGAAGCTTATTTTGAGAAAAATCTCTCTTCTTCCATGTTCTTCATCCATTGCCGGAGAAGATGATGACCTTTGTTCTAAACAAGTTAATTTTGTAAATTTTGCATTTGTATCCACATAAGATACTCATTGGTAGGAGGAATATGATGCACACGATGATACTGACAGACGGATTATGTGGATTTACTAAACGTCCTGAGAGTGAATATGATTGCTTTGGCACCGGTCACAGTTTAACTACTAGGTCAGCAAGACTAGGAAGCTCTTTCTCTGCTATGAGTTTGGGAGCTTTATGTATTGATTTATTTTTGGTCATAAGTTGAAGATTCACGAACCCAAACAATATTTTTGTTTTGGGATCAAAAGACTTATGGGCTCTCTATTCTTCCAGTTTATATCATGTTTATATCAATTAAAGGTTGTTCTTATCATCATGTTTATGGAATTATAGCTGTTCTAAGTTTCCTAAAACATTCACGAATACTGCCATACCTTTGTAATTATCTAGAGGATTGAAAAAGTTTGATTATGGAATTCAACTCATTCATTTCTACGTGTCTCCTGGATATAAATAGCAATTATTGGTAGAGGTCCAGAAATTGAAATTGCAGTTTTCATTTAATCATCTATGTTGCTGCAATTCCTCTTTCTCTTTTGTGATTTGGTTTTATTGATTCTCATTAATCAACCAGGAATGGCTGCTGGGAGGTTTCTGAAGGGAGGGAAAAATCATGTGGTTGCCGTAATAGGCATGGTGCTATGACTGCAGGGCAAGCCTATGAAGCGATGAACAATGTTGGATATCTCGATTCTGACATGATTGTTATTCTTAATGACAACATACAGGTCTCTCTTCCAACTGCTACTCTTGATGGTCCCATACCACCAGTTGGGGCTTTAAGTAGTGCTCTCAGTAGGTTGCAGTCAAATAGGCCTCTGAGAGAATTGAGAGGTTGCCACGGTGAGTATTAGATTTTGAGTTTGAGTATATTGATGATGGTAAACACTTCTTTGAAGTCTAATTAAAATTAATTCTGTACAAAATGACATTATTGCGGGGAGTAACTAAACAAATTGGGTGCATGAGTTGGCAGCAAAAGTTGATGAATACACTCGGGGTATGATCAGTGGTTCTGGATCAACACTATTTGAAGAGCATGTATGTTTTAGCTGAAAACGGATATAGAAAACTAATATCTTCTTATTTAGCTAAACAATTAAATTAAGGTCTTTTGATATTCTTTTGATTATTATTATCTCTAAAGTTATACTTTTGTTTTGGTGGTTTTGATTCTATAATGATGAACAAAATCTAATCAAGAAGACAATGAAGATTAGCTTGTAACCAAGAACTAAAGTTATGTGGGCTAAAAAACAGAGGTCAAGGGAGAGGAAAAGGTCATTTAGGATTATAATATAGGAAACTTAATTGAGAATCTTGGATATTCATTGAGCTGTTGGGATAATTTGGTGTTTGTTCTTAAATTGCAAAAGTTTGGATTGATGGCTTTCTTGCATATGCATAATTTGGTGATTTGGTATGATAATAATGGTCTTTTTTCTGTTTTCATTTTATGCATGTGTTTCTTCTACTGACTCTGATTTCGCTATCAATACAATTTGGCTACATCGTCTTGACAATCTCAACATGTATTATGGATCATGAAGAGGCTATGAGGATAAATGTTGGTGGGAAATGTTGGGTATCTTTTACTAGCAAGTTTTGCTCGAGGATTGCTGAATTTTGTTTTGATAAGTCGGAACAGATGATATTCTAGTAATATTATTAAGTATAGCTGGATTTGTTATTTTATGATTATACTTTTTCTTTTGAAACCAATTTGGATATTATGATTAAATCTGATTTCTATATCATTAATCTGGAATGCACTGACCTGTTAAAAAAGGTCAGGAAGTTGGTGAGTTGAATTGTGTTGTGTTGTTGAATTTGTATCTTCCAAATGTTCAGTTAGTGACAACAAGTTACAGAAGAGGTTGAAGGAAGCTATAGGGGTTGGAGTAATCAGAAATTCGGTGTGCAATTAGCCACAGAATTCTGTCTGAAATTCTGTGTGCAATTAGCCATGGAATTCCATGAGTAATTTTCCAACAGAAATCTGTTGCAATGGGATGACGGAATATTCTGTCGCTACTTGCAGTCCCAAATTTCCGATGGAATCATGCCGTTGAAAATTCAGTGGGAAAATAGTGACGGACTAAAATTCTATCAGAAAAGGTCTTTCTCATGTTGTTTTTTCTGCCACAGACTTTGGTCCGTTGGAAATTCTGTTGGAAATATATTACGATTGTCAGTTAATTCTATCGGTAATATTGTGTTTTTTGTAGGGCTATTCATAACGTGTAAATAGTACTGCAACTTTTTATAAATTCTATATAGATGTGTGTGTATATATTTCCTGATTATTGTATTAGCTCATGATCAAAGTGTACACTTATATACAGGAAGTTCCTAATGATGATTTGATGAATCAATATGTGGTTAAGAAAATGTTGATGAGCTTGCAATTGTGTCAAAAACCAGGTGAAGTCCGTCTACTTGAGGTGGTACAAAAGGAAAGAAACTGGAGAGCATTACAATTGGATGTAGCCAGGAAATGGACGAACAAACGCTGATGACTCTTAAAGATCAAGGTTCCCCTAATCTCTCATTCATCTTTAAGTTCAAAATCATAGTGTTATACAAGATATCAATTATGGCGTTGTTGTTGCTAACCATACTATTATGTAGTCAATCAATTGATGAACAAAATAATAGTGTTATACAAGAAATCGATCAGTTACAACATATGTTGTTGCTAAGTATATGTAATAGACACAATAATAGATCAATTACGATATTTGTTGCTAAGCACTAAATTACGACATCCATTGCTTTTTAACAAACGTCGTAATTACTATTTTCTACTACTATTTTTATTACAATCCATATATATAATTACAAAAATGTATTTTTAAACAAAACTTAATATATTTCTTTTAGTTCTTTTGGACAGAAAGAAGCACTGATATATACTTCTCCACAAGCGTTAGAGAAGTTGCGAGAGTGCCTTGTATTTAAACAGGAGGTAGCGGATTAAACAGAGAGGATGATGGCATTTTAATTAAGGAAAGTTAACTTTTTTTTTAATCTTAGCACTTTAAGTTTCGGGCTGTATTTCTCTTTATTTCTTATTTTATTTTTTGTTTTGACCATTGATTAAACAGGTGCATGTCTATTGTATGAATGCATCAACTAGTCCATCATTTGGAAAAGCATATGTACCCTCTCAATAACAATATTGCTTCTTCAACGCAATTGTTTAGAAGAACTACAGTTAAAGATGACATTTTAAATAGGGCAGAGCAATGGACGGGTTGGGTAGCCCATGCCTAAACCCATAGCCCACTCATTTAACTTTAAATAGGTATGGATTAGCCCATACCCATACCTCAAACCATTTAAACCCATATTAAAAGGGTTAGTATATAAATGGGCGGGTTAACCGGGTTTTAGGTAACTCATTTATAGTTGACTAGTTTATTTTTTTTTTTTAAGAAAAACATATATAAGCATTAAGTATCCACCCAAATTTATCATTCTAAATTCTGAAATATGAATTTTCAAAACTCAACAATCATAATTCACATAAAAGAACCTAAATTTAGACAAGCATCATCATAACATAATTTTGATATTCAAACTCCAAGTAGAGAAATGGTCAAATGGGGGGAATAGGTATTTCATGACAATGTGGTGTATTATTGTCTAAATGTCTATATAGTTAATAATAAAAAAATATAACTAAATGGAAGGGTATGTGCAGATCGAAGATGTGCCCATAGCTCGCCCATTTAAGTCTTAAATGAGCGGGTCTTAACCCAACTAGTTATGGGCCTTTTTGGGTGGGCTCAAAATAGTCCAATTGCATTGGGTTATGGGCGGGCTCACTGGGTTACGGGTTCCATACTCAGCCCTAATTTTAAGGACACTAACAATATTAACTCTATTGATTGCACATACGGGACAGTTCTTGTGCAAATTATTAAAATTGGCATTTAGAAAAACCAACACATATATTTTACCTATAACTAAATTTAGTAATTTCCTTAACATCTTAAAATTAGTTACTCACCTCTTATATTAGGGACCGATCTAAAAAAATTAAACAACTCTCTACCTAATTAAATAATATTCTCTAATTAATAAACTTTATTGAGAATAATTTTTTATTTTAAAAATATTAAAAAAATTTAACTGAATTCTTTAATTTATGAAAAGTATTTAATGGATCCTTTAAATAAGGATCGGAGCTATTTTTATATAGCAACAGTTTATTGTCTTAATTAAAAATAACGACCTATGAGATCTTGGCGCCTTCTGTGATGCCATGATTCCTAGCAAAACGGGTTTACATTAGGTGTTTTTTTTCTTAGGTGCTTCATAGGTACTTTTCTCTCTAATTAGAGGGATTATGCATTTTTTTTTTTTACATATTCTATTTATTTAAATTAGATTATATGTTGGATCCTGAAATTTTTTTTACACCCAATATCTCAAATTAATCAATTTTCAGTCCTACATTCAAAAATATTTTTCTGAAACCCCAATATCCTGGAAATTAATTAATTTGAGATACTGGATGCAAAAAAAAAAAAAAAAATTTAGGATCCAGCATATAATCTAATCTAAATAAATAGAATATATAAAAAAAAATAAAAAAAAAAAGTCTAATCCATCTAATTAGAGGAAAAAGCACCTAAGAGAAAAAACACCTAATGTGGATTCTAGCAAAACATGTGATTTTCTTGTGTCAATGTAAATCCATATTTGCGCCCATTTTTGCTACTTCCTCTGGCTATGAAGGTCAGCCATAATGCCATATAATGAATTTATAGATATTGAGAAAATTAGTTAGGTTAGTTATTTATAACAAATGTGTGTTTATTTGTCACTTGGCTGTAATAAAAAAATAACTGAGGGAGTGTTACTAATCTGGATGACTCAAGGATCAAGTATAAATGGATTGGTCAAACGGCCCTTAGTTAATCTTCTCCTTTCTATCTATTCCTTTTCTATATGATAAGTTTCTTTCTTTCTTAGATGATGGAGCTTTAATACTCCCTCTGTCCTTAAAATAAGACATTTATTTAATTTGCTTAGATTTAGGAATTTAGTTAAGGTAGTTAATATAATGTATATTTTCTAAAATATCATAGTCATCTTTAATTCCCTTATTCTCTCTCTCTCTTCTCTTTGATTATTTTATTGAAGGAATATCGGTAAAGATAAATTAGGAATAAATTGACAAATATATACACACACAACCAATATCAACTCACAATTAAGTCGGAGTATCCTTTATTTTGATAATTTGTATTAAGAAAAAATTATCAGCGATAAAATTATGATAGAAGCTTGAATCACTTTTCTGATTCATTCTAGAGCTGGTAAAAATGCTTGCATGCATCTGGTAAGTGTACTTTTTGTATTGAAAATTGTTCTTTCCTCTTATTTTCCTTATTTCACATTTCATCATTCATACACAAAACCAGCCCTTTCATTCATTCGCCAATCATCTCGCCCTCGCTTTTCTTCGATCACTCAAAACGGCAACTATGATTCAATTACTAGCCAAAGTGGGCATTGAATATGCTGCTTAATGTCGATGACTTGTTCATTTGTTGAAGTCATAGACAATGTCTTTAGTTTGTTCCTAAATATAAGAAAACAGTCAACTTGATCCTCCAAATTTACAATATTTTTGTTCAGAGGTTTCATTGTGGGCAGTTCTAATGCATATGATTAAGTATTAATAATTGCCTTCATCCTCCATGGCCTAGCCGCTAGAAATAATGTCTACATTTTCGCCGTTGTCTGTCGTTATCGCTAGTGGGGGAGTATTTCAACATCCATTGCCTTGTTTGTCAATCAGAAAATTCTTTTAGTTCGACAAAGATTGAGTAATTCAATCTGTAATATCCAGAATTTTAGGTCTAAACATTTGGGGATTAACTTGTGACAAGCTATTGACTAGTCCTAGTTCAGGGGATGGGGTAAATATGGAAAAGGGAAGATTAAGAAATGCAATAACCCCATTTTGACGTAAATTATTATATAAAGTGAATTAGTATCATATTATTGGAATATATGGAATTTTCATGAAAAGTAATATTTGTTTTAATGTGATTGGCTAAATTAAAGATTAATTATAAGAAAATAGATTTTATCATATGATGACAAGAAGACATCTACAACAAGGCTACATGTCTTCATATAAATTAAAGATTAATTAGAAGGGACATATGTACACTTTTATCTAATAAGGATTAAAGGATAAGATGACTCTTCCAAGAGAGTAAAAAATGGTGGCTAGGTGGAGATAAGAAGGAGAAAATGCCAAAGACACATGGAAAGGTAGGGAATTAAAGGAAGAGACACCTAAGCACCAAGTGTTAACATGATATTTAAAGAGGATTAATTAGATAAGGACACTTGTACACACTTGAATAATTATATGTGACACCTAATCATCTTCTTCATTAAGCAAAGGATTTCAACCGCAAGAGGCATATAATTGAAAGATATTTTGTGCCCAAAAGATGACACATGGCATGACAAGGAGGAGGAGGAGGAGAAGATAATATTTCCCTAGAAGATGGAAGAAGAACCTAGAGAACTCAAGGAGATAACTACAAGGGTAAAATGGTAAAATTGCAAGGAGATAATTTGGTGCCAAGACCTCTATATAGAGAGAAGCTCCTCCCCCTCATTTGTAATAAGAAGGTGTCACACACACATAGAAGAGAAAGAAGAGAGTAGGGAGAATCACTTAAGCAAGAAGAATTGCAAAAGAGGATTGAGGTAAGGAAGTTATGAGATTTATTCTACTTCCTTCAAATTCATACAAATATGTTTAAGCTTTTAGATAGTGATCTTGTATGATATTATTGAATTTCTAGCTACAATTACAAAGGAGTCCAAGAAGAAGTAGCAAAAGAAGTTAGAACCTTGAGCAAGTAAGCCCTTTTCTCTAACTTCTTGTAATTTTGCAAAAGTTTAAGGGAATTTTGGCCAATAGCTAGAACATGATTTTATTTTGGTGATTTTGATGGTTTCAAAGTGTTTAAAATGGAATTTTGTGTAAGGAAGAGTGTAGAGCATGATTTTGGAAGTATTAGGGTTAAGATATAAAGAAATATAACTTGAGAAGCTGAAAAACCAGCAGGGGTATTTTTGTAAACTGTGAATGATTTGCGTGTCTCTGGCCTTGGAAAGTATTTTTAGTCAAAAATAGACATGTTAAGGGTCATGTAGATTTTTGGAACACCTCAATTGGATTTTTCTGCAATTAGTTATGAATTTTTGAAATTGGGTAAAATTTCTGAAATTTTCTGGAGCTTGTGCGAAAATGAAGAAATAATAACCAATGAAGGATACTTATTAATAAAAAGAATTAATGAGTTTTAAATGGTGAAAGAACCCTTCATACAAGTTATATAGTTACTTATTTTTTGGGGGAAAATTATATTGATGATGACACAACTTATATTGTACTACTTTAGGTTTATAAATCCTACTAAGTTGTCGGGAAACTAGTTATTTGACCGATCAGCTGCTTACATGTAAGTAACTTTAATCTCATATGCTTTGTATGATTTTGTATGTATATTTTATCATTGTTGTATATGCATTCGGTGTTATTGTTTTCTAAGTGCTTTGGTACCGGAACCCGTTGTGTGCGACCCTTGGCATTGATGTGTGCCTTATTGAGCAGTCTGTGTTATGTGACTGCTTGTTCTAGATTAGGCTTTGTGCCTTGCTGTGTGCGACCTACTGAATGCTTATTATTGTGTTTATGGTTTTCTTATATACCCTAAATATGAGATTAACGATTACTCTGGGATCCTTTGGGATTCCAACTTATTCTAAGAACACAAGTAGATCTTCGAAAACTGATCTAGGGTCAAGAGGTAAGAATGTGGACCAGGATTGAAGAGTTGGTAGAGGATGTTGTTGGTGACTTTTGGTTAATTATTATTCTCATCAAGATCAAGGGTCAAGAGGTAAGAATGTGGACCAGGATTGAAGAGTTGGTAGAGGATGTTGTTGGTGACTTTTGGTTAATTATTATCCTCAGGATGACTATTGTAATATTTTGAATGTGTTGGTATATTCCTTCAAAATTCGTAGAACAACGCTGGTACCAATCTGGGCAGCATTTCGTCTAACTTTGAAAAATCATAATTAATTCTAGAAAAATCGAAACGAGGATCCGTAAAATTTATTGGAATCCTTAGGATGTATATTTTCAAGTAAAAATAATTACCTTTGCTCAGATTACACGAATCACTCCCAAGTTTTAAGTTTTGAACCTCTGCCCAGAATTTTCTCAGAAATTTGTAGCCTAAATTTGAGGATTTTTATCTCTCTGTACATATATCATTTTGACATGTTCTTGACATATTTAAAAATCCCTATATGTCTATTTTAACCATGAATTTTCCCAGAATTTTGTGACTATATGTTCAATATCAAATTTTGGCATGTTCATTACTAATTCTAGAATTTTCAAAACCGATGAAATTTCACCAGAACTTCGTTACTTTGATGATTCTCTTTCAGAAATTCTGCTATATAGCTTCCCTCATCATTTTTTTGAAATAAAGCTAATTTTGACCATAAAAACATGTAAATAAAATTATTCTAGCATATTTAAGATCTAAGCTACTTCTATCTAAGAATTTAAGAACTAAAACTTAAAGAACTTAAAGCTAGAGCTAGAGAACTTACCAAGAACTTTTGCTCCTTCTTCTCCAAGACTCTCACTCTCACTTTCTCTCTATATTTCAGATGTTGTTGCTTTGTGAATTGGTGAGGATTTATGAATGCACTACCTCCCTATTTATAGCAAATTTTGAGGTTAACTACCTAACAACTTTTATTCATTCTTAACCCTTGGATCTAAACTTAGTAAAGAAGTTTTAATCTCATCCATCCATGTGACTAGAAGACCTAACTTAATCTCTAAGTTTTGCTTTTTGAAAATTAATTTACTTTAATGAAATCTATTTTTGGTTGCTTGATCAATTACCAATACTTTTAAATTTCGAGTATGCTTTTTGATTAGTAGTTAGATATCCGATTTATGGTCTAATGAGATTTCCCTGGTTGTACTAAGCTTATTCTTCAATGTTTGCAAAAATAGCCTTTGCTAGGCTTACTTTCGAGGTTAAATTATGTGGGTTCAAGATATGTCCTTATATTTTCTCCGGGTTCCTACTTCTTCACAACTTTTTAAATTTGTATAAATTCTCACTTTATTTGTTGTTTTGAGTTTTTATTGTATACATCAGATATTTACTGGATTTCAAACCATTATCAAATTTTCTTTAATTAATTTCTCTCTCTCTCTCTCTCTCTCATTGGTTAAGCTTAGGTCACAAGGATTAAGCTTTATCATAACTAATTAGAGCCTTTAGATAAGCTTTATGAGGTTAAATCTTGGCCCTTAGATCATAGTTGAAATTGTTGACTTTTCAAAGCTTAATTAACACCTTAATCAAAAGCTTAATTATCTTTTGATTGTTGCATTATTGGTTCATGGAGTGATTTACGATTGTTAACAATTCATTAGTGTCAATCCTAATCCCTTATTGGTTCTTGACTTTTAATTAGCGTAATACACCTCTAATTAATGGCTATTGATATTAATTGTTAAAGAATTACCTAAATATTCCATTAGTGTAATTTTAATTGCTCATTAATTATTAGCAATTGCCCCTTAATTGTTCAAGTTTTTTGATAATTCTTTATGGCCTTCTATGAAATAAATATGAACTAAATATTAATTATAGGGCATTAGAAAATTTAGTCTCTTAACAAATTATGAAAATTGGTGTTTATGGTCCTTTAATTATGAAGACTTGCACAATTTATTTAATTTAGTGAATGTTTAGTTGGTAATTAATTGCCATTGATTTCTCTAAATTTATTTAGGTATTTTCATAACACTTTCTTGCTCTTTTAAATTCTACATGAACCATAGCTTAATATGGTATTTATTATATTTTATGGTATTTTATAATGCCTAACAAAATTTATTAAATCATTGGTTATTCTGGTCCTAAGAGGAAAAAAATTACCTAGAAAATAGAATAAACACATCTCAAAGTTTGATACCACAAATTCACCTATTTTAAATAGGCTTTTCTATCAAAATATTGTATTTAAAATAAAAAGAAATTTTGGGTATTACGGGTATCATATTGGACAACTGTATAATAACCCTTCGGGGAACTTATTCTTTTTTAGATACTTATTTATACCAGTATTATATTGTCCAAATTGTTACATGCTCTGCTGCATAATCACTATGATACATGTTTGTTTATATTTATGTATAATTGATAAAGAAGGAAAAAATCACACTACTTACCACCTAAAAAGGCGAGGCCGGTATTAACTGGCCTCCCTCCCACATGTCCAGGGTTCGAACCTTGCCCCCTCCCCTACCATGATGTATCAAAAAAAAAAAAACAGCGAGGCCGGTAGGAGTGCAACACAATCCGGTTTCTCATCTTAGTTTCAAGCCATCACTTTGCAAATTCAAATTAATAAATTGCAAATTCAAATACAGTGCGCTATCTGCAAATTGACGCTAATTTAACTTTGCCATTGAGATTGTTAGAGACAAATAGGTTCCACAATTTGCTAAGACCAAGCATTAATCCATGAACCACGTCTCCGCAGCATGCACCCAATCCCAACCCTTAACGATTGATTGCTGACATCCCCGCTACATAACATCATCAAACTCAAAATCCCACCTTCCTTTAAAGATATTTCCTTCACATGATACTACCTCCGGTCCTAAATGAATATAATAACATGAAAAATATTCCTTATCATGCAGATATTTCCCACCACAAAGTCAAACTACATGCTATAAGTCTCTCATTATCATTATGAAACTGCAATTTCCCCCCTCAAATCCAAGATTCCTTCATGCAGTCAAAACATGACCATCATAAGAAAAGAGCATATGATACGGCAAATGTAACGGCCCACCACCGTGGAGGACCTAGTCTGTGACTGCCGTCCCCAGGACCTAACCCCTTGCACGCGTGGTGTCCGGCCCCCACTGGGGTAGGTACTGTCCCCTCATTTAGGGGTTTTGTCCCTTGGGAAATTAATTCCCAAGAGCGCCTCCCCAGTGGCTCGAACCTTGGACCTGAGACATAAGTCCAAAGCTTAAGAGCCACTTGGTATCCATTGCACTAATGACTCTTAACAGTGGCGGAGCCACCTTATGGCCCTAGCTGACCTTCTCTTATCTTATGTATTAATATATATGTATCGTATAATATTTGATTTTGGCCACTAATTTGGCTGACTAATTTTTCTGTCTTTTCTATAATTATACTCTTTTTTTTTTGGGATGTAAGAGGAAAGTAAAATTTTTGTTGGAGATACCTATTGAAAATATTAGTATCATCTTATATCTGATGTTGTTCATCTTCATTTTAAGAACCAAATAGGTACTCAAAATCACTTCTTTTCACCTCACTCCTTTTATAAAAGTTATTCTACGTATTTTTATCTTTCTAATGAGGGTAATATTATGTTGATTAGTGAAAAGTTTGGGATCATGATTTCTGGAAAGTCTTGAGTTTTGACAATAAATGACTATATATATGTAGAGAATGACTAATGGCTAATTTTAATTGGTTTGGATTTATTATTTGGTTGTCTTATGATTTTATAATGAATTTCTCTTTAAAAAATAGATTATAATAGGTTATTTTGGGCTGAAATTGAATCAGATTTGTATATTTTTTTTAAAAAATATTTTTTGGGTTCATATTATATTTCTTTTATTTTCTCCAATTATTTTGTTTTGAGGTAAGTGGGATGCGCATTTAAGTGTTAGTTTTGTGAATTGAGTAGTACTATAAGAATTAATGTTTAGTGACACAAGATAGTAATTAACATTGACATCAATATATATTCACCAAATTTTTTGTAGGTTGAAAAAAATGAGTAAAAATAAACAGAAAAGCATAAATGTCTTCTTTAAGAAGAAAATAACTTCAAAACGTGATATTTCTAAGAAAATAATATCTCGAAAGTGATACACCTTCTAATAAATCTCCTTCTAAACGTCA